>JAJPUD010003803.1:58598-157675 GCA_023553655.1 Myrmecobius fasciatus
ACACACACACACACACACACACACACACACACACACACACACACACATTTTGGCAGAGGCAATTGGGGTTAAGTGACTTGCCTAAGGTCACACAGCTAGGAAGTGTTAAGTGCCTGAGGCCAGATTTGAACTCAGGTCCTCCTGACTTCAGGGCTGGTGTTCTAACCATTGTGCCACCTAGCTGCCCCCCATACCAATCATATTATAAATGGGAGACAGGTACTTACAGAAACCAGAGAAAGAAAGATACTGCCCAAAGCAGAGTAAGATTGCTTGGGCGAGCTAAGAGATAAAGGGTAAAGACCTGACACAACAAGCCATTTTTGGTTCCCGGCAGCCTTCGGCTAGTGAAGAAGAATGTGGTAGAGTTTCCCTGAAATAGTGAGGCACCAAAATATAGAATGGAATAGATCAAGCCACAGGAAGGCATATAAGGAATCAGGCAATAAAAGAATAAGAGGAAGTACAAGGACAATGGGAAGATGAGTCAAGTGTCACACTCATGAAATGCTTAATCTCTAATTTAAGATATAACTGGAAATGATGGCTGAGAGGAATTTAGACATAAGTTTCTTTAGCAAAACAAAATAATTACCCCTTTCCTCTCAATTACTCTCTTTTGCTAGGGACTGAACAATTCATCTTCCCAGGGGAAAAGACCAATGAAAAAGTGCTAAACTCAATATAGCATATAGAAGGTAGAGAACAAATGATTGGAGAGGATACCTAGGGGTTCGACTTCTAAATCACTTTACTTCTCCAAGAGCTTGGAGAATACAGCCAATAAGAGGACAGCAGAATATGGATGACATCCAGAAATAGAATAGCCAAGGGCCAGTGGTACTTCTTTTTCCTTTGTGATCTGGAATTAGCTGGGTGGAACATTGACTGGATAGCTTCTTGTTGTGAATGTGGGTACCACTAATAAGAGAATTGGACTACATGTTAGTCTCTTAGTGAACTATTTGTATAAGTGATATCAAGTTGTATTTTTAACATTTCTACTACAGTAATTTTCTTTGGTTATACAGAAGGCTTTACAATGTCTTTCTGAGGAAGGTGTATTTCTTTTTGTCTGAACAGCTGTTTGCAAGAACTGCCATTTCATGAAATAACTTTCATCTGGGATTGACAAGAGTGGGCAGCCTTATATGTCAGAAGAGTAAAAAAACAAAGACAAACTAGATGGTGGGATGCTTTCAGAGGACTGCTTAGCCTAGCTGTATTTATTTCTTACTTAGGGTGATTTGATTAACTCCTTGTATTTTACTTGGAAATTGTTGAAATCTTTTTTTTTTCCTTGACTGATTCAGTTGAATTTTTGCAGAAATATACAGCTGCATTGCAACACTAGAAGAAAACTAACATAAGAATTATATTCAAAAAGAAAACTAGTAGAAACAGTCATAGCAATATATTATACTGGAAAAAGTGTTGACCCTGGAATCCAAACAGACTCATGTGAATCCCTGCTTCTGCTATGTATTATCTTGTGACCTTGGAAAAAATCATGTCTTTGGGTTGTAATCTGTACATCTGTAAAATTAGGGATTTAGGAAGCACTATTTAAGAGCACTACTATGACTTTATGATTTATGCTGAAGCTGCTTGCTTCAATGCCTTCATCATTTTCATTAAAATCAGTTTTCATGATTTTCTGATAAACAAGTAACTCAAACTAAATAAAAGAGATGGATAGCATTAGGAAGTGAAGTAACTTTTAACTTCATTTTGTTATTTCATGTGTGGCTAGGAAGGATACAATATATCACTTCATTGTTAACTAACTTCTCCATTTCCAGTTATCTGGGTGAACTATGTAAAGGGGAAAAATTGTAATTACAAAAAATATTATTCAACCTTAAGACCAGGCAAACATTTATCTAATGCCTGTTTTCCCCTCAGAACTTCAAACTATACTATCTGGCAAACTTATCAAAATGTATCTGCTTGTATGTTATATTTTTTCACTGGGGGCTAAAATAGATGTCAAAGGGAAGAGGAATACTTGTAGACCAAGCAGTTACGTTCTATAAATTCTATTTTATCTAAAGTTGATCTACTCAGTTCTTAATGTTTAAATTTTTCATATCTCAAAAAGTTCTCTTGACCTTATTACAAAGTCTCTTTTGAACCCCCCTACCTTTAATTTCTTTCATTAGTATCAAATTAGTTGTGTTTAATTTTAGTAATATTACCTATAAAATTTTATGGTTCACATTTATTTTAATTTAATAATAGCTAATTATTAGGAACTGTAAAATAGCATTTTTTTTTCCTCTACCATTATAAATGTCAGCTCTCTAAACAAGGTCCTGAGTAAGGTTCCCACACTAGAAATTTACCTATTCAGCATAGGCATTAAGACACCACCCCTTTACACTACTACTTTCTCTGTCAAACTGACACCTCTTCATTCAAAGTAATGTCATGGATGGCTGCTGGAATAATACTATATTAGGGAAAATGATGGATATAATGTTGGCTAGTAGGAGTCTGAGAGAGGAGTTCAAATCTTGCCCCAGACACTTAGAGTAGGGTATAAACTCTCCAAATTTTACTTTTGTTATTTGCAAATTAGGGGAAAGCACCTATCCAACAGGGTGATTATGAGGATCAAAAGAAAAAAAAAAGTATATGTAAAGTATTTTGCAAACCTTAAAACAGCATTTATTTACTGGCCATTATTATTAGTAGTAAATTCTGCCTAGTACTTACTGCCAACTTACACCTTACCTCTCTTACTTGGTTCGCTCATCTTTTCCCTTCCCATTTCACCATTATCCGACAACAGTAGCACATACTAGCCAAATCAATTTGTTGGCCATCGCTCAAGCTACTTTTTAACTTTTCAAGTCCATTGCTTCCTCAAGAAGCAGATCAAAATTCCCTTTTTCCAAGTAGTCTTTATTTAATAATTTGGCTTAGAGTAATTAGGAATTCAACTCCCATCAGTCTTTGTTTTTATTACAAATGCTTTGTATTCATTTGGATATGCTGTTTTGTAATAATTTTAATACCATTTTTCTAGTTTTTCTTCTCGACAAAATTTTAAATTCTCTAAGCTGAGGGGCTGTGTGTTCTGGATACACAGTAAACGTTCAGTAAGTATTCTGATGTCTTAGCCATAACACTGTTCTCGGGTTCCCTGCTGGGTAAAACCTTCCCAAAGGAATATTTTGCTTGTAAAGTACTTCAAAATCTAAAAACTCCTAGATACATCTGTCAACTCTTTTCTACAGCAAGCTGTCCCATGGAGATTCCAATACTGAATACCAACCTGAGCTACAAATTCGGAAGACTAAAAGTTCTTCAGCAAGTGTCTCTAACCTATATCAACATTATGAGACTTCCTGGTGGGAGCAAACACAGGCATAACCGTTTTGTGATTCTCTTAGGACCAACAAGCAAGGAAGACACTGGCGCTTGACCAATAATTAAGAGTCTCCCAAAAGTCACTTGTTCCCCCCCCCCCAAGTTTTTTTGGTTGAACGATTTGGCTTCTAGTTGGGAGAAAATAGCCTGGAAAGGACATCCCGGGGGGTGGCTGAGTTTCGGTAGCGCCAGTCTTTCTGGTCAGGGGACATAGGGACTGAAGAGGCAGAAAATAGAATTTTGGGGGTAGATCCTGGAGGCCAGGAGCTGGAAAGAGAGGCAGAAGAGGAGGACTCTAAACCCGAAGTCTTCAAGAGTCGGGGTTTCGGGGAGCTAGTGCCAGTAAGTGGGTGGGGCGTATTTGGAAGAACCAAATAGACTGAGAGCTCCCACAGAGACGGTCTCTGGTCTCTTTTTTATATCCCCAGCGTTTAGCACACAGTGTCGAATATCTGATAAATACTTACTAAATGCTTACATTTGATCTGTATCGGACATCTGAAGTTGGAGGGGCTTGCAGGCTGGGGCGCTAATCGGAGGGGAAGGGGCAGGTATTCACCGGCTCACCTGGTTGGTCGGGGGAGAGCCAGGGCCCGGGCCCGAAGATGATGCTGAGGTAGCGGATAAAGGCCTGGTCTAGTACGGAGCAGCCGGATTGCACTGCCGAGGCGTTGGAGTACTGGAAGTGGAAGAGGCTGGGGTTCAAGGCGAAGGTCATATTGGGGGACACGGAGATCTTCTGCGGCCATGGCCAGACGTAAGCCTCCAACACCTCCGACTGCGTGGCCTGCGTCCGGACAGCCGGCAGGGGAAGCAGCAGCAGCAGCAGCAGCAGCAGCGGCTGCAGGATCGCCACGTCCCCCAGCCCGGCCATCGCGGAGCAATGCGGAGGTGCGGGAAGGTACCGGAACCCCTTTGCCTTTCAGTCACCCGCCAGGAGCTGGGAGAATCACATGAGTTCCGAGGTCAGGTGATTACCCCGGCAGGCTTCGCCTCGGGATTGGATGACGTCTGGATGATTGCGCCTGCGCGCTGCCTGAAGCCCCGCCCCTCTTCTCAGTCTTCAACTGGAGAAGTATCCTCCCTTGCTTAACTTTGCATTTTTCGAAGGAAATAGATAGCTTTAGTTCCTTATCAAACTTCTTGGGTCCGACCTTTGCATTGAAGCCGACGCCTAGGACAATCAGTGTATGGCATCTGGCCATGAACTTAACCTTGTTATCATGCTAAAGTGACCCCAAAAGGGGTGAAGAAGAGTTGAACATGACTTAACAACAAAATGTACTTAATAAGTAGATATTTTATTTTTTTATATGTATCTCTCTATGGGTCCGGCATGGTGCTCGGAAGTAGGGACACAAAACCAAATGTGAGGCGGTCCTTGAGCTACAATCTGCCGCCAGAAATTTCACCACCATACGATGAGTTCTTTTTTGGCCTTCAAAAGCCCAGGGCCATTCTTACGCTTTAATGGTGTTAAGGGGTCCCCTAAATTTGTCTTTTTGAGTTGTCATATTTTCCAGAAATACTGGATCCAGAGAATCTAAGAAGCCCTGATGTGTTAAAGTTGTAGTCTCCTTTGGGCTGACAAAATTTGTTATTTGCACTCCAAGCTGGACTCCCTGTGTGTCCTTGGGAGTCAAGACAGACATCCATCTGTCCACACCAGACTGAAAACTACTGGTGCAGCTGGAACCTGTGTAGATAAGCATTTCCTATAGTCCAGCAGTTCCCAAGAGAGAAGAATGCAGCTTCTGCCATCTTCCTTATGCGTCATTTCGCAGCCAGCCCTTTCTCCCCCCTTACTGCCCTTTTCCCCATTTAGGAGGGGATTGCCATTTCTTTTCCCTTCTTTGTTGTAATCTCTTAAACATGTAAGCTTCTGTTTGGATTGTGAATTCTCTGCATTTGCATAGGATTCCACATGCATGTTTATTTCTCTATTTAAAAAAAAATAGTTTTCCACATATGTTTCATAGAGATGTGATTTCCTGTTAACAATGAGACATTAGAGTAAGACGATAGAATATTACTGCTACTATTAATACTTTACGCTTTATAACTTATCAAATGATTTCACATTTATTATCTTATCTGATCCTTAATCTTGTGCGGAAGTCTGGGCCATAATTTTCCTCATTTTACAAATGATGAAACAGAACTAAATCAGATGATTTTTCCAAGATAAAATTAATGAGCCATCAAAGTGGCATTTAAAACAGTTCTTTTTTTTTTTTAATTTTTATTTTATTTGCATAACATATGTGTGGGTAATTCTTCAACAATAACCCTTACATAGCTTTCCGTTACAAATTTTTCCCCCCAACTCCCCACCCCTCCCCTAGATGGCAGGATATTCACTACATGTTAATTATGTTAAAATATTGGCAAATCGAATATATGTACACATATTTCCAAACTTATCATTGTTGTGCAAGAAAAATCTTATCTACACAAACGATATATCAGATAAAGGAAACACAATGTAAGCAAACATCAATCAAGGAGTATGAGAATGTTATGTTGTGGTCCACATTTCGCATCCCTCTCTCTGGGTGTATATGGCGTTCTTCAGTGAACAATTGGAGGTGGTTTGAAACATATCATTGTTGAAGAGAGCCATGTCCATCAGAATTAATCGTCATATAGTACTGTTGTTGCCGTGTATAATGATCTCCTGGTTCTGCTCATTTCACTCAGCATCAGTTCATGTAAGTCTCTCCAGGCCTCTCTGAAATCATCTTGCTGGTCATTTCTTACAGAACAATAATATTCCATAACATTCATATACCATAATTTATTCAGCCACTCTCCAATTGAAGGGCATCTATTCAATTTCCAGTTTCTAGCCACTACAAAAAGGGCTGCCACAAACATTCTTGCACATGTGGGGCCTTTTCCTTCCTTTATGATTTCTTTGGGATATAAGCCCAATAGAAATGCTGCTGGGTCAAAGGGTATGCACAGTTTGATAACTTTTTGAGCAAAGCTCCAAATTGTTCTCCAGAATGGCTGTATCCGTTCACAGCTCCACCAACAATGCATCAGTGTCCCAGCCCTCCCACAACCCCTCCAACATTCATCATTAACTTTTCCTGTCATTTTAGCCAATCTGACAGGTGTGAAGTGGTATCTCAGGGTTGTCTTGATTTGCATTTCTCTGATCAATAGTGATTTGGAGCACCTTTTCATATGACTATAAATAGTTTTAATTTCATCCTCTGAAAATTGTCTGTTCATATCCTTTGACCATTTATTGATTGGAGGATGGCTTGAATTTTTATAAATATGAGACAATTCTCTATATATTTTAGAGATGAGACCTTTATCAGAACCCTTAAATGTGAAGATGATTTCCCAATTTATTGCTTCCCTCCTAATCTTGTCTGCATTGATTTTGTTTGTACAAAAACTTTTTAACTTAATATAGTCAAAGTTATCTATCTGGTTTTCAATTAAGAGTTCCAGTTCTTCTTTGGACATAAATTTATTCCATCTCCACAGGTCTGAGAGGTAAACTATATTATGTTCCTCTAACTTGTTTACAAAATCACTCTTTATATCCAGATCATGAACCCTAAAACAGTTCTTAATCATAAAGTCATTATCAACTGCTTCAGACAAACCCAGCATGTTGCTGAAAATCTTTGCCAATGGTCCATTTGCATCATTGCTTAAATCTAGTCTCATATTTGGGTCACTGCTAGCAGATGGGAAAATTTCACACTCCAGGAAAGCATTTCCAAATTTTTATTGCTTTTGAGGATGACCTATTGGTCAATAATATTAATAAATAATATTAATAAATAATATTAATAAATAAATATTGGTCAACTTAGCCAATAATAGTTGGTCTCATGTCCTGTGGGCTGTTCCTCAGGGCTCTGATCAGCCTTCATGAGTTTAGTTTCTTGCTAAAGTTTCTTGGAACCTCAGATGAGAGTTGAATGAATTAGATGGACACTAAAGGTGGATGAGTAGCCCTGAAAGGGCTTGACAATCCCTCACATCAGAGATACTCCTGAACAGCCCATACACTCCAGTGTCCTAATTGGTCTTACTGCTTTAAGTCTCTACTCCCAATCCATTCTCCACAAAGCGGCCAAAACAGATTCATTAATGACAAATATTACCTGTCACTCCTCTATGCACTAAATTCTACTAACTCCCTATTACCTCTAAGATAAAATAAAAATTCCTTTTTGGGGGCTTTTAAAGCTCTGTACAACTTTGTGCCAATCTGTCTTTCCAGACTCATTTTATATTACCTGTACTTTTTGATCAGAAAGATCTTTTCTGTTCCTCCATGTCCCATCCTCATGCTTTTGTGCTAGCAGTTGCCCATGCCTAGAATTACCATTTCTTAATTTCTGCTTCATAGAATCCTCATTTTCTTCAAGATATAACCCAAGTACCATCTCCTCTTTCCTGATGTCTCCAAATGCTACTGTCCTCCCCAACTGCTTCTATTTATTCTGTATTTATTCTTATGTATATACATATTGTCTCTCCCCTTATAGGTTACTTGAGAGTTGATATTGTTTTGTATTTGTATTTATGATGCCTAAACCAATGCCTGGTACAAAATAGGGGCTTAATAAATCCTTGTTGATCCATTAGTAATGGGGAGATAGGCAGAAGCCTTGTAGAGTGGACTTTTGACATTAGAGAAATATATTAGGAACAACTGAGAACCCAACCAGAGGATTAGAGTATAGGGATAGATTCTAATCATTGGGGACCAGAAGTGTCATTGGCTGCCTTGAGGTAGTGGGTATCCACTCATTTGGGGGGGTGGGTATCTGCAAACAAAGTATTTTAGGTATATTGTAGGAGAGGTTCTTATTATAAGTTGGACCCTTTGACCTCTGAAATCCCTTCCAATAGGAAAGACTGTGCTTATGTGATTCTGGTGGACCGAGAGAATGTTTCAAAAGATCCACAAGAAGAAGTCAAACTTAGCATGAGGCCATCAATTCTGCCTAGAAATTAAATGGAAGGGAGGAGGAAACAAGAATTATCTTTTTAAAGTATGTACTATGTGCCAGACACTGTACTAAGTGCTTTACAAGCATGTTATTTGGAAGGCAATAGCAGGTAGACTCAGAACATTTTATGAATTTTTAAAAATAATATCTCTCTATACTTTTAAAAAATCTGAGGCAAGGAATGAGAAGAATATCTGGAATTAAGGAAGCCCCTTACAAAATGACTTGGGAGACCAGGAAGATAAAAGTTTATAGACTATTACTGGTAACAGATAGTAACCTTTGGATAGTAGATGTGGGAGCATGACTAAGGATTGGATATTTGAGTTCTATTAGCTTAAGGCAGTGACTGCAGAGGGAAGAGAGAATTTTCACCTATGCTCTTGGCTCTGCTTCCAGACAGGTTCCATGTCAGTTAGAAGATGCAATGGCAGACCCTCAGCCAACCACAAAAGAGCTAATGGGACCCAAAGTCTTGACCTTCCACACTCCTCTAGTTCAGAAGGTTAAAGGAGATCACTCCTATCAGAAGGTAGAAGGCTCTTTGGGGAAGGTACTTGTTTTGAGGGAAGTTGAAATTGGGCAGAGGCTGATAGAGGTTGGATCACTTTGATGATTATTTTTTTTCCTCATAAGAGACATTTTTTTTCCTTCATCATAGAAGAAGGAGGTGGGCAGAGGTTTGTAAGAGACAAACATTCATGGGAGGCCTTGGGACCCTGGAGTCTTATAAGTTTCTGAGAAGGGCCCTGATTCTGTAGGATGTAGGAGTTGTGTCTTGATGGGGATATGTGGGGGGATTGATTTTATTTGAGTGAAGGAATGAGTCATTCTCAATGATGTTCACTTCCACAGCCAGTTCTACCCACCCAAAACCACTGGGTTGCCTTGTTATCCCCATGGCAGCAGCAGCACTTCATGAAGCAGACCCATATTTATATCCGCACATGCTGTACTGGGCTGTGTGCATTCACTTTAGTCCTGCTCCTCTGCATCTCCCCGATGCCTTGGGTGACGTTCCTCCTGGCCAAGAATGGCCTTGAGCTCCACGCGGGACTCTGGACCCTGTGTGAACACCAGCTCTGTTGGAGCCATATGCCCAGCCCACCCTGTGAGTTTTTCCCAGAGTTTTCTCTGGCCCCCTAACCCAACACCCCAATCAATTCCCTATAACACAGGACCTTCTTTCCTTACCCCCCTCATTGCCCCTTCTAACATCTTCCCATTCTTTCTCCCCAACTTCCAGCATTTTTCTTCTTCAGATTGTGAAAATGGCCAAATTTATCTCAGAAGGCAGCATGGTGCAGTGAGTAGAGTGATTGATGTTGTGTCAGGATACCTGGATTCAAATGGCTAGTGACATACTGATGTCCCTTAGGCTTTCTGGGTCTCAATTTCCTGAGGAGGAGGAGGATGGACTTGATGACTCCTGAAGATCCTTCCAAAGCTCTAAATCTATGATCTCTTTATGTCCCTTCTGCCCCTCTAGAATACTTCCTGCTGCCTTTCAGGTAATTAGGAACTCATTTTTTTCTGTTTCAATCTCTTTTCACCTGCTATTAGGAAAGGATCTGATATCAACTATTTATGAGTTGTAAAGTAATGAGACTGGTTTGTTGAAGTTCATGCTTTCCAAGAATAAGCTTTTTTTTGATGCTTTTTATTTTTACAGCAGAGTCATTTTTGATTTGCCTGCCCTTTTAATAAGTTCTCCCTTATCACAAAGAAAAACGGAGGGACACAGTGATTATATTTGACAATGGATAGTTCCCCATCTGTTTGAAAAAAGGAGGGAGGTGGTTCCTCATCCTTTTTTTGGGTCAAGATTAGTCCTTAGAATTACTTGGCTTTCAACTTTATATTAGTGTTATTTTCAGCCACATTATTGTAGTAATTGGTATGTATATTGTTCTTTAATTATGTTTGCTTCACTTTGCATCCATTCATATCAATTTTCCATGTTTTTTTCAATTCCTCATATGTTTTTTTCTTATAAGGCACTGATATTCCTTTATATTCATAGACCACAGTTTATTCATCTATTGCCTAACTGATGGACACTCCATTTGTTTCCAGTTTTTTACAGCAGGGATGTGTCACAATATATTCTTATTTGTGTAAGGAATACTTTCAAAGTTGAAAATCCTCTGATTATATTTGTCATCGGCATATATAAAGATAAACTTCTATTTTTTTTATTAAAGCTTTTTATTTGCAAAACATATGTATGGGTAATTTTTCAACATTGACCCCTACAAAGCTTTCTGTTACAAATTTTTCCCCCTTAGCTCCCACCCCTCCCCTAGATGACAGGAAGCTTACTACATGTTAATTGTGTTAAAATACTTGACAAATTGAATATGTGTATACATATTTTTACAGTTATCTTGCTGTGCAAGAAAAGTTGGATCTACAAGAAAAAAAAATCTGAGAAGGGAAACATAATGCAAGCCAACATCAATCGAGAGCATGAAAATGTTATATTGTGGTTCACTTTCAGAACCCTCTCTCTGTGTGTATTTGGCTTTCTTCACTGAACAATTGGAACTGGTTTAAAACATTTCATTGTTGAAGAGAGCCATGTCCAACAGAATTGATCATCATATAGTATTGTTGTTGCCGTGTATAATGATCTGGTTCTGCTTATTTTGCTCAGCATCAGTTCATGCAAGTCTCTCCAGGTCTCTCTGAAATCATCCTGCAGGTCGTTTCTCACAGAACAATAATATTCCATAACATTCATATACCATAATTTATTCAGCCATTCTCCAATTGATGGGCATCCATTCAGCTTTCAGTTTCTAGTCACTATGAAAAGGGCTGCCACAAACATTTTTGCACATGTGGGTCCCTTTCCTTTCTTTAAGATTTCTTTGGGATATAAGCCCAATAAGAAACACTGCTGGGTCAAAGGGTATGCACAGCTTGATAACTTTTTGAGCATAGTTCCAAACTGCTCTCCAGAATGGTTGGATCCATTCACAGTTCCACCAACAATGTATCAGTTTTCCTACATCCCCTCCAACATTCGTCATTATCTTTTCCTGTCATCTTAGCCAATCTAAGATCTCTTAGGGAAGATCTAAGATCTAAGATCTGGTATCTCAGAGTTATCAATAAACTTCTCTTTTGATTAAACTTGTTTTAGCTTTAACTTTGTCTGAGACCAATGATTATTACTCCCACTTTTTTCCATAGCAAATTCTACTAATCATTGTTGTTATATATCTCTTATTTTCTATTCCTGATGACTCCTCTGCTTTACTCCTAGATATCTTACCTAGTTATTACTTAACCTCCCTCTGTTCCTACCTCATCTCCTCCAATGCTTTCCCACCTCTTTATCTCATTCTCATAAATCTACAAACCCTTCTTCTATACCCTTCTTATTCTATTCCCCCTCTTATTTCTTAATACATTTAGAAGACTTTTATATGTGCATGTATTGTTCCTTTTTTAATCCATTCCTGATGTGAGTAGTATTCCAGAACTACCATCCCTCCTACCCCATCCAATTCCTCTATTTCTGCTCTTGCTTTTGTATCTCATTCATATAATCTAATTAATTATTCTTTTTTACCTTTTCCTACATATTTTTGCTTTTTAGAATCATATCATATTCAGCTCTATCTCAATCTTTCTTTTGAACTTACTAATGACAATCTCAGACATATGGCTTATATTTCCATGTATAAAACATAAACATTTTGTCCTTATTGACTCCTTTGAAATTAATCTTTAATGTATGCCTTATATTTCTCTTGGATCTTACATTTCAAATATTGTATTAAGTTCAAATCTTTTTGTAATGTAATCCTGAAAATCTGGCAGTTCGTTGAATTTTCTTAATTTTTTTTTTTTTTTTTTGCTTAAGTTCATGCTTAACTTTGGTGGATATAATACTTTTGTCCATAACCTTAGTTCTTTTGCTCTTTGATATACAGTGTTCCAACACAATCTTTTAATGTAGCCACTGCTAAGTCTTGCATGATTTTGTTATATTAGAATTTTTTCCCCTTTCTTTCTTGATCTGGGGATTGGAGGTTAGCTATGATATTCTTGTAAGTTTTCCTCATAGTACTGGGTGGATTTTTTTTCTTGTTTCTACTTTCCCCTCTTGTTCTAATACTTTAGGACAATTTTTTTTTTTTTTTTTTTTTTTTGGTAAGACAAATGGGGTTAAGTGACTTGCCTGAGGTCACACAGCTAATAAGTGTTAAATGTCTGAATCTGGATTTGAACTCAGATCCTCCTGATTTCAGGGTTGGTGCTCCATCTATTGCATCTAGCTGCCCCTGACAATTTTCTTTAATTATTTCTTGTCCTATTAGTTCAAGATTCTTTTTTTAGTAGTAGCTTTCAGGCAGTCCAATTATTCTCTTTTTCCTCTTCTTGATCTGTCTACAGATCTGTTTTTCTTATGAGATATCTCACATTTTCTTCAAAAAAATGTTTTTTTGTATTTTTATATTTTGTTTTTATTTTTTCTTGGTCTCACAACTTCATTGATTCTCCTTGCCCAATTCTAATTCTCTTCCTTAAGATTCTGGATCTCCTGGGAGGCAGCTAGGTGGTGCAGTAGATAGAACACCAGCCCTGAAATCAGGAGGACCTGAGTTCAAATTTGGTCTCAGACACTTAACACTTCCTAGCTGTGGGACCCTGGGCAAGTCACTTAACCCCAATTGCCTCAGCAAAATAAAATTAAAAAAAAAAAGAAGAAGATTCTGGATCTCCCTTTTTAGTTGGTTGACTTTTTTTTACATAAATCTCGCTTTTCTTGGATTGTTTACATATATGTATATATATATAATATGTATATAATATATGTGTATATACAATATATGTATATGCATACATATATGGGTATATATGTATACATATATGTATATATTTTATATACATATATACACACATAAGTTTTTCCTCAATCTCTGTCATTTGATAGTCTTTTCTGAGTTTTTTCCTATGATTTCTTTTCTCCCTCCCTCCTCATTTAGATCCTTATCATGTTGTAATAATCTCCAGACTGGTTCTCCTGCTTCCAGTCTCTTCTCTTTCCAAAATTCTCTCTCTAATGCTTTGATTATCCAATTGCCTCTCAAGTCTAACATTTCAGTATCTTTTGCGAGCTGTTTTCTTTCCGTAGGCTCATCTTAATTTCATCTACTCTGTTCTAGATAAACTGGACTCCACATCATTCCCTAGCTTCTTTCACCTGCATTTAATTCTGCCTGCATCCTTAGACCTTCCTTCTGTTAAGGCCCAATTCAGATGCCACTTTTCAAAATTAATTTTTAGTTTTTCAGTGAACACTTATTTTTTTCTCCTTTCTATCCTTTCCTCTTCAGGGTTTATGTCTTGGGAGTTCCTTGGATCATAGTAACTCTGTATCTTTTCTTGTATACTGATTATTTCAGCTCTAGACAACTCTCTTGATACTGTTGGGAACTTTGTAGGCTGACTCTGAAATCCTGGCCCCTCAGTGATTTCTCCTCTGCATTCCTTGTAAGGGGACCAAGTACAAAATCTGTTTTTTCTGTCCCCTACTCCCATGCTAGGGAAGTGCTGAGTCTTTTCTATAAGCCCCTCTGGGAGATCCCCACTCCCAACTTCTCACCCTTTCTATTGGCCTGGGGCCTTGGCTGAGACTCTGCTGACCTAATTCAGAGCTCTGGGAAATGAGTTTTAACCTGCCCCGTCCCTCAAATTCTGTTCCCAGTTTCTATCCTGGTCCCTTATCTGTAGGTGGAATTTATGAACTGAGACTATTAAGATGATCCACTGTGATTTTTCCTTTTATTTCCCAAGCACTCCTTGACATGGCATTCTTCTTAGATTGTTGTTGAACCAGTTGTGGGGGAATCTAGACTACACTGTTGCTTCCCCTTCTGACATCGTGACTTGGTCAAACTCAGATGCCATTTCCTCCATAAAACCTTCCCTGATCCCCCTGCTAACTGTGATCCCTCCCTCCTCATATGACAAAAGAGATACTACATTTCTTAAGTCTTCTTGGGCACTTGTGCCATTCTGACCAGTGTTATTTGCAACTTATTTCCAGCTGCATCCAGACCCTCTCCTCTTGCCCCCTCCCCCCATTGAATTATAGGATACTTGAGGGCAGGGGAAGGATTGCATTGTTTTTCATTCATTTCTCCTTAGAATCTACATGTTTTGAATTCAATTCTATGACAAAAAAAAAGATAGTTTAGAGGTTGACTTTCTCACTATGATAATGTTTCCAGCTCATAGTACATTTCTTTGAAAGTTTTTAGATCAGAAATGAAATTACCCAGTTTGATTACCTTCATCACCAAAGTTGGTGTTTCCTTATTTAGGGACATTTCCAAAAATTAAATTAATGCTTAGAATATTTGTGACTCTGGGAGTGTCATATCAAAAAGTTTCTGGCTCTGAAAGCAGTTACCAAATAGAGTTGAGTCTCCAAATATTTAAACCATGGCAGCCTAATTGGAGCATGTTGTGGCCAGCTAGTGCCCAGTCAAGGTCACTTCTTGTCGAGGAGCAGGTTTATTCTGTCAGGCTCCCTGAAATGCCAGTCTCCTTACTTTATAGCCACCCTCACAAGCCTTAATGTGAGTCTATATTAGACTGCTTCCCTTCCCAGAAGTATGCATTTTCTCTCATTGTGAGTGAAAGGAAGGCACCATTCTCCATTATTGGAATTTTAGGCATTAATAAGGTTTTGGGAGAATGCTGGAGAACTTTGGTGATGTTCCTGAATTCATACCTTATAGTGGCCACTTACTCTGGCTCTGAGTTGAGCTAGTCCTGCCCTTGTCCTTCTTAGCCCCTCTCTTCCCTGGTCCCCACACATCCTTGGAGCAGGAGTGGGGGGCTGTCTCCTGCCTCCTATCCCCAGCCCCAGCTTGACCTCTTGCTTTCTGCTTTATTCTGTAGACTACCTCCAGATCTCCAGGATCTTTTTTCTCCTCTCTGCCCTCTCTGCCTTCATTCTCCTTGGCTGGGTCCTCAACTCCTGCCGGCATGGAAAAGAGCCCTCTGCTTACTTGGATCGAGAGGTAGCCATCCTCTCTTTGATTTCAGGTACAGACCCATGCCATCGGGCTAAGCCTCTGGCAAAATTGTGAAGTCCTCAGTGAACTTTGGCCCTTCTTTCTGTGCCCCTCTTACCCACAACTGCCTTTTCTAGGTCCCAGGCTCCCCTAACAACCTCATTCACAATTAATCCAGCCCTGGCTCAGAGAAGGAGGCATTGGAATGGCAAAATAGGATTCTGTACAGGACAATGTTCCTTCCAAAAAAAATGAAATTTTAATGGTGAAATCTCAGGCTCCAGGTAGTCCATTGCTGGTCATAGTGCAGGCAGAGAAATTTCCTGGAGGTAACAAATATGAGAGAAGAAGCCCTGGATTATGTTGTAGTTGCAACTGTGCTGTAAATAACCCAGGCAAGTCTCTCAGCTCTTCAATGCCTTAGTTTTCTCAACTGTAGAATGTTGAACTAGATAATCTTCTGGTCCCACCCTGCCTTGACAATCCATAGTTCTATGATTCTAGAGGGCTTATTATTGAGCTTCCTGACACCAGATTTGCCCTGCTCCATTATAAGAATCCTTTCTGTCTGTAAAGTGTTTTAAATCGGGGCAGCTAGGTGGTGTAGTAGATAGAGCCCCAGCCCTGAAGTCAGGAAGACCTGAGTTCAAATCTGGTCTCAGACACTTAACATTCCCTAGCTGTGTGACCCTGGGCAAGTCACTTAACCCCAATTGTCTCAGCAAAAAAGCAAAAAAAAAAAAAAAAGTGTTTTAAGTCCACAAATCTCTTTAAAAGAGACAAACCATGAGACAAAGAAAGTAGTGCTGCTGCCCTCATGTCAGAGCTGGGTAGGGGAGGTCTAAAAAGAACAGATGACTTCTCCAAGGTTGCACAGTCAGTATTATTGCAGAGAGCTGGCCTTGGCCCCCAGACCTGATCATCTACAACTCCAGTGCCACTGCCATGCCTTCTGGTCCCATTAGGTTTCTCCATTTAGCCAACCCCTAGCATGGGGCACAGACACTGGGCTGGGGATTGGGGGGGAGCAGGAGGAAGGGGTGAGAGATGGCCGGACAGTGGCTCCAAAGGGTAATCCTTGCTTCTCTCCTTCCAGGAACAAGTCTGTTTTTCTGCCTTGTGCTTTTTCTGATGCAAGTCAAAAAGTACACTACCTACAAGATGGGATCATCCTACCTGTGGATCTTCCACTTCAACTGGTGGGGTAGCTTCTTCTACATTGTGGCTGGTGAGTTAAACCTGAAACAGAGGGGCAAAGAGAGAGCAAAGGGAAACCTTTCTGAGGAGGGTTAGCACTCAGAGATACCCAGTGGTAGCCTAGGAGTCACTGCCTTAGAAGAAAAGCATCCTGGCTTTACCACAGACACCTAGGTGACCTTCTGGACCTCAGTTTCCCCATCTCTCAGATGAAGGGGATGCACTAGATGCCTAACTCTATTTCCCCTGTCCTGAGGGATAGTCTTGCTCTGGGTCTTCCTGCTGTGCAGGAGGAAAAAATTCTGTGATTCGCAAGTCCTTTGCATCGTGTTAATAAATGATTCTTTACAAAAAACAGGTATAGATCCCAAGTGACCATTTTATATAAGTGGAAACAAGAGTTTCAGTGGCTCATCCAAAGTCACATGGGTAGTTGAGCTACAGAGCTGAGATGGAAGGCGGTCCTTGACTACAAATCCAGCATCCTTTTCCCTGTAACAGGCTGCCTTCCCTAGCCCTCTTTTTTCTTATGAATTCTGCCAGTGCAATGGTTTCTATAATGAAAAGCTCTGCTTATCTTAGGCAGGAAATATCTATGCTCTCCACAAATTTTTTGTTCTACTAAAGAATGATCGTTATTCTTCTATATCCTTCCCATATCAAATATTACTTTCATCTCTACTAAGTCCTGGGCACCTAGGTGACACTGTGGATAGAGCACCTGCCCTGGAATCAAGAAGTTCAAATCTGGCCTCTGACACTAGCTGAGTGACCCTGGGCAAATCACTTAACCTTGTTTACCTCAGTTTCCTCATCTGTAAAATGAGCTAAAGAAGGAAATGGAAAACCATTCCAATATCTGCCAAGAAAACCCCAAATGGGGTGGGACAGAACTGAAAAATAATTGAGCAGCAACCATATCCTACTTAAATTCCAAAGCTAGCCACCAAATCTCTCTCTTTTTCCCCTCCTCCCATTTTTGTTTGTCCTCTTTCTGTGTCTGTCTATCTCCATGTCTCTTGTCTCTGTGTGTCCCTTTCACATGCACTTGAATAATATAGGAACCAGGGAAAAAATTAATGACCTATACACATGACACTTTAATCTTTCACATGTCAGATAATAAACACTACTCACTTTATCAAGAAATGTGAACAAATAAAGCTGAAAGGGAGTCTGGAGCACAGATATTAAGATTTAAGGGAGACTAAGGGACCAGAGGTACTTCTGTGTCTTTGATTGGATAAGATTTTGCTTAGTCTCTTTTATCTTGTGGGTGAATTTTTTGTGGTTCCCCATATTTTTTTGGTGTAGAAGTCCAGCGCCAGGTGAATCTTATTCTCTGGGATGCTTTACCTTCCACTAGGGTCTATGACATCATAGAAGTATGCAGGGCACCCATCCTCAGTGGGAGAGATCACTATAGAAATTGTTTCTTGAGGATAAACTCCTGGTTTTGTAGGTTAGTGGCTAGATGTGAGCATTTTTTGAGATGCTTTCCTTTCCTCAGAGAGGGCACAGTAGTGATCACACTTATTAATTCACTAACAGAAAGGCTGAGAATATTATCAGTATTTCATCTCTAAGTCCTGCGGGTTGGGCACACAATTCCCATCAATGAAAACAAAAACATGGCAACAAAACAGTCCAGAGGTCCTGTGAAGTCCCTTGTACTTCACCTATCACTAATATTGAATGCAACCCACCACTTGAATCTTGCAGTGACTTTTTCTTCTTTCTTTTTAGGAGTCGTCTCCTTCTTTAACTACAAAACCTTTGGGGTTTTGCCCTCTGACATGGATGCTGATGAAATTCTCCTAACAAGGAGAAGATTAGGGATTAATCCAAAGATGTGGCCAACATCAGTAAGAGAAGAGGAAGAGCCAGAATCAGAGATGGTTGTGGACCCAGTAGTGGACCTAGACTCCATAGTACCCACTTTGGAGAATAAGGATGCCACAAAGTCAACAAAAATAGATAGGGATAGGAAAATACAATTCTAGTTTACTTTAGAGATAGGACTTAAGGGTGGAGGAATGGAACCAAGATGTGAGAGATACTCTATTCCCTTCACAATTGGGGCTGTTTGGAAGGATGATTGTATTAGAAACAACTCTGAGGTCACATAAGAAAGATCCTGCCCCAGGTTGTAATCCATTGAAAAAGATAACATTAATGTTTATGAAATAGCATTTGTATCACCTAAGGTAACTATAATTTATTGATCACAAAACAAATTATTAAAGCAAAAATTATCCCAAAGATAAAATGTTTAGGACCATGAATGGTGGAGACTGGTAATAGATATGGAGTGAGGACCAAGAAATTTCTAGAGATGCTAATGATCATAATATAGGTTGGATGAGGAGGAAGAGTATGTAAGTATGGATGGCTGAGAATATTCGTTTTTTCCTAGTGGTACTCAAATCAGAGCTCATTTTAGAGAGACAGGAAAGTATAGTCCTAGAACCTCAGCTAAGTAAGGTTAGTTCTCATCTTCCTCTATGACTTTAAATATTAAAATTAAAAAATTTTTAAATACCAAAACAAAAATAAAAAAATTTCTGAATTCTAGCACATAAAAATAAGATCTCATGAAAAATTGAATCTTCTTGCGTGACTATGGATAAAACACTTAATCTTTCTATCTTTTAGATACCTCAAAAAAAAGAAGATTGATCCCTACTCCTCTTTCAATTCAGCAGTCTTTTATGAAGGGTCTAATATGTGTAACATAACCAACCCTGGAGAGTGGGGAAGAATATTGATTATAAAAGGCTTGAGATTTCTTGTTAATTATATTATAGGAAGTCTTTCATTATGGACCTGTGGTTTATGATTTGCTTGTGATCACCTCTCTAACTGTTAGTTTTCCATTATTAACCTTGCACGGAACCTCCACCCAGAAGAGAAGTTTGCTGGGTGCAATGTTCTAAGCCCTGTTCACTCTTGGCTGCCTTTGATCATGTCTCTGCCAGCTGAGCAGATCTACCTATATAATGAGCACCAGCAAAAACATGGGGCATAGTCAACCTGCATGTCACAGATTTAATCTATATTTCAGCAGTATATACACACATTTTCCCACCCCTATCCACACACACCTACACATATCTTGCTCAACTTCCCCTTCCTTGAGGTCACCCTTCCCTCCTTTTCTTCTGAATGGTGTGTGCATGTGTGAGTGTGCATGTGCACATGTGTGTGGGTATGTGTGCCTTCCCTGCAGCTATTAATTTGCCTCTGATCTGGGACCTTACCCCTAAGTCTGGTAGGTTCCTTGGGAGCCAGGAAGTGTCACTTACTCCATAGAAATACTGATCACGTCCCTAGATAATTGTGACAGCTGAGAGTTGCTGACAATCACCCTGTCCCAGACCTCAAGAGCTCACCATCAGATAGGGTCAGTGTCAAATAAATGTATATATACAAGAAACATACAGAGAGATGGAAGGTAATCTAAAAGAGAAGCAATAATATTTGGAGGGAACTTGGTATGATTTCTTTAGAAGACAGGATTTGATCTCAGTTCTGAAGGAGTCATTTCCCTAAAACAGCTCTCTAGCATTTAGGATCATAGATAAGATCTTATCACCTTTATTATGCTGCCATGGGTAACAGGGAAACAGTCTAGTTCTATATACAACTCCTTAACCAACTATTGTGCTTAAAGATTTCTAAGCTTAGACTTGGAAATGGGGAAAGCAGATAATACTTTGTTTCCCACAAGCCACAATAAAAATTCTGTAAAGGAGGCCCACCTCTCAAGTGCCAAAGTCGGGAATTTTCCTAAGAAAAAGGGAAAGCTGTGAAAACATTTGTGGACCTACAATCCCATCACCTCAATCTGGCCAGTTGGATAATTGTAGCAGTTTATCTAGTTGTCCTGAGGGTTTGATTAGCTGTAGAACATATTCTTGAAATACATCTAGTAGGGAATAGATTTCCTCCTTCCTTACTGCATACACCGAGCTAAACATTCATTCTGAGAGGCTTTTGTAGTCAAATGTAGGAACTCACCTAGAGAATCCTCAGCTGCAGCAAATGGACCTAATTTAGAAGACAAAACATACAAGTAAATATAAATTCCATAAAATAATTTTAAGAGAGAATGAACATTAACAATAGTGCTGTTTGGAAAGGTTGCCAGAAGACTTAGCACTCAGCTGTATATTGCAGGAAGGTGGGATTCTAAGAGAAGGCAATAAGGAGGGAGGGCATCTAGATAAAGAGACAAATTTGAACCAAGTCACAGAGACTCAAGATAGAATACAGAGAAACAGAGAGCAAGTGAGTTGGATTAAAACTCAGAGTGTGTCAAAGAAACTAACATGGAATAAAAGGGAAAAGATAAATGAGAACTATATCATGGATTTAAATGCTATGCTGAGGGTTTTGTACTTTAATCTACAAGTAACAGAGAGCCACTGAAGACTTTGTGTCTAGGTTAAAGTAGAGCAAATGAGGTTATTCCTGATATTCAGATGCTTCTAAATCACCTACTCAAAGATGTCTGATTGTAAAGGTTTTTTCCTTCCTTCTGAATCTGGTAAATCCAGAGAAATAGACCTATTTTTCTCTACTAGATATCTGGGGAAGCATCCTGGAGTAATTTAAATAACTATGCCCACAAATTTTGAGAAATTGGCATGTTTCGTCAGGCTTCTGAATTACTGGAAAGTGATCATATAGGCAAAAAACATCATTCAGGACCCAGCACCTCAGGCTAAAAAGGTGTTGGAAATGTTAAAGAGAGGATTTTTATTCAAGTATGGGTTGGACTAGATGGTCCTTGAGATTCCCCCAGTTTTGGGTGGAGTCTCCGTCTGATAGTTTAGAATATTAGAATAAAAATGGATTCTCCTAGATCATTCAAAAGTTAACAAAAAACAAATTTAGCAGCAGACTATACAAGATAGCCATTGAGGACACCTCAATTTGACTCAGCTTAATTAAGCTTTCTTGTCTGCATTCAGACCATAATCTACCAGCCAAACCTTAGAGATGACCTACTCCAAGTCCTCCTGACTTGTAGTAGTAAGATGAAGAAGTAAAATTGGCTCTTACCTTTTAGTCCTATCAGCCAATAAAGTCTTGAAACATGTTCTAAATCTTTTAAGGAAAAACTAGACCAACTTACATGGAAGAAGAGATAAAGATGGCATTACTTACACTACAATCCACCCTTTGGTGATAAAGTCATTATTATTTTCTAGAAGACCTAACACTTAAATGATATTAAGTCTGTTCCTGGGCAACTTTAATGTCCAGTACTGAAGAAATGCTTTATAGGTAACACTAAAGGAGGAAGAGATAAAATAAAACGAATAGAAACACTATAATAGCTCTCTGAAGGAGAAACTAAATCTGGTAGATTCCTAGGAAGGACTGAGTTTCTGGTTTAAGAAGTCTCTGGTTAGGAAGGTGACACCAAACTTTGCAATTCATAGTAGGTTTCAAAAAAAAAGGTGACCACAAGCAGAAGTATTGGGTATATCAGATCTGCATCAAAGACAATGATAGTTTCTGCATCATAGGTCAGGGAAAATTACCTTGTTCTGCCACCCACTTATTGTTTTCTGGCTCATCATCCAGAATCTTCCCATTTCCTGAGAGCTTTATGGAATGGGGATGGAATAAAAAAAAATCTATGACCCATGAGATACTCCTAAGGGATCACTCCCTTCTTTTTCTGGGGCTGTTAATCTTCCCCTTGAGTCCAAAAAGCAAAGTCCCTCTCAGACAATGCCATTCCTTGGTCTTTTAAGTCTTCCATAGGAAGGAATAGTATCATGCACTTTTAAATCTCACAATAATTCCCTCCATTTATTTCTTTTTAAAATGATCTCCTTAACATATCTTTCCCTGGAATAAAAGGTATGTACAGGGTCAGATAGGTGGCACCATAGTGGATAGAGTGCTGGGCCTGGAGTCAGGAAAACTCATCTTCCTGAGTTCAAATTTAGCCTTAGAAATGTACTAATTGTGTGATCCTGGGTAAGACACTTAATTTCCTCATCTATAAAATGAGCTGGAGAAGAAAATGGCCAACTACTCCAACTTCTTTGCCAAAAGGACCCCAAATGAGGTCACAAAGAGTGGGACACAGTTAAAATGATTGAACAATATCTAGTTTTTTTAAAGATTATATGATGGATCCATTTCAAAGGATCTATGAATTTAGATGAGGAAAAAATTCCAACTTTATTTTCTCTTACCTCCAATTGAAACTGAACATTTCTCTCAATAATTTAAAACTGTTAAACTGAGAAAGGGCCCATAGGCTTTTTTTAGATGGCCAAAGGGACCATGACATGAAAAGGGTTTTAAAAAGCCTGATGTAATTTATCATTTTCATTTTACAAATAAGAAAATTGTATTTTTTTTTAACCTCAGTTGGTGGTCGGAGCAAAGCCTCTTATTTTTTCCTGCTGTTCCTAATTTTGCAGCACCATCATATCCTCCTATATTTACCCACTCTTATGAGTGCTGAAGGCATAAGCTTCAAATTCTTCAAAGCCATTGGCCAGAGCATGGGATGTCATTTTATAGTCTGCCTTACCAATTCACTAACTTTTCATTGCCTCTTAGGTTTCTTTCAATTTTTCAGGACACTAGACTAACTTCCCTGTCAAAGAACCACTTCATATACAGACAGACACACAGACACAGAAAATCCAAGATTTTATTATATCTTTTCTATGCCCTGTAGATGCTGACATCCCCTGAGACAAACTGAGGAATACCCACATGTCCACTGTATAAGACATCTCTTTAGCAGAAGGAACAGAAGGAAAACACTCACTGAATTGATAATATACCATTTGTGGGGATAGAGAGGAAAACTCTGATTCATTTTATCCTTATAGGGCAGAAGATTAAGAACAGGGATCCAAGGGTCACATTAATAAAGAATCAGGACTGAGTTGTGCAGCCAGAATAAAATGAATGTATCCTTCACTGGAAAGGGAGGACAAAAAGGGGCTTTAAACTAGAGTTTTACTTCAGTCCTGGGAATTCACTTGACTTTTATAGAGATAACATCAGTGGAAAGTCAGGGTCATGTCTGATGCCTAGAGGCAGATGTTGCCAAGAAACAAATGAGAGGACTGTCAATAAAAACTGTTTAGGTGGATTGGACCCAGAGGAAGCTGAAAAATACTTAGCTATTCTTAAAACATGCATGTATCTGTATGACATTGCAGCAAATTAAGAGAATTCTTTGCTGTTATTGTCTTCTACTAGATCCTTGCCATCTAACTCTAAACCCTAGTGCATGCTGGTTTTTACCCTGCTTTTGCTCTCCACAGATTTCTGTCTCTAGACCTTCAGCTCCATAACCCATATCCTAGCTACAGACATTACCTAATTTATATGATGCTTCAGACTTTTACCAGAATGGGAACTTTATGGTTGTGTCATTCCAGAATCACAGAATTGGAGAATTGAAAGGGACCTCAGTGGCCATCAATCCAATTGATACACAAAAAGAATCTCACTATAACATAATTGATCAAAGGCTTGTCCAGCTTTTTTTTGAAGATCTCTGAGGAGGGATCACTCACCCTTTCAGGATTTCCCAGTTCGTTTGGTTAGCTCTGGTTGTTAGAAAGCTTTTCAAGGCTAACTTGCCCTTTTTTCCAATCCACACATTGTACCTGGTTTTGATCTCTGGGATCAAACAGAACACACTTGATACTTCTACTTTCTGTCTTCTTTCAAACCAAGTACGCTTCCACCATTGAAACCCATCTAATTATAGCTCTTGGTCACTGACTATTGTTGTTTGAATTTGACCCACCATCTCTATGCACTTGTACAAGTTTCCAGCCTTGGAAAGCACTCTGTGTTTTTATGGGCAAGTCATTTCTCCTTTCTAAACTTCAGAATGATTATTTTACAAAATGAAAGGGTTGAAGTAGATGATCTCAAAAGCTCCTTCCATCTCTAAGTTCTATGATGCTATGCTTTCCTTCTTGGGGAACCCTGAAGCCAATGCCCTCATCATCTTCTACCTGTTCCCTTCAAATCTCTTTGGGGATCACTGTTTGGAGTAGCTTGCTGGGAGGAGGGACCCCCCTCCCCATAGTTGGGATATTCCAGGAAGCAATAAGCACCCACGTGAAAATAGCTCCAGTTCCTCTCCTTAATCCACAGGCTATCCTTTTATCCGATGGTATCAGCCAGAGAGGACAGAGGGGGAAGGGAAGCTGCAAGAGCTGGCCTGAAAGGACTGTGAGTTCAAGGGATGGGACCGACCTGGGGGAAGATACATTAGGGGAAAAAGGCCCCTCCATCCCGGCCTGAGTCTGGGAGGCTGGAGCCATGTGGGTGGCCATGGGAGTACTCTGGTATTTGGCTCTCAGGGATCTTCCCCAAGCGCTTGGCTCCTGTCCTTCCCAATGTACCTGTAGCCTGCATAGCCTCAGTGACGGCACCAAAAACAGGTAAGTGGAATGCTCAGGCACTGCTCAAATACCCAACTTGCCTTCAGTTCTCAGAATGGGGGCTCTATGTCTGGGAAGAGACAGACTAGAGGGTCCCCTCCTTTCTTGGTAGTGTTCCTTTTACGAAGTGGTTTTGCATAGAGAGATAGGCTCAAGATTCGACTCTGTTTAGTTCGGTTGTGACCTTGGGCAAATGATTTAATCACTCTGGTTTTCATTCTCATTCATAAAACAAAGGATTTAGACCAAGGTCCCTCTAAATCCTATAATCTTTGATTTCATGTGGGAGACCCTAACACCTTTTTTAGGTGTTAGAAAGCATTTCATAATAATCATAGTTCATGGTGATCAAATGAGATAGTATTTGTAAAGCATTTAGCTCAGTGCCTAGCATATAGAAGGTGCTTGATAAATGCTTGTTCCCTTCCTCTCCTATCTGTGTGATCAAGGATGAGAACCCTGGACCTGAATAAAAATGGGACTCTGATTAGTACACAGCAAAGTATCTGGATCTTTTCTTTCTCCTTTGCTAGGTGAATAGTCTTTCCTTCTCTTCTCTCCCCACCCTGGGCATCCTTAACTTATAAATGAACTACTATCTTGGGTGCCATGGAACAATCTCCATATTTCCAAAAGACTCCCATAAACACAGTCTATGGAGAAACAGGTGAAGCAATCAGGAAGAAATATTCTGGGAGGAACATTCCACATAGTCTGGAGACCTGAGATTATATTTTAAAATGTATCAATGACAAGCAAAGAGAGTAAAGGGAATATCATAAATCATAGATGTCAATATTCAGGAGCTGTATTTGAGGTTATCTGTCCAGTCTCTCACCCATTCAGTCCATGGAGTAATCTCCTATACAGTAGTTTTCTGAACAGATGGCCAGCTAGCCTCTGCTTAAATGCTTCCTGTGATTGAGAGCCCACCCAGGAGGCAGCCTGTTCCATTTTTGGACAATTCTATTTCTCAGCCTCACTTTCGCTAATACCCCCATTTTTACTATGAAATCAAACCATAATCATTTCCTTTTAACTAAATGTTTGCTAGAATATCACAAATAAAGCTTTGGTATTCTTATTGATTGCAGCAGAGAATCAGACTATTTTTCCTTCTCCTCCCCAATATCCTGGAATCTTTGTCTTCCTGTTGATTTGAGTGGGCACATAGTGCTGTTTGCCTAAAGATCCAAAATTGCTAGTTATGATCTGATGATAGCAATTACCACTGCTTATACACAAATGTGTCCTTTAGGGACTAATTTGCTTTAGGGAAATTATTGGAAAGACTAGGAAACCCCTCGTGTCCTCTCTTTTCAAAATCCTGGAAATCACCAGGAGGGGAACTAAAGGGAGGGAAATTGTAGCTATGATGTTGAGACTCTTCCCAGCTTGGACTGGAAAAGGCCAGGGAAAAGCACACAGCTGGCTATTTACAAGAAACCTTTGATTCATTTGTTGTAAAGGGTTAGCTACAACGAGCAAGTGTGAACCCTCGGAGGATCCAAGAAGCTGCAGCTCTTGAGCATTCATATTTATATAGAACACTTAAAATGAGCTAGCCATGTCAAATATTTTTTTAATTCTTATTTTGTAGGTTAAGTAAAACAAGGCTGAAAGCTACTAAGTATTTTGCTCAGTCACAGAGTAAGCTGAAGGAACTGGGACAAAGTCTGATTTTGAGCCCAGTTTTTTCCATTATACTTTTGTATTAAGGGGAGTGTAACAGACATTTCCTTCATAGAGTTTTAAGATTACAGAATTTTGTATGTGGAAGATCTTAGTTTGATGCAATTCATTTCAACCAACATATATTTAGTATATGTGCAAAGCACTATGCTGAAGATAATAAATAAACAAAAATGGAATAGCCCCTGCCCTCAAGTTGCTTATAGTCTTCTGATGACAGGGACCTGAAATATGGATACATATAAGTAAATACAAAATGTGTATATAAAACGGTTTCAAGGGGAGAAACTAATAGCTAAGGATATCAAGAAAGGCTTTGAAGGATACTTAGGCTGAAGGGAAAGTGAGGAAAAAGAACATTCTAAACACAAGGGAACTACCTTGTACAAAGGTGCTCAGGAAGATGAAATGTTATATATGGAAAATAGGCCAATTTGATTAGAACTAAGACTACATGAAAGGGAGTGGTGTGCTAGAGCGAACTCAAACTGTTTCCAAGAAATACATCTTAGAAATTGGCAAATACTGCACATCATGATTTGGTTTATGTTTTTTTTTTCCCCTAGACTTAAGAAGGTGATGAAGGAAATGTTAATTAAGATTAAATTTAAAAATGTGTCCTGCAAATATTATCCCCTCCTCTTGAGAGATGGTTGTTAAACATTTACTAACACATCCCTGAGAGTACTTACAGCAAGACTGGAAAGGAAGGTGAATAATACCTTACATAGGATTTTAAATGTCCTAGGGATTATTATTATTTTTTTTTTATTAAAGCTTTTTATTTGTATAACATATGTATGGGTAGTTCCCCAACATTGATCTTTACAAAGCTTTTCATTACAAATTTTACCCCCAGTCCCCTCCCCTCCCCTAGATGGCAGGAAGTCAACTACATGCTAATAATGTTGAAATGCTTGAGAAGTTATGCAAGAAAAATCCTATCTACAAGAAAAAAAAAGAATCAGAGAAAGGCAACATAATGCAAACAAATGTCAATAGAGATCATGAAAATGTTACGTTGTGGTCCATATTTCATTTCCCTCTCTCTGGGTGTATATGGTTTTCTTCAGTGAACAATTGGAACTGGTTTGAGACAATTATTTGTTGCAGAGAGCCATGTCCATCAGAATTGATCATCATGTAATACTGTTGTTGCTGTGTATGATGATCTCCTGGTTCTGCTCGTTTCACTCAGCATCAGTTCATGCAAGTCTCTCCAGGCCTCTCTGAAATCGTCCTGCTGGTCATTTCTTACAGAGCAATAATATTCCATAACATTCATATACCATAATTTATTCAGCCACTCTCCAATTGATGGGCATCCCTTCAGTTTCCAGTTTCTAGCCACCACAAAAAGGGCCGCTACAAACATTCTTGCACATGTGGGGCCCTTTCCCTCCTCTAAGATCTCTTTGGGATATAGGCCCAGTAGAAACCCTGCTGGGTCAAAGGGTATGCACAGTTTGACAACTTTTTGAGCATACCTCCAAATTGCTCTCCAGAATGGTTGGATCCGTTCACAGTTCCACCAACAATGTATTAGTGTCCTAGGGATTATTTTTGAGTAGGGTAGTGACATGGTCAAATCCTTGCTAATGGAATATCCATTTAGATGTGTTGAGTTTGACTAAGGGACGTCTACATAGAGATGTACAGGCAATTGGTAATGAAAGATTGGAGTTAAGAAGAGAGTTTGGAATTAAACATATTTTTACCTGGGAGTCATTTAAAATGATTAAGCCCATTGTAGATAATGGGATGGCCAAGGGAGAAGAGGTAGAGAAAGAACAAAACCTTGGGAAAAACCTCCACTTAGTGGATGAGAGGATGATGATCCAACCAAGAAGATAAGAAAGAGTAATTGGGCAGATGGAACAAAAGTCAAGAAAGAGAAGTGTTATGGATATCAGAGGTAAAGAGTATTCCTAGGAGAAGGGAGTGTGGTCAACATAAATCACTAAGTTCAATAACTTCTTTTTATAGAGGAGTGAATTAAGACCCAGAAAAGTAAACAGTTGATTATTGCCAGAGTCAAAATTATAATCTGGGTCTACTCCTAGCTGGATTTTATGTTCTTATAACAAAGGCTACTAAGATGTGGAAATTTATGATATGTATATGAGCATAATGACTCGAACATTATACAATTGATGGAGGATTGAAAAGTGACATGGCTGCAATTTAGGAAAAGACCCAAGGGAGAGAGCACAGAGAATAGTGATAGCTTCAAGATTCACAACCCACAATGGTTTCTCTTTCTTTGGTATTCCTGTAGGATACCTTATCTGTTCTAGTCACTTAACATTTAGTATGATGCAGCTGTTTGGATGTTATCTTATTGTTATTCAACTTTTCATGTACACATCTTAGACAAATTCATTTCTTACTTCATTCAATAAAACTTATTAAGTACCTAAGTATATATATATACCATATATATAACCCAGATCTTAAGGATTGAAGTGAAAATCTCAATGAACTTAATCAGACTACCCATGGACTGCTTTGGGTCAACATATTTTATTTTATTATTATTTTTTCCCAGGTGAAAGATTTTAATCATAGCTAAGAACATAAAAATCAATGCCATTTGATACAGTACTTTGCACACAATGGGAACTCAATAAATATTTATATCTCACTCATCCTGAACTCCAGTAATTCTTTTAAAAAAAGAACCAATGTTTTTTTTTTTTTTAATTTTTCCAATTACATGTAAAGATATTTTTCAGCATTCATTTTGGTAAAATTTTTGGTTTCATTATTTTCTTCTTTACTCCCTCCCAAAAAAGCAAGCAATCTGATCTAGATTATGCACAATCATTTTAAATATATTTCCATATCAGTCATGTTGGGAAAGAAAAATCAGAACCAAAGGGAAAAACTATGAGAAAAAGAAGCATACAAAAAAAAAAGATGAAAATAGTATGTTTTGATATCTATTTTCAGTTTCCATAGTTCTCTCTCTGGATATGGATGGCATTTCCCATCCTAAATCTATTTGAATTGTTTTGGATCACTGCATTGCTGAGAAGAGTTAAGTCTTTCATAGTTGCTCATCATATAATCTTGCTGTTACTGTGCACAATGATCTCCTGATTCTGCTCACTTCACTCAGTATCAGTTCATGTTAAGTCTGTCTAGGCTTTTCTGAAATCAACCTACTGCCAATATATTTTCGGTCTGGACAGCATTCGAAAGAAAATGACCAGGATACAATCAAAGGATTGGCCAAAGGTGATGGTGATGTTTATGTGGAAGAAGGGAAATTAGGGATGACATAATAGCTGTCTTCAAGTATTTGGAAGCTCCCATGTGGAAAAAGGGATTTAGTTTATTCTGTTTGGCCCTAGGGGACTGAACTGAGAACAGATATTACAGAGAGGCAAATCCAATGATAGGAAGAGTTTCCAATATTTGGAACTGTTTAAAAGTGCAATGGTTTGCTCTGGAGGTGGTCACTTCTCGAGAGATTGTCAAGTTAAAATTTTTTTGAAGGCTGCTGAAGAAAGGTTTCCGATATAGTGAGATTTGGACAAGATAGATAACCTTGGATGTCCTTTATACCTCTGAGATTTTGTGATTCTTAGTTCTAGAGGAACTATTTGTTTCTTGAGGGAAGGATTTTTATGCTATTTATTTGAATCCTACCTAATTACCAAGTGATAAGTACTTTATAAATACTTGTGGAGTTTATTGAATGGTTGAGACTACACTTGTATAGACTTTTTATGAGAAAAATAAATGAGTTTTGGTACAAAGTATTAGCTGTATCATTGGATGCTGGAGGCAATAATATACAAAATTAGGATGGCATAGGATCACCACTAAATCTTGGTATTTTGGCTTTCTCTTTTATATCTGACCCAGGGTGGTCATATGCAATGATCCTGAGATGACCCTCCCTCCCATGATGATCCCATCGGACACCTCCAAACTCCAAATAGAGAAGACAGCTATCAGGAGAGTGCCAGGTGATACCCTCCACCAGCTTACTCGCCTTGAGTACCTGTGGCTGCCCTACAATTCCATGACTAGTGTCAGTTCTATCATGCTGCGGGGCCTGTGGAGACTTCGAGAGCTGCGCCTCCCTGGGAATCACTTGGTATCCTTTCCGTGGGGAGCTCTAGGGGATACTCCACAGCTATGTCTGCTCGATCTACACGGGAACCGCCTCTCAGCTGTGTCTGCAGAAGCTGCCCGCTATGTAAAGAACCTCACTTTCCTGGACCTCTCCAGCAATCAACTGATGCGCCTCCCCCAGCAGCTACTTACTACCTGGTCTCAACTACAGGCTGGTCCTTTCCCCCCCACTGATAACTCCAAGATCATCCTGGGTAAGAGAAGTCAAGCTGTCTAGATCAACTCCTAAGAATAACATTCAGGACTTTTCAAACATGAAAGGATAGGACTAGGAAAATATAGCGTGTTTGGTAGGCCCTTGATAAATATTTGTCAAATGAATGAACTCAGCTAGCTCTTTCTTAATTAGTCCACTGGCATATCTGTATTAAACACCTATCATTTTATGTCTCTCTCTATACCAGGTGCTTCCTAACCTTATAGAAGGTCATTAACCCTTTTGATAACAGCTAAATGCTGTTAAATGCATAACATAAAATACGTTATATTACAAAGCAAAACAACTATATTGAAATATAGTTATCACTTTTTTTTTTTTTAAGTTTACAGACCTCAGGTTAAGATCCTCTGACTGAGACCAAAGCCTTCACTTTTCCAAGGAAGAACTTGAATCCCAGAGTAGTTAAGGGAGTCATACAGCTATTTAACAGAGCCCAGGAACTTTGACTTGAGATGTTTTTCTCACCACATCACGTCATCTCTTGGAAAGCATCCCTCTCATTCACAGGCTTATGGGATTTAGAATTAGAAGGGCTTGCAGAAATGATTTAGTCTGATTCCTTTATTTTGACAAGTGAGGCTCAGAAGTAACTGGCCTGTCCAAGGTCACACCAGTGGTCTATTTACTGCCTGTGCAGAGCTCGTATTTTAACCTGGGTTCCATTACTCCCAAACTAGTAGCCTTTCTATTATAGTACAATCAGAGATTCAATCTTACAGAGTTTCAATCTAGTTAGAGAACATGGAGTTTCATAGAAGCTATCTCTCCCCTCCTTCCTTTTCTTCCTTCCTTCCCTCCTTCCTCTCCTTTCTTTCCTCCTTTCCTTCGTTCCTCCTTTCCTTCCTTCCTTCCCTCCTTTCCTTCCTTCCTTCCTTCCTTCCTTCCTTCCTTCCTTCCCTCCTTCCTTCCTTCCTTCCTTCCTTCCTTCCTTCCTTCCTTCCTTCCTTCCTCTCTCTTTCTCTCTCTTAATCTCTTTCTTCTTTTCTTTTTCCTCCTTTTTTTTCTGAAGGCACCTGGGATTAAGTGACTTGCTAGGGCCACACATATAGGATGTGTTAAGTGTTTGAGGCCAGATTTGAATTCAGGTCCTCCTGACTCCAAGGTCAGTGTTCTAGTCACTGTGTCACCTAACTGCCCCAAGAACCTATTCTTGATTAAGTGTTAAATTAATTTAGTGAACTTGAATAACCTGTGCTGTAGGTATTTGGAGGAAGGGGTTTGTAGTTTGGGCTGGAATAACCAGGAAAGAAAAAAAGTGTCAAAGAACATGTTGAAAAGGGTCAGTTGTTCTAGCTTGTGACCTAGATCAGGACTTCTTAAACTTTTCCCACTTGTGACCCCTTTTTACCTGAGAAATTTTTACAACTCTGGGTATATAGATATATAAAATGGTCATATGCATCAAACATTTACTGGAAATAATGTATAATTTCACAGTTCCTACATTCAGTTCTGACATACAGACACACATATTCCACAGACTGGAATCAACCTTAATCTCATATGGCCATTTAACAAAAATATTCTCTTAGGAGGAAGAATGTGGATGGTTTGGTACCATTCTAGAGATGGAGAAACACTTAAAAGGTCAAATTCTCTAACTGCACTTTGGGTCAAGAGTGTCTTATAGAATAAAGAACAAATAGATATGATGACTAGAGCACTGGATTTGGAGTCGGACTTTGAGTCCCATCTTGGCTACTTACAGTTATGTGGTCACAAGCAAACCACTTATGCTCAATTGCATTTACCTCTCAGCCAGTTTTGTGAAGTTAAGTGGGATAATGTATATAAAATATATTTCAAATCTCAAAAAGTTCTATATAATGTCAATTATTACAACAATGATTTCTCTTCCTCTTCTTCTTTTATTTCCTCCTCCTCTTCCTCCTAAAAAGCTTGGAGCTTAATATAAGGCTCAAAAAAGTTACTTGACTCCTTGAGGTTCTCACTTTTCAAGAGTGTGTTGAAGCAAGATTATGCAGTGATCAATTCTGATGGATGTGGCTCTCTTCAACAATGAGATGATTCAGGCCAGTTCCAATGGTTTTGTGATGAAGAGAGGGATCTACACTTAGACAGAGGACTATGGGAACTGAGTGTGGATCACAACATAGAATTCTCACTCTTTTTTTTTTGTTGTTTGCTTGCACTTTTTTTTTCTCATTTTTTTTTCCCCTTTTTGAACTGATTTTCCTTGTGCAGCATGATATTTGTGGAAATAGGTATAGAAGAACTGCACATGTTTACCATATATTAGATTACTTGCTATCTAGGGAGGAGTTGCAGGAAGGGAGGGAAAAAATTTAGAACACAAGATTTTGTAAGGGTGAATGTTGAAAATTAACCTTGTATATATTTTGAAAATCAAAAGCTTTAATTATTTTAAAAAGTGTGTTGAATGAAGATTATAGGAGCAAACACCTCAGGAGGGTGGAAAGAAGATGGGATGTTCATTTAGTTTTCTCTTTCCAGGTCTGCAGGACAACCCTTGGGTGTGTGACTGTAGTTTGTATGAAATGGTCCAGATACTAAACTTCCCAACTCCAAATATGGCCTTCATTGATCCAAGGCTGAAGTGTTCTAGTCCTTGGACCGTGGCTGGAGTCGCCTTCAGTCAACTGGAGCTCAAGAAGTGCCAGCGTCCTGAGGTTTATACTTCAGTGGCCAAGGTCAAGACCCTTCTGGGTAGCACTGTGTTCCTGCGCTGTGGGGCCACTGGGATACCCAGTCCAGAGCTCAGCTGGAGGAGAGCCGATGGGCATCAGTTTAATGGGACAGGTAAGTTAAAATTGCCAGGTGACTATATTCACAGACCTCTAGCTTTGGACAGTGATCAGTGCCAGGCTCAAGGAGGTGAATTTTAGTAAGGATCAAGTTTGCCAATTAGGGAAATACAACCTTGTATTAGATGTACCCTTATGTAGCTGGGAAAGGTTTGGGAATAATCTTACCAGAAATCATATGGGCTCCATGAATTATGATCCAGATGTTGGGTCTGAAGTGATGACATCTGGGTAAATATACCTTTGAGCCAATGTAAGTGGTGAGAATGACAAGACAATGGCTTTATAATAACAATAATTAAAAATACCCTTCTTTATATTTGCATAGTTTGCTAGTTTATAACACATTGTACTCTTATTCAGTTTGTATGCATTATCTTATTGATCTTCAAGATAGATGGGGTGAGTAGTTCTATTCTGGATTTATTGATGAGGAAATGGGGTCTCAGAGATTAAATAACTTGGTCAGGGTCACCTGAAGAGTGAAGGGCAGAGCTGGGGCTAGCGTGTAAGCCTTTGGACTCCTATTGCTCTTTCCATTCTACCCCCCAGCTCTTTCATACCTTAGGTAGGTGCTGAGCGTTCTGCTTTTCATGTTCATTTTCTCAGGACACATGATGTCACCGAGGGCTATTAGAGATGGATCTCTCTAGCAATAATCCAGATTGCTCTTGAATTAATTCCCCTGAAGAGTGGGCAAAGATTAAAATTTCTTAATATTCTGTGGACCTCCTATGTATGTCTTTCTGCCTCTTTTTTTCCAGTACATCAAGAAGCCTCCAGTGATGGGATGAGCTGGTCTCTTCTGGGCTTGCCTGAAGTATCCTACCGTGACTCTGGAGAGTATGTCTGCAAAGCCAAAAACTTTTTGGGGGCCACAGAGGCGTTTGTCTCCCTCATCATTACTGAAGCCCAGACCACCGCTGAGCCCCAGGGGTCCACAACTAGGAGGTGGCCAGGGAGGGCTGAGGGAGCAGAAGCTGCAGCCTACAACGAGCTGGTGGCAAGGTACGCCTCCACTACCTCGGGCCTGTCTTCGGTGGTGGCCAGGCCCACGCTCCCCAGCTATGAGAAGAATCCTGCTCTCCAGCACTTCCACATGAATGCCCTGGGAGAACTCCCGGTGGGGAGCCTGGGGGCCGAGCCGGCAGACAGAGCCAAAGACCTGCCATCCAATCAGCTGGAGCCAGCCCGGATAGTTAAATCAGTTAAGGTGGTGGGGGACACTTACCACAGTGTGACCTTGGTGTGGAAAGCCCCCCAGGCTGTAAATACCACTGTGTTCAGTGTATTCTATACCATCTTTGGGAAGAAGGACATGAGGAGGGTCAGTGTAGACCCTGGGAAAACTCAGGTCACCATTGAGGATCTTATGCCCAAAACCAAGTACGTAGCTTGTGTCTGTGTGCGTGGCCTGGTCCCCAGGAAGGAGCAGTGTATCATTTTCTCCACAAATGAGGTGGTTGATGCTGAAGGCACCCAGAGACTCATCAACATTGTGGTGATTAGCATAGCGGGGATCATTGTCGTGCCCCTGACCTTGCTGGTCTGCTGTGGATCCCTAAAAAGACGTTACCAGAAATACCAGACGAGGAAGAACGAGGAGGCCCAGGCTTCCTACGTCACATTTGAGAGACTGGGTCCAGGTGAAGACGGAGTGGAGGACTCGGCCAGGGACAGCCCTGAGGAAGGAGACAGGCTACTCTCATCACGCTCTAGCATGGACTCGCCTGCAGCATCCAAGGTAGAAGGCCCCGCCAGTGAGGACTTCTGCTAAGAGAAGCTCCAGGGGTCACTGGTGGCTTGCACAAGCACGCTGGTGCAAGCATACACTTGTGTTTACAGACTCACACCCAGTGAGTCATCCCTGCCCGCTCCCATCCAAGCAAGGGCTCTCAGAACACTCACCCACTGGGGCCTTTTTCTTTGCTTCCTGTCTCACCTTTATTGCACAGGAACACACACACAAATCCCACTGGTCATACTCACTGAGTAGTTTTCCTTTGCAGATCATCTTTTAAGTTCCAACAGACCCCAAGAGGTTTGATCAAGCTCATGAGAAACCAACTCTCGACTTAGAGACTATTAAGTCTGGAGGGAACCTTGGAAAGATATTAAGTCAATTCTCTGGCCTTACAGCTGACTCACATTAAGTTTTAGATAAGAATTTCTGCCTTTTTTTTTTTTTTTTAAAGAAAATCCCACAGTCTCCCTTGGTGACTCTCTCCATTGTTTACGAGGGTATTTTCAATGTAAACAAATTCTCTCTGATGTCTAATCTGAATCCAAAATGCCCATTTCTTCTTGTATCAGCCTTAGAGATGGAGAATAACTGATTACAACTTTCAGTCTAATACCTCTTATATCTGCTGGCAGAGGCAAGCCTGATATCAATTAGGTTAGCCACCCTCCAAGCTCAGCTGCAAGGCTCGTGGTTTCCATGTGACTTGGAATGGTGGTTCCCTGATGGCAAAGCAATTTATAAGCTCACCTCACACAGAAGTGACCTTGTACTAGTTATACAAAACTAGTGTTCTGTGTGAGACATAAGCCCAGGGTGTTCAGGGAAGAGCCTCTGAGTGACACTCAGGAAAATGATCAGACATCTGGGGAAACCAAAGAAGCCATTCTTTATTCTTAAGTGTCAAATAAAGCCACTTTATGCAGGGCATTGAACCTTCTGCTGAGGTTAATGATTCTTTATTTGAATAGTACTTTTCAATAAACAAGGCTCCTTAATCCATAGTAAATTCTTTGATCTTTATAACATCCCCGAATATTTAGTCAGAACAGGTATTCTTACTCCTCAGGGAAGTTAATTGACTTGTCATTTGTCACTGTGGCTAGGATTAAGCAGAACTAAGAGTAGGACCCAGACATTCTTGCATTCATTTCTGTACTCTTTCCTCAATATTGTCATATATCGCCATCAGAGGATGACAAAGTAATAGCCAGTCAAATGGTTTGGGTTAGGAAATATTCATGTGTGATGGTCAACCTAATGTGTTCTGCATGGTCAATTAGCCTCTTGATATGTTTTTGGAAGGAAGGAAGGTTTATTTTAATGATTGAACAGAGTGATTGCTTAATTCCTAGCATTCACATTGACTGGTGCGAGTGGAGTGGGAGAGCAGGCCATGTGCTGGTTTGAGGCTGATTTCGGGGGGGGGGGGGGAGGAGAGACACAGACAGACAGACAGACAGAGAGACAGAGAGACAGAGAGAGAGAAATCGAGCTGTTTTTGATGAAGCCTTGGAGAGCACTTTAGGAAAAGGATTTCCCCAAGTGGTCTAGGAACAGTTGGGTTATAGATAGGGGTAGAATATTTGTCTGAGCTAATCCAATCCAAGTATTTATTAAATGTCAACTATGTGTTAAACACGGGGGATAAAAAGATACATCTTACCGGGGGATAAAAAGATACATCTTACCTTCAATAAGGTAAATTAGTGAATTTAGTTCTAAGGAGGATTGCTTAAAAGACCCTAAAAGGCAAAATGCTACTTCCCTTTTAGAATTAAACACAATGTTTCTACTTGACCCTGAGGAACAGGCATGAGAATGGGAATCATTTAGTCAGGAGAATTGAAACTGAGAATGTGAAAGGGAATTATCTGGCAATGATATTATATTGTTCATATGAACTCACAAATCCTAGGTCCTAGTGCCTGACATTGAAAATTTCAAATATAATGATATAGATTCAGAGTATGGCACCTCTAATAGAAGCAACAAAATCTTTTCCTGGCATTCTTAAAGAATTAGAGCATTTCACACGTAATTGTGGTGATAGTATTAGTTTGGGAGTCAGGAAATCTGATATCTGGTCCTGGCTTGGCCACTAATTCTGAGACTTCTGGTAGCTATTCAGTCTCACCTTTACATTGATAGGATTAGATCCAGGAGTTCTGTGAAATCGTTAAAAATTTTTTTTAATAAGTACATTTCAATATAATTGGTTTCCTCTGTAGTTTTATGTATTTTGTCTTATATACAATATTTAAAAACATTATTCTGAAGAGTTCATAGCTTGCACCACATTGCCAAAGGACTCTTTAAAATTAAGATCTCCTGGAATTAGTTTGTCTCTTAATGTTCTTTCCAAATCTTTATACCTATACTTCTTTAGGCATAACTTAGATTATGTTTCACCTGGAGAATCAACCTGGAATTTATTCCAAGTTGATGATTTTAGAACTTTTCAAGATACCCCTTAGGATTATCCTACATTAAATCTCCTTAGCAATTTTAGTGGCAAGGATCTTTCACAAATTATGGAGAATAAGAAGGTTTTTGCATGACCAGAGAAAGAAAAACACTGCTTTGAATATCAAAGAAAGAAAGAGAATGGAGTCTGTATACTAGTCAATGAATTTGTCTTTGATTCATGGCAAAATTCTAGAATTTTTCAAAGAGATGTTTAGTGATCATTTAGAAAAAGAAACCATGATAATAGAGAACCATCTTACTTTAGTGAGAAAGATTATGTCATATTAATCTTATATCCTTTGGGTTGGATTATTAGACTGGTAGATAAGAAAAATGCTATAGATAGAACTTTTCTAGTCTTTCTTCAAACTTTTACTTTCCTTTTTTTCAGCTGAGTAATTCATTTTCTTTTCCATTTTCCCCTGCACCATGAAAAAAAGAAAAACAAAATCCTTGTGTACCTATTTTTTTTATCCAGGCACTTGAAAGATTCTCATGCTATTCTTGCAGACAAAACTGAGAGAAGCAGACTAGATAATAGTATAGCTAGGTGAATTTGGAACTGGTTTAGTAAAGAATGATTATTAACAGTTTGATGCCAACTTGGAAAGAGTTCTTTAAGTGAGTTCCTTTGGTATATGCCAATATACATATACACATATTTTTATATCATACACACACACACACACACATATATATACATATACATAAATCTAGATCTAGAACTTGACCCTGTGCTAATATACATGCTATATATATACAATATATTCATATATTAATCTATCTCTATATCCACATTTTTGGATAAAAAAATATTTTACCAATGACTTGGATAAAAATCTAGATGGTATACTTGTCAGATTTATTATAGCCCAGAGATAGGAGGAATAACCAGCACGTCAAATGACAGAACTAGCTCAACAGTCTAGAATGCTGTGATGAATTTAACAAGATGTTATTTAATAGGGACAAATGTAAAGTTTTACATGACTTTTAAAAAGCAATCTTACTTATGAGGGAAGTGTGACTAGATTTCAGAGCATGTGATAATGACTGGGGGATTTTAGTGGACTGCAAGCTCAATACAAAACATCTTAGCCAAGGAATCCAAGGTGACTTTAGGGTGCTATAAGAGAGTCCTAGTTTTTGGAACTAGTGAGAAAATAATTTCCTTTTACCTTGCCCTGGCTGAATTTGCATATAGAATATTTTGTTCAGTTTAGGAGAGAAGGAACAATTCACATGGGATTGTGGAATAACTACAGGAGTATAATCAAAGTTTTTGATCATGGGTTTATAGCAGGTGAAATTAGTTTGAACCTTCTATGTATATAAAAATTAGATTTCTTTTTCTTCATATGACTTTTAGGAACCATTTTTTTATATTACCTCATTTTTTAAAATACATAAGAGCTGGGACAAATCTTAGAAAACATCTACTTCAGTTCTTTTACTTTCATTTGAGGAATATGAAGCTTAAAGTTGTAAAGTCATTTGCTGAAGATTATACAGTAAGGTGATAGAGCCAGGACTAGAGAAATCTTCTGAAAGCCACTTCCATGGTTTCTCTGGTATATCAGCCAGCTTCCTACCACTTGCCTATTGCCTTTTCCCCATCACACAGAAGATCAAGAGAAACAAGCACTACACAAAATTGGAATTAGTTACCAGCTGGGGCAGCAAAGTGGTGAAGTGGAGAGTGTCAACCATGGAGTCAGGAATTACTGGCCTCAGACACTTATTAATTGTATGACCCTAGGCAAGTCACTTAACCTTGTTTGCCTCAGTTTCCTCATATGTAAAATGAGGTGGAAAAGGAAATGGCAAATGTATCTTTGCCAAGAAAATCTCAAATAGGGTTGGGTATGATTGAACAACAAGAACAACAACAACCTGTACTAATACCAATGTTGAACAAGACCCACACTCAATATATTTAGTAAGAGACAAGCAGTATCTGTGGATGAAAGGGATCCCCATCTAATTCATCCCTTTCATTTTATTGAGAAGGATATTGAGAAGTAGTTAAGTGATTTGTCTACAATCTTACACTGTAAGAAGAGAAGGAAATCTATGCCTCTAGGGTCAGTGCTCTTTCCACTCTACCACATTGCCTTCCTGTGGTTTAATAACAAACAAAATGTAACCTCATGGGATAAAGACTTATGGGGAGGGTTATACAAAGGCTTTAATCCTTACCAGCATCAGCATCTTTCTCAATATTTGTAGAGCCTTATATATCTCTCTAAGCACATCTATTAATTCTTTTTCTAATGCCCAGTAATGGCTTTGCCAGAAATAATCTAGCTTCTGATCGTAGCTTTACCTGAGTCCATATTTTTCATCCAGTAGTTTTTTTTTTTTTTTTTTTTTGGCAATATAGGTTATTCTTTTGAAATCCAACCTTCTCCTCTTGATAAGGGATTTTCAGATTATGACAGCTTTTGTTCCAACTCTCCTCCTTTTATGGATGATTCTAGGAACCCTTCATTCAGAGAGTTTCATTTGGGCAAGTATGTAGTCAAGGGAAATTGTTCAGGTAATGGGATGGAGATTTAGGACCAAGAGGATCTGGCAATGGTGTCTGACTTTGTTATTAGCTTCCTGTTTACTTTAGAAAGGATTTGAATTTTCTCAAAGTCACACACCAAGCAGCTAAGTGATTCAATGGAGATAAGTCAAAAAAACTTGACCCCTGCCCCAGACATTTACATGCTCTATGATTCTTGGTAAATCCTTTAACCACTATTTGCCTCAGTTTTTTCATCTTTAAAATGGGGGTGATAATAATAGCACAAATCTCATAGGATTGTTGTGAGGATCAAATAGTCAAATGTGATGATATATATATCTATATATAGATATAGATAGATAGATAAATAGATATAGTAAACCTTATCTTCATGAATGCTAATTATTTGTAGGCAGTATTCTTGGCATGTTTCTGTCAGCATGCCTTCTTACCTTTCAGAGCCAGAGATAATGGTAATACAGGTAATACAATGGTATCCCTCAGGAGAATCATTCATCTACCTATTTATTTTTAAGGAGTTTTTATAATAGACTCCATAGGCAGCTAGATCCTTGAAGCATAGTATATGAATTTTTCCTTTGTGAATTTTCTCTGTGTATTTAATACATATAAGCATTCCTATCCTTTCTCAAAATGAACTGGGGAGCAACCTGCAGATCTAGGATATGTATATGAGTTGTCCATCTCAGTGCTATTATTTGACATTACATTTTTATAGCATTTTAGGGTTCTAAAGTGTTTTCTCTCATTTGATCTTCCTGGAAATGCTTTGAGGTTGGGGAGAAATTACTATTATCTGAAGCAACATGGTATAGGTGCAGAGAACACTGAATATGCAGTCAGAGGACCTCCATTCAAATCTCACTCTGCTACTTATTATTAGGATCATACTGTTTATGTGACTTTGGCAAGCATATCTGCCTTGAGGAGCTCATTTTTCCTTTCCTGTAACATGGAGGAGTATATCTAGTTAATTTCTATGGTTTCTTCCAACTTTAACTCTATGAGGTCATGATTACTACTTGACAGTCAAGAAAAGAAAGACATTGAGAAGTTGTACTTTACTTAAGTTTGCCCAGCTGGTCCCTGATGTTGTGGTAACTTGAAACCAGGTGGTTCTTTCCTATGGCTCTCTAGCAATTCTATGGCTAGGGCAGTAGTTCATATCTCTGGCTCAGACATCCATCTTTTGTGGGCTACATTTGCTCCCTTGGTGCCAGATATTGTGCTATATGTAAAGGACAGCTCAGCATTTAGCATCTAAGAATAGAGTAGGGGAAGCATGACCATCAGGACCCTCCTGCAAAATAGAAAAATGAGCCTGGCATTTAAGGCACTGCACAATTGAGTTCTTCTCTACATCTTCAAACTTATATAACAAAATTAAATAGCAATTTATATGCATTTAGTTCCCCACAAGTATCTGATCAAGCAGGTAAAATAAAGCTTAATACCCATTGTTACAGAAGTAGTAAAATGGCCAAATTCAGACTGGAAGCAGTCTAGACCTCTTCCCATTCTAGCACAATTGCCTTATCTCCTACTATTTACCATAAATCAACCTGGCTTGGATTCTCACTCTTATCTACTCTGTACCTACCAGGTATAGAGTCCTACTCCATGCTTCTTGCTTATGCTGTTTTTCTTCCTAGATTGATCTTCCTCGTCCTCTGTAACTGTCTAAACTGGTCATTTTGAGTCCCACTTTCATGAAATATAAGATCCTTGAGGACAAAGATTGTTACTTTTGTCTTTGAATTCCCAATACCTTGCATGGTACCTGGCACACAATAGATAATTAATGCCCCTTGGTAGATTGGCCATCATAGCCCACATTATTCTCTCTTTCTTTGAACTCCTACTGACTACTGCTATGTGATCTAGCAACTGGTTTTTCCTTCATTTCTCCTTTTTATTTTTTCCTGAGGAAATTGGGATTAAGTGACTTGCCCAGGGTCACACAGCTAGGCAATGTTAAATGTCTGAGACCAGATTTGAACTCAGGTCCTCCCTGACTTCAGGGCTGGTGCTCTACCCACTGTGCCACCTAGCTGCCCCGCCCTTCACTTATTCTTAAGAGTGTGTCTTTCCATTTAGAGAGCATATTCCTATATGGACAGAACAATGACCTCATGTTTTATAATTTCTCTGGTGTCTAGCATAGTGCTGGAGGCTTTATAGGCACATTATAGGGATAACTATTAACATTACTTTCCACTAACATTGTATATAGAAATCCCTAATCAAAACATAACAGTTGACAATTATATGGTGTTTTGAAAGTACAAAGTCTTCACTACAAATATTATCTCATTTCATTTTCACCCTAATCTTGTGAGGAAGATGCTTTTATTACTACAATTTCAGAATTGCTATTATAATTTGTTGTTCAGTCATTTTTGACTCTGTATGACCCCATTTGGGGTTTTCTTGGAAAAGATACTAGAGTGGTTTGCATTCCCTTCTCTAACTCATTTTACAGATGGGAAAACTGAGGCAAATAGGGCTAAGTGACTTATCCAGGGTCACACAGCTAGTTAGTGTCTGAGGCCAGATTTGAACTCAGATTTCCCTTGCTCCAGGCCCAGTGCTCTATATACTGTGCCCCTGCCTCACTCTGCCCCCAAATTATTATAGGTAGGTGTTATTATTATCCCATTTTAGAAATGAAAAAACTGAGGGTTGGAGAGTTTGAGGGATTTGATCAAGGTTATATAACAAGTAAGCAATCAGACTTCAAATATGGGTCTTTTTTCTCTAACTCCTGTTCTATCCTGTCATCTCTCAAATGCTTCTTAAAGAAATTTGAAGGGTATTAGTTTGATTCCTGGACATCTTAAACAAAAGAAAGAGTTTTGTATTGGGAATTTGGAGAACTGAGGTCTGGGCTAGGCTTTTCTCTTTAGCTATATGATTTAACAATTCATTTCTCTGATTTTATCATCCTGCCAATTATGAATGTTATAGCATGATATCATTTGTCTAACTAAGGTGCATCTATTAACTAAATAGCTTTTATTGATCTAATCTGACCCTGGAACTCTGGAACAGCTTATGCCTCTTAGTTAAGAAGATGGGGAGGTAAGTAGCTTAGTTTGCAGCCTAGTTAGGATCTCACTGGTTGGCTGTATCTTGAATTAAGCTGTTCATCTCTGTGGTCTATGCTATAGTGTCAAATGTATTATGAGCACTAGAGGGCCTCAGCAGAATGTACAATAGCCATCTGGCACTCTATAAATAGATGAGCTTAACTTCTATCAATAAAGAGAAAGCTTCTACTATAAAGAGTCAGAAACTAGAATCAAAAACTTTCCATTGTCCAGGGAATTTGGGAGCTGCTCAAAGTGGTGGCTAAGATTAGCATTTGGAAAAAGTAGAATTTTCAGTCCAAGTTTCAGAGACATTACAAAAAAAAAGAAATATATTTTTCTAGTCACCCATCATTGACTATTTGAAGATCATTGGTTAGGTTTGAAGTCCCAGTAGCTCCTAACTTAGACATAAATAAGGAAGATCTTAGACGGAGTCAAATATGTTCTCATTTAACTCAATAAACCAGGTTTGGGAAAATAATTATTAACAAGGCTTTAAAGTTTGGAAGAGCACTTTACATATATTGTTTCATTAGAACCTCGAAATAACTGTGTGAGGTCAATGCTGCAGGAGTTAACTCTATTTTTTAGATAGAGAAACTGAATCTGAAAAAAGTTAAGTGGATTGTCACCAATCATATAGCCCACATAGAGGGTATGCCCCAAATAAACTTTCATAGCTTAAAGCTGCACTAAAACTTTTATGTCTGAAGTAGAATGAGCAGAAAAGGGCATCAGAGAAGTCTTCATGGAAGAAGTGGAATATGAGATGATCTTTAAAGAAAGGGGAATAATATGAAATTAGACTAGAAGATTAGGTTGCAGCAACATTGTTATGGGGGGGGGTCTTGGATGTCAGGCTAAGGAATTTGTTTCTTCAGTCTAAAGGCAAAGGGAAACCACTGAAAATTTTAAAGCAGAGGGGCAGCATGATTAGATCTGTATATTAAGGTGAATATTTTGGCAGCTGTATAAAGGATGGATTGATAACAAGGTGAAAAGTGGCAAACAATCAGGAAGTGATTACATTGTTTCTGATGTAGTAACATTGGATATAAGGGGCAAAGGGAATAAAGAATCAGAGATAACTCTGATGTTTCACATTTGGTTGACTGGTCTTGAATATAGTACCTACAACAGAAAAGGAGAGTTTGGCAGAGTAGGGTGGGTTTAAGAGGGAAGAGAATGAGCTGACAATTAAATTTGAGGTGATAATGGTTTTTTCAAATGGAAATGTATAGCAAGCAGTTGGAGATGAAGAATTGGAATTTGGGAGATATATTCAGACTGGACATATGGAACTAAAAATAGCATAAAGGTGATCACTGAACTCATGGGAAAATATAATATCAACAAGGGTAGATAGTGAAAAAACATTTGAGGAGATTTCCATATTTAGGGATGAGAGTTGATGACGAATTGATGATAATGAATGGATACTGAGAAGGAGCAGTCAGATAGGCAGTACCTAATTATCAGGAGATATCAGTGTCACAGAAGCAAGGAAGGAAACATATCAATTGTATCTAAAGTTACAGGAAAATCAAGTAAAATGAGAGCTAAAAAGAGAATATCATTAATTTGAAAAAATTGTAAGTTATTTTCAGTTTTCTCAGGGATAGTGACCTAATGCTTCTTCTTGGGATCTATATCTCTGTGAAACTAATTTGCATGTCACCCTGACTTCCACATCACAGAGGATTACTAGTAATAGGATTTTCTACTTAGAAGCTAGGGGCATGTCTCATCCAAGACCTATAAAGTGTCTTCTTACAGAGGAATATGGGCCCAATTTGTCACTTTTTCTTTTTAGTCTTGATCTTTCTGGAGGGAAACCCAATTAACTCTGCATGCAACCCAGAATGTATATGCTCAGATGACAGCTTTGGCAGGTATGGAAATATTGGTAGGGTCACCAAGAGATCCTGTAAGATTTATTTATTTTGGGAGTTCTATTGTTTGAGAGTTTGAAATTATTTTTAAAGAGACATCTAAAGTCTTATGGACATTCATTTTAGTTAATGTTATGATGTTCTTTGTGAATTACATGTTTTTGCCCAAATGGAGTTAACATTAATGGGAATTTTTGTAGGAAATAGAACATTTTACTTCTAGGTATTCATTTTTTTTTCTATGAATATTCTAATATCTAGTTGGGGCATTGTGAGAAGATTATGCATGAGAAGGTACTGAGAAGGAACATTAGAGCTCAAAGGATTATGAGTCAGACAGTTTATTACTCACAGGCAAAGAAATGTGTGTGGTTTGCTTGCCCTTCAGTCCCATAGACATGTATAAGTGGCTCAGGCATATGTTGGCTATGTGCCATAATTTTAGGTTTCTGCCTTTATATTTGATATGTGCTATGGGAAGTTTCACAGGGAGGAGTGGGAGGGGGACTTTAGGAGCAGTCAACCAGTGGATGATCTGGACTGTAAGCCATCTCCTCCCCAAATGAACTGAAAGGACATTGTAATTAGTAACAATTGCTAACTTTACATACTTGAATTAGATATAATTTGCTAAGCTGATAGTTTGTTAATTTTACAATATTAATCTTAAATATTTTGCTAAGTCAGTTGTTGGGTTCGTAAGAACTTTTTGTTATTTAGATAGGTCAGTCAATTATCAAATATGGTGCTCTGTCAGCTAGGCCCTATCATCAGTCAAATTGTTGCAGGGAATGAGGTGGTATAAATGCAGAATGCTAGAAGAAGATTTTAAGATTCTGCTACCTATTATTTATGTAGCTTCAGGTAAATTACTCTTTGGCATCTGCTAAATGAGAGGGTTTTAGACTAGATATTAGATGTTTCTTTCAGGTAGGAATTATAAGTCAGTTTAAACACTTGATTTTTTTTTTTTTCCTGCAGGTCTCTGTTGTGCATGGATACTTCTTTGAGAAAGATCCTGGGAAACATCCCCAAAGATATCAAGAAACTTAGGATAGAAAACTCTCACTTAACTGAGCTGCCTCATGGGTCCTTTTCTAACAACAGTGCCTTGGAATTCCTTTGGCTCAACTTTAATAACATCACAGTGATTCACCCGGGAGCCCTGGAGCATCTGAGAGACTTGAGAGAGCTGAGACTGCAAGGGAACAGGTTGTGTACAGTACCATGGACAGCATTCCGAGCAACTCCAGTTCTAAACATCCTTGATCTCAAACATAACAGGCTTCATGTTCTGCCCAAGCAAGCACTTCAGTATTTGATTAACCTTACTTACTTAGACTTGTCTTTTAATGAACTTATGGTGGTGTCTGAGGATGTCTTCATCCAGTGGCCCATGTATCAGAAAAGCCAGAAACTCATCAGCAGGGCTGAAGGCATTTCCAATGTGGTACTGGCTTTGCACAATAATCCATGGATATGTGATTGCCATCTAAAGGGGCTTGTCCAATTTTTCAAATTCATCAGACCCCCTGTTATACTAATGAACTCCTATCTAATGTGCCGGGGTCCTCTTTCAAAGGCAGGGCAATTTTTCTATGAAGTAGAGCTCAATAGCTGCATGAAGCCAAAGACTTCAACCCCTAATTCTAACATTACTCTCCACGTGGGGCTAAATATCACTCTAAGCTGCCTGGCACAGGCAAGCCCCTTACCAAATATTGTGTGGAATTATCCACTGAAGAAGTTGAAGGAATTTGATGGTAAGTTATAGTATTCCATATTTTTTTTTTCCTCAGGGGCAAGAGAAGGATCTGTCTAGCTTTGTGAATGTTTGCAGTAATATCAAGTGTGGTAACTGCCTGATGTACAAGATAATGCTTTTGGTAACTATCTGATGAACAAGATAATTAATGCTTAGGCTTCAATTTAGGTGCAGGAAATGATTATTTAAGATATTTACTATTATGAAATAGAATAAGGTTTATTAAAGGCAGTGTCAGCCAGAAGTCTCATTAGTTATGAGTACTTTTCACTGTAGGATTGGGACAGGCAGTCTTCTCAGGAAGATCGTTAAAGTGATAAAGCAAAGGAAAGTTAAATTAATAATGACACAATTTGTTCCTGTCTTCTCCCTCCATCCCTCCATCTTCTGTGACTAGTTACTATAGATTGGAAGAATATTGTCAAATGTATAAGGCCGGTTTTGTGGCTTTGTCACTATTGCAAAATGAAAACCTTTTCTCCCTAGATTTGTTCAGAGCATTTGCAGAAAATCAGCTTAAGCTAAGCATTACATGATTTTCCATCTTTGGTTGAAGAACCAGGAGATGGGGAAATCTGACTCCTGGGAAGCAAAACCAAAACAGAAAAGCAAAATGTAAAGATCACATGCAGTACAGGGTGGGTTAGTTGTTGTCTTTTGTTTTTGAAGAGGACCAAAATGACTGACATCACTATATTAAAGTGAAGTTCAGTGTGAGCAGCTGTGGCTGATCAGATCAATATGAGTTTGTAATGTGCTCTACTAGAGATCGGGCACAAATAGTCTATGAACATTTGGGGTAGAATCTCTAAATGAGTACGTCCCATGTTTCTTTTGAACCACTTCAATTTTGCTTTGCTCATGGAGCCCAATACCTTCTTTGATGTGGATATGCCATGCTGGGCAGTCCTTTCCTAGTGTCTCCCATGTCATGCAATCAATTCCAAACCATAGCATCCTGCACTGATGCAGTACATTTTTGCTCCATAGAAAGTAAATAGAATTAGTACAAAATTCACATGCTTTGAGCTGATTCACAGACCAGTAATACAACTGTTCATCTTTACACTTGAAAACTAGTTTTAATGATATAGAAAGAGGATTTAATTTAAAATGATCATAGATGTTTATTGGGAGCTAAGACTGACTTAGAGGACAAAGTGCTGGACATGGAGTCAAGAAACTTTATGTTTAAATTCTGCCTAAATATATACTAGTTCAAATGCTTTGATCACCACAGACAAATGACTTAATCTCTCTGAGCCATCTCTTAACAGTAGCAACTATCTCACAAAATTAAGAGGATCAAATGAAATTTTTATTACAAACACATATAATTTTACATATAAATATGCCTTTTCCTTCCCTCTCTCATTTTTTCTTTTCTTTCTTGTCCTCTTTTATTTTTCCTCTTTCTTTCCTCTTCCCTTATTTTTTTTTCATATAATCTTTGCAAAGTTTTAGACTATATTGTCATCAATGCTATTGAATAGATGTACAAAAATATCTATTAAGATATATATGTAAATATATTAAATACATCCATATAGGTTTATGTATACACATAAAAACACACAAGACTGATTTTACATAATATATATATATACATATATATATATATATATCAAGTACATATAAAGTCATACACAAAAAATAAAAGGTTTCATGCAATGACAGAGCTATTTCCTAGTCTTCACGAGCTTCTTTCCAGAGAATTTTGGCCTCTGTTGTTGGTTGGAAAAAAAATCAATGCATGTAATTTTATATGCCAACACATCTAGTGAATGAATAAATAGTACAACTTTAGCCTGCTGCTATATGGCACCCAGAACATCTGAGTGAAATCTGCAAAATTCAGTCAGTCCTGCACATTTGATGTGCATAATGCCAGATATCTCCATGGTTGAAAATATAATGACACTTGATTTTTCTCATTTTGTATCCTCATATTAGCAGGTAGATTCTTATCCCAGGATTATATGTCAATTAATCAACTAATAAGCATTTATTTATAATCTATAGAAAAAAAAGACAGTCCTTTAGGGATATTTTGAAGCTCAAATGAGATAATGGATATAAAGCATTTAAAAAAAACTTTAAATATAATATAATACATTTACCAGGCTTTCAATCTGGTGACAGCTTCATTCCCTGATCCTTGTATTGTACTCCTGCTGAGCTCAGGAGTACAATATTACTAGAGTAATATTGATAGAGCTGTACAGAGTATGGTAGTAAGTGTTTAACACCAGAAGCTCTCTGTGGGGAAAAGTATGCACACATTAAAAAAAGTTTAATCTGCATTAGAAACATTTTCTTAAATCTAGACAATAAAACCCCCAATATATGAAATATTGATTTGTATATGATTTTGGAACTGTAAATGCTCACACTGAAAATTTAGCAATGGAGCTCTGGAGAAGCTGGATAGAGCTGATTCCATCATGCACTTGCCTTTAAGAACTTACATTCTATCGGAGGAGATAGCATATATTCATATAGGTATCGATAAACTGTATGGAACGTGAATAAAAGATAATTTTGGTGTGAGGAAGGTCTTGGTAGCCAATTGGGTGTATCTGGAAAGGCTTCATGTAGTAGAAAGAGGTATCTCAGCTGAACTTAGAAGGAGACTAATTATTTTAATAATTCAGATAAGGAAGGAGGAAGCTGGAATATCTACATTACAGGAATTCCTGGTTCACCATAAAATCTTCTTTTGGAAAAACCCGGTTAAATATGTTCATTATCTTCAGGCTTTTGAAATATTTATAGGAATTAGGTCCAGTTCTTTAGTTAGTATAGGCAGTACCTAGGCTGTTCTTAATCTCTAGAAAAGTGATATCCAACTGGCTGATATGGCATTTAAAAAATACCATCAAATCTCATAACCCACTACAATTGCTTGTAATCATAAGGATAAGTTGACTTTGTGGGCTGTGTCAACATCAATGCACCCAGCAATGAAGTTTGTGTTCAAAATGTTGACCTTCTTATTTATTTATTTTTAATCCTCAGTGTATTCCTCTCCTATTGGGGAAGATTCTATTCATTCTGAGTTGGTGATACCTTCAGCCCATTTGACAGATAGTGGCAACTACACCTGTGTAGCCAGCAACTCCATGGGCAGCAGCTCTATCTCCATCTCCCTTCATGTTCAGCCTCCTCAGGCTCTGTCCTCTTCCTCTTCCTACTTGACTTCCTCGGAAGAGCATTCCTACATTTACATGAGGATTACCAAGCAAACTGTTTATGGAATTGTGCTAGAGTGGTATGCTGCAACAGATAACCCTTCAGAGACCTGGTTCACACTCTACTTTGGAATATATGAAGCTGTCAAGAAAGAAATTGTCTCTATTGGCCCTGGGATCAACACCTACTGGGTAAATGACCTGCTTCCAGCCACAAAATATGAGGCATGTATCAGCCTACAGAGCCAGCCACCCCGCAAGGATCAGTGCATTGTCTTTATAACAGGCAATGATATCAGTGAGTTAGATAAGAGGGAGAAAATCATCCACATCATTGTTGTGGTATGTGCCTTGGTCCTGGCAGTGCCTGTAGGCATGTACGTTTGTGCCTCACAGGCCCATCTTGGTTGCTTGGGCCAGTGTTTGGACAATTGTCCTAATCGAAGAAATGGATCAAGATGCCCCAGCACTGTCATTGAGAGCAGGGAGACCATGTTCAATAACCTGACAACTGGAATTGAAGAGGGGCTCTGTCTTGGAGAGATCAGAGAGGATCAGAAGTGGAAAACTGGGAAGGAGGGAACACCCAACAAATCCCAAACAGAGAGTCAAAATAGCATTCACCTTTTTTAGGTGAATTAACTTTAAGACAGGTTGACTTGGATCCTCTTAGTTAAATCACCAGTAGTGGGGAAGGGAAAGTCATATTCCTATGAACTCCATAGTCCCCCTTTGGCTTAGGAATTTTGCTGAACCAGTAGAAGGTGAGCATGGTTCATCTTCTAACTGAAGAACATTATTGATAAAAGAAGGGCTCATATCTCATTGATGGGAATACTCCCACCACCACAGACTGTAACCCATCCATGCCTTCGCATTCTAAATGATTCTTTATCTAATTCTTCCTCATAAATTCTTGGTCCACTCTCCCATAAATTGGGGTCTACTCATTGTGGGTCTTTTAGTATAAAGTGGATACTCTTCTCCTCTTTATTGGTGCAGTGGGAAGCAGATCTGTCTATGACACAAGTGACCTAGGTGCCAGTCCCTAATGAGTGAGAAAACACTTAATGCCCTCAAGCCATAGCCTATTTAGAGATCTTTAGATCTACCTGTAGTCTTTACACCAGAGCATCCCTTGTAGTGTGTCTATTAGAAGGAAAATTCCTCAAAGTATGTGATAGAAACCAACTATTAGTTTCACTAATGGGTTATTTATTGGGGGTGGGGGAGAGGAGGGAGGGTGGTTCTTCATTGTGCTCTTGTGAAATGTAACCATTTGTTAATGTCCTTTTATAAATAATCTTGACCATTTTGTAAGCACAGTGATTCCTTCATTTCTAAGGGAATTGTGAATATTTACAATTCGTTGGGAAGGCAATATTGTGATGGATTGTAAAAGTTACTAAACTTTTTATGCCTTTGACCTTTTAATAGGTATATGTCCTAAGGATGCCAATGAAAGGAAAAAATACTTATTTGTACCAAAATACTATTAATATCATTATTTAAGATATATACATTTATTTTTAAAAAATAGAAAAAAGCCATAGGCATAATGATTAGTGATTTGCTTTAAAAATTAGGCCATATGATCATGATGGAATTTTGTTACACCATATTTATTGACTGACCATTATAATTGACAGTGTGAAGAAAGAGAAATATGCAGGTACTCATATTAAGTGATACAGAATAAAGAAAACACAATCAGAACAACTACATATATACTACAATTACACAAAACCAATATTAGAAAGAGTACCAAAAACCTAAGAAAAAAGTTCAGAAAGGGGCATTCAAGTAAACAAGATGGTATTATTTTGTTAAAGCAAATGTATACACATCAAGGTTGTAAATTCTTTGGAACTTACAGGTTTTTTTTACATGATCACCTTTTATCTTGTTTATCCTTATATTGATGCTCACCAAATTTAGTATTAAAAATTAAAATGGTGACTGAAGGAAATAGAAGATGGTGGCAATAATTATGGAATTCAGGCAACCTGTTCTTGACAAGCAATGATGACTATAATAAGATAAAGAAATCTTATTTTTGTCATGGTTTAGGCTTTGATGTAAGAAGAAACTTTCTTTTAATAAGATTCATCTCATAGTGGGTGAGCTGTCTTAGGAGGCAAGGGATCCCCTTTTAGTAAAAGTTTTTGAATAAAGATTAGATGATTACTTATTGGGGATGTTATGGAAAGGATTCTTGTTCAGATATGGGGGGGGGAATATGTGGTATCTAAGGACCTTCAAAAGTCTGAACATTCTATGACCATTCCATTCAATTCTTGTTCTTCATTTATGAAATTGGTCTAAAGGTAGTCTTAAAAGTTAATCTTAAAAGTCTTAAAGTTAACCTATATTTATGTGGATATGGACATATACATTTCTGTATACTTACATGGAATAAATATGCATATACACATGAAATGCCATTTTCTCACAGAATATTTACATATAGAGATGGTCATATACTATACACATGTGAATTAGTGAGTTGAACACATTCACATATAAGACACCCAATGATATCTATGTAAATGTATATTCACTTAGACTGCATATATTTATAGTTGTGCTTACTTTTTCAAGAAACATTTCCTTATGATGAATTCAATAAAGACTATATAAAATGAATGGTTTGTATTTGTATATTGATTTTTGTCTTTTAAGAAGAAAATATGACAGTGACAAATGCCTTCATTATTCATGGATGTTCAAAAACTTACATATATATATGTATATATATGTATAGGATTTACAGCTGGAAGGTACCATGGAGATCATATGGTCTAACTGCCTCAGTTCACATTTTTTTGAGGCCCAAAGAGGTAAAGGGGTTTGTCCATACTTAGACATGTAGTAAATGACAGAGCCAGGATTTAAATCCAGATCTTTTGACTCCAAGTATAGAGTTTGTTCTGTTATACCATTCTGTTCCACAATGCATATAATCACATGTGTACATAGTCAGCTCTGTCTACACAAGATTACATGTATATGCCCCTTTCCTCCCCTTCCCTCCCCTCTCCTCCCTTCTTCCCTCCCTTCCTCCTCTCCTCCTGCTCCTTCCCCTCCCCCTTCCCCTCCCCTCCCCTTCTCTCCTTCCACTTTCCTTCCCTTTCCTCCCTTCCCCTTTTTCCTCTCTCCTTTCTCTTCATCTTCATCTTCTTCTTCTCTTCCTTTCTTCTTCTTCTTCTCTTCTCTCCTCCTCTTCTTTTCTTTTTTTTTTCTTCTTCTTGGAACCATAGGGGAGAGTTGTTGGGTAAAGATGAATATCAAAGGGGAAGATGAGCAACTCTGAGAAGAACTTGGCAAACCATCACATGAGAGATGCTAATTCTCCTGATCAAAGGACTGACAAAAGATCTGCATGATGTCTTTAATACAGTAGTAATTGAATCACTGTTAATTTCTATAACCCTTCTTGAACATCTTTCTGTGTGATTAATATGAACTTATTGATTTCTTTAATTACATATCTATATTTAAGAGTATATATTTTTTCTACTTTGCTTCTTTACTTAGCATCACTGAATGTCTTCCTATATTTCTTTGAAATTCTTTGTATTTGTTATTTCTTATGGCACAGTAATATTCCATAATAGCCAGAGGTGATAATCTACTTAATCATTCTGGAACCTTTAAGAATATTACTTTCCATGACTTCCATGATTTGTTTTGATCTATTAATTAACATTCATTCTTTTTTTTTTTGCTGAGGCAATTGGGGTTAAGTGACTTGCCCAGGGTCACACATCTAGGGAATGTTAAGTGTCTGAGACCAGATTTGAACTCAGGTCCTCCTGACTTCAGGGCTGGTGCTCTAACCACTGCACCACCTAGCTGCCCCCTAACATTCATTCTTAAATATTGTGAGACAAGTGCTTGTGAGGAGTTCATGACTTTGCTCTAACTAGTACCAGATAATGCAGTTCTCAGATTCTCTGGGATGGGGAAAAAAGCCAGAAAAGTGACAAATCCCTTTAAATCTACCTGGGCCCTTTGTGTCTTGTGAAAATCTCTGGTGCAAGAGTTACAAAATAAATATAATGTTGGACTGAGAGTTGGGGGACCTGGGTTTAAATTGAAGCTCCATATTAGCTTCTCTGGGCTTTTGTATCTTTATTTGTAAAATTCTAAATGAGGAACTGATGTGTGTGTGTGTGTGTGTGTGTGTATTGGAATGGTAATATATATATGTGTGTGTATATATATCTACACATACATACATACATATATTAGGTTAACATTCTCATTCTCATTGTCATTTTCAATGACAAGTCTAGAAGCATGCATTCTAACTATCAGGATACACACAGACTCTGCCTCCTTGCTAAAAACTTGCACAATCAGAAGCTCCTGCATGGTCACTCTTGGCTGCAGTCACAGAGAGCCATTGTCAAAGATGATTGTCAATTGAGTCAGGATGCCTTCCCTCCTAAGTAGGCTAGATAAGGGAGCAAAGAGATAAATTCCTTCCTCTTTTTTCAGAGACCTCTTTGTGGGAACCTTGTGTATAAACTCTCCCTTAGACTTTCATTGATAAGGGGTGGAAGGGATCTCTCTCTTCCCCCATCTTTCTTCCCTTCTCCCTGGAACTCTGGGTCCATTCAGTTATCAATCATTTTTGACATAACATTGTCCTACCATAGGGACCCAATCTGTTCTATCATCTATGAGTTATTGATGGCATATGTTCTTCAGAAAAGGAATGGAGGCTGCATCCATCCTCAGGGAGCCAGAAGACATGTTCCATAACCTTGTCCTATTAACATATGTTAAATGCTTTATTGATGCAATTTTTAATATTTGTTATTTCCCAATCATTTCCCCTCACTAATAGAATTTTTCATTTTCATTTTCAGTATATGTATATGTATATATATCTATGTATCTATATCTTTTTTTTTTTTTTTTTTTGCTGAGGCAGTTGGGGTTAAGTGGCTTGCCCAGGGTCACACAGCTAGGAAGTGTTAAGTGTCTGAGACCAAATTTGAACTCAGGTCTTTCTGACTTCAAGGCTAGTGCTCTATCCACTGCGCCATCTAGCTGCCCCTTTCAGTATGTTTTTAAAAGAAGTGCAGCACTCTATTTTATTCAATTAATCACAATTGTAGAAAATCTAGTTGTTTTCCCCACATGGCCATATCCCACAGAAGCTTCCCGTTGCATGTAAAATATTTAGGAAGAAATAGTCACTAAAGAGCTAATAGTATAGCTGTGTGACTCTGGGCAAGCCACTTAACCTCAATTGCCTCAGCAAAAAAGCAAAAAAAAAAAAAAAGAGCTAACAGTACAAACCCAAATGTATAAATTAATGGCATAATTTCTATGAGTGTGCAATATTATCTGATTCTTCTTCCTATTTGCTTTGAACCACCTCACATTCATTGGTTGTTGACTATTATGTGGTGTTTGAAGCCTGGTAGATGGGGCGTCCTTTTGTTCATCCTCCTGTGTTAGGGCTGATGAATTTAGTATAAGAGAAATAAACTAAAGTAGAATTTCCACTGTTTGCTCTTGACTTTTCTATCCTACTAATTACTTTACTACTAACCAGTCCCCAAGTATTAATATTATCTGAGACCTTAGCTACCAGAGACAGTATGTGAGTCTCTGGACTTAGATCTGTCATAACATGTTTGTTTTCCAAAGCAAATCATACCGTGGATATATAAATATAAAAAGTTAATTGGTCAGTGTTCACTTTTTCTTAGGGTATAAGAAGAAATAAGGGTTTATTTCCAAGGACAGATTTGCAGAGTAGATTTGTCTGATTATAAAATCTATTGCTTTATTCTCTCATGTTTCTGGATGTTGCTTGTTATTGTTTCTATAATTGTATGTTTGCAAGGTTCAGTATGTTAACTATGGTTGAGCTCTGATGGGAAAGTATCATACTTGCATTCTTTTTGATAGAAATTTGTTGAAGTCCCATAGGGCCCAAATTATAGATCATGATTCACCTAAGGAATTCAGATCTATGATAGAGTTGGCTGTCATCCAAGAATAAAATGCTTACAAGAGAAAATGAGGAATCTCAGAGTTGGCAGGACTTTAGAGATCAAGCAGTTTGAGGTACACCTGAATAGGTACTCCTACTTCCATCCCCACCCTGCTGCCTTTAACCAACCAAGAACTGGTTTTCTAGTTTCTGCATGAAGACCTATAATTATGGAGAACTCACATTTTTCTGAGGCAGCCCATTCCATTTGGATAGCTCAAATTGTTAACAAGATTTTCTTTTCCTCAAGTGTAAACCTTCTTCTGTGAGGCTTTTACCTCATTACTCCTATTTCTGTCCTTTGGGGCTAAGCAGAACAAGTGTACATGAAAGGACATCAAATGAAGACAGGTATCATATCTTTTCTATATGTCTTCCCTTCTCTAGGACAGATATCCCTAATTCTTTCAACTTATTCTTGTATGATATGTTCTCTAGCCCTCTTGTGGAAACTTTACACTTTGCCTTTGCCGAAAATAATCCCAACTAATGGATCATTGGTGGAACTATGAATTGGTCCAACTATTCTAGAAAGCAGTCTGAAATTATTTGAAGAGACTGATGAAAATGTCCATACCTTATTGACCCAGAAATTCTGCTAAGCAGAGAAAGTAAATGATGGAAAGAAAGTCCTCAAGAAAGTAAATAACAAAAAGAAATATCCCATCAATATGAAAAAAAAACCTTATAATAGCACTTTTTGTAATAGTAAAGAGCTAGAAACAGAATTGATGCCTACTGGGTAGAGAGCAGTTAAATAAACTTTAGTATATGACCATAATGGAACATTATCAAACTATAAGAAATGATAAATACAATGAATACAGAAAAGATTAAGAAGACATACATGAACTGGTTCAAAGCAAAGTAAGCAGAATGAGAAAAACCAATATATATATAGTGTAAATAGAGAAAAATAATTAAAGCTGAATCCTACAAAATTATGGTAACCAACTTTGACATCAAAGAAGTAATAAGAGAAACTTTCTCCTCCCATTTCTTTGAATATAGGTGTGAATATAGGTGTAAAACTTTTTTTTTTAATGTTGCTTAGTTCTGCTGAACTTCCCCTACTTCCTATTTTTTGTTCTTTATTATACATGGAAGTGGTGTTACATTAAGAAACACAGAAATTATAAAAACAAAGTATATACAATTTTTTAAAAAAAATATGATGCCCTGGGGCAGCTAAATGGCGCAGTGGTTAGAGCACCAGCCCTGAAGTCAGGAAGACCTGAGTTCAAATTTGATCTCAGACACTTAACACTTCCTAGCTGTGTGCCTGGGCAAGTCACTTAACCCCAATTGCCTCAGCAAATACATACACACACACACACACACACACACACACGCATGATGCCCTGAACTGAATAACACACTTCAGATGTGGCTTGATCTGGGCAGAATATAGCAAAACTGTCATTATGGACACTCTGCCCCTTTTAATGCAATGTAAGACAATACTAATTTTTTTAGTTGCCTGTTGCTTAGTTGACCCATTGAGCTTATAGTGAATAAAATCCCAAGATCTTTATCACATGAGACACCTATTTTTAACTATGAGGTTGATTTTTTGGAAGTCAAGTACTATAGGCATGAGTCCAAAGGAATTTATTATGTTAATTTTTAAACTTCATTTTCATCAAGTTTTCAAGTCTGGAAAGCAATGACTCAATGGGGAAAAGTCCCAGCTCTAAAATCCCACATTGAGAAATGATGCTTAGAATAGGATATGATACTTCATCACAAGGAAGAGTCAAAAATTCCCGGTTATCACTCAAAGATATAACTTCATTTTCCACTTACTTTGGAATTGTCACGGATTTCTGGGTTTGCTGAAGAGGGTAATTGGCTGATTAGTGTTCCTCAAGCTGCTTAAGCTTCTATCTCAGATATATGGCAACCTGTAGGATAATCTAAACTCAGAGATAGCAACTTTCTGGAAGACCAGGACAAAGAATTTAAATCTTTTCAAATGAAATATTTAATAAACAATTTAAAAAGTTGATAAACAATGAAACAATATCACAAACTTCTCTGGGGATTGTTGTCTCATCTCCTCAATAATATATGTTGATTAAAGTCACAGACATTAGTGAATAAAAATACTGGATCAAATTCACTGTCAATATATACGATGGACTCATGACCCAAAAGCATGACTAGTCCATGTCTTTCCAGAAAAACATGAACACTGAGGGACTTGGTTCTGTTCATGAGCATCTTCTTTGGGAAGGATATAGTTACAGAAAATTTCTTGCTTCTAGTCAGCTCCTATTGAATGACCCAACACCTCCCAACCTCTTAAATTCACCAAGGGTCTTCAAGGGTGGAAATATCCATCTCAGATCTCAGACCACTACTTAGTCACTTGTGCTTAGGATAAAGGATGCAAATCAGAAGAGACAGTCATAGACTTGAGGTAGAGTCTCAAGCTTATCTAGACCAGCCATGTGATCTTATTGCCATGTGTGAACATCTACCTTTACTGATTAGGGTGGAGGTAAAGAAGGACAACAAATCTCATCCCTTTCCCTCACAGGAAGTTCAAAGAAGAGCAGTTATAATCTCAAGCCACACAAACAGGAGAAGAGAATAAATAAGGAAGTTGTATCTTCTATTAAAAATCTACTGAATGGGCGGCTCTTCATGGTTTAGTAGTCTATCTTCTTTTGATATAACTTACTTCCCTTGCTGCTATCAAGAAAAAAAATGAGTGCAGTATTATGCCAAAATGCTAAGTCTTTCAGCACTGACATATATGTTCCCAGAAGTTGTCTGGAAAGGGGGAATTCATCCCCATTCTATTATAATCTCTGTTACACAGTTAATCTTAACTCACTTTATCCCCTCATTCTACATTCTTTTTGGACCTGAGCTTTGCTGTCCAACACAACTATTCCTCTAAGCTCTGTATTATCTGCACATTTGACAGATTTGTTCCACCTAGGCAACTTCATCTAAATTATCTGTAACAACACTGAATTGTACAAAGTACAACTGGAGCATGCCACTAAAGACCTCATTTCAAATTCATATTGACCCATATGTAATTATTCTTTGTTCCCATTCATTCAATCAGTTCCGAATCCTCCTAATCTTGCTTCTTTAACTAAAAATATGCCATGAGCATTTTCCAGTCATATATGACTCTTCATGACCCTGTTTGGGATTTTCTTGATAAAAATACTGGAGTGGTTTGCCATTTCCTTCTTTAGCTCATTTTGTGGATGAGGAAATTGAGGCAAACAGGGTTAAATAACTTTCCCAGGGACCCATAGCTAGTAAATGTCTGAGACCAGATTTGAACAAAGGAAGATCAATTTTCTGGTCTCTAAGTCTATGGTGCTATTTACCTGCCCTATAGCATGAAGGACATTATCAAACACTTTGCTGATACACAGTGAATACCAGTCTAATGAGCTTTCTGTGTATGTGATCACGATACTGGGAAACCTGGAGTCAATCAATGGATTGTCAGTTTAAAGCAGTAAAGAGAAATATTTCCCAAACACTTTGTTGATATTTGAGTATAATGTTATGAAATGTCCTTAATTTCTCCAACCAATCCTGTTCCAATTGAATATTCTTGTTAAAATGTGGTAACCAGATGACATAGAATAGGACCATTGGGTCATAAAGCTGGACTTTAGAAATCATCCACTCCAGATGTGCTATGACTATCACTTCCTTTTTGGTACCATGACTCTAATTTGAGACTAAAAGTTTTTTTGGATACCATATCATTCTGTTGACTCACTTTAAGCTTTTTGTTCAATAGAATTTGCAGATTTTGGGGGATGAACTAGCATCTAGCCACATCTGTTATGTCACCAACTGAAATCTTGAATTAGATGTCCTAAGGGCATCTCAGCCAATTAGCCTGCCAGTCAATAAACATTTGCTAAATCCTACTATTTGTCAAACCTAGCCCTAAGTACTAGGGATACAAAGAAGGCAAAAGATAGTTTCTGCCCTCAGGGAGCCCACATTCTAATGGTGAAGAAAACATGCAAACAAGTTATACATAATATATGTATGTATGTATACACCCACACATACCCCCACACACCCACTCACACCCCCACACTCACCCACACATACACACACACACATATATATAAAGAGAGATTCAACTGGAAGTAATCAATAGAGGAAAGGCACTAGAATAATGGGAGATTTTAACATATCCAAAACAGAATTCATCAATGTTTCCCTAAGTCTTTTTACCTTTTCCTATTATTGATTAGGACACCCTCGTCTTTTCAGTGACCCAAACTTGCAACCTTAGTGTCATCCTTTCCTTACTTTCACTCATCCCGAATCTCCAATCTACTGTTAAATCTTATAATTTCTGCCTCTGTGATATTTCTCACATATATTCTCTCTCTCTCTCTCTCTGTCTCTGTCTCTGTCTCTGTCTCTGTCTCTGTCTCTGTCTCTCTCTTTTTTGCTAAGAAATTGGGGTTAAGTGATTTGCCCAGGGTCACACAGCTAGGAAGTGTTAAGTGTCTGAGATCAAATTTGAACTCAGGGGTGCTCTATCCACTTTGCCACCTAGCTGCCCCTATATTATCTTTTTTTGACTCGCACAGCCACCACCCTAATTCAGATTCTCATCACCTTTTGTCTGGACTATTGTAATAGCCTTTTAATTGTTCTACCTGCCTCATCTCTTTCTACTATAATTTATTCTCCATTCAGCTGGAAAAATGATTTTTTTTCTAAAGTGGAAGTCTTTTTTACATCTTACTTCCCTCTATGTACAATATAATCTAGCAACACTAACCAACCTACTTAGCATCTTAATACTCCATATCCTATCTCTTTGCCTTTTTAGTGGTTGTCTTCTAACTCTGGAATATTCTTCCTCCTTACCTATGCTTCCTACCTTCTCTGGTTTTCTTCAAGACTAACCTGTATCCCATTTTCTGTTTGAGACATTCCTTTTCTCTTACCTTCCTTCCTTCCTTCCTTCCTTCCTTCCTTCCTTCCTTCCTTCCTTCCTTCCTTCCTTCCTTCCTTCCTTCCTTCCTTCCTTTCTTCCTTCTTTCCTTCCTTCCTTCTTTTCTTCCTCCTTCCCTCCTTTCTCCTTCCCTCCCTCCCTCTCTTCTTCCCTTCCTTTCTTCTTTCCTTCCTTTCTTCCTTCCTTCTTTCCTTTTTTCCTTCCTTCCTATGCTCCCTCCCTCTCCCTTTCCTTCCTTCCTCCTTCCTTGTTTTTTTTTTTTTTTGTATTTTCTCCTTCCCTTGCCTTCCCCTGCCCCCAGCATATTCATTTCATTCCATGTCCCTCCAAGAAGCATGATGTTTTCTACAAACAAGGACCACATGAAATTTTAACCTTCTCTTCTAGTAAGGGAACCAGTTTATACTTTGTAAAAACTTATCTGTTCCTTGATACTGACAGAAACACAACATAACCTGCTCTCTGCTAATCATTTCAAAATCCCCCCTTACCTCCATAATTGTTAGAAGCAAGACCCTCAATCCTCTGTCATTCTTGTTCCAGGCTTTTGTGCATAGCTCACTTATCTGGCAACCTGGGCAAATTGGGAGACTCAGGAATGAGGTTTGGCTTGAGTTTCTGCCACCTTTTGGCCACTAGATGGAGCAGTTCATAGAGCACTGATCTTAGTCTTGAAGACCTGAGTTCAAGTAGAATCTCAGACTTCGGTTCAGGTTCCTGAACTCTAAAATAGGAACAATTATAGCACTAAAGATTGTTGTGAGGATCTGGTACATAGTAGTTAAATATTCTCTTCCTCTTTTCTTTTAGAGGTGATGCAGTAGATAGAGCACAGTACTAGCAAAACCTGAGTTAAAATCCAGTATCAGATGCTTAATACCTGTGCTACCCTAGTCAAGTCATTTAATCTCTGCTTTAATTTTCTCAACTATAAAATGAGGACAATACCACCTACCTGCCAGAGTTGTTGTGAGGATTAAATAAGACAGTATTTGTAATATGTTTAGCACAGTGACTGGCACACAGTAAGCACAATAGAAATGTTTCCTTTCTATAAGCTTGCTTAGCTGCTTTAATTCTTAAAAATCAGATATATTTTTTGAGGTGAAAGCAAAGTACCAATACAAACAGAAGTTATTCTCAGATATTATCTATGACAAGTTAATAAGTCGTAATAATGATTGATAGAATTTCTATAGTGCCATAAGGCTTACAAAGCACTTTAAAATATATTTTTTTCATTTCAACCTCATAACAACCTTGGAGAGTAGGCTTCATTATTATCCCTATAATGATGAAGAAACAGAGGTGGATAAACTTGCTCAGTGGCATAGAGCTAATAAATGTCAAAGGCAAGATTTGATTTTAGATCTTTCCAGATCTAGTAGTCTAACCACTATACCGCCACGCTGCCTGGGAAGATATACAATTTTCAACTACTCTTCATCTCCTTTTTTCCCCCTCTTTGCTTATTAAACTTCTGGCATTTTATTTATTGTCTCACTGTTTTATGAAACAGAGAGGATAGGTGAAAGAACAGTGATAGAGATCAGATGTACATATGATAAAAACATGTCTTTGATTTAAAGGGTTTTATTCATAATTACAAAAAATGAAATACAATACAACTTGATAGGAATGGGAACATTCAATGAAAAAAAGTCCCCAAACATCAATGATATAGAACAAAACTTCCCCATCCTAATATTTGTTGGACTGTCACCCTTTCCTTCTGCTTAGTTTCATTTGTTCTGCTGGTCTTTCCTCTGTTCTCAAATTGCTAGCTATAATTCTTGACCTTAAATAATGGCAGTGCTATTTATTTGAAGAAAAACCCAACATGGAGTCTGGGAATCAGGTAGCATATCTGTGCTTCAGGTTATTAAAGAACACATTCTACAAATACATTTGTTCAAAAAAAGTTATGTGTAAGTCAAATTTTAATAAATAAAATCATCTGAAATGGAGTTGGTGCTGACTACCTGAAATAATCAAGAAACTCTCCTCCATTTCTCTTGGTATGTATCCCTGGCTTTCTTTAGAATGGATTTACTTAAAGGAAATCCCATCTCTATAGATTATAGATAGGATATTCCTTCCCTATTCTTAGGGAAGTACTGTCAAACCTTTAAGACGCAGCTTCTTAAACTGTAGATTGCAATTCTACATGGGGTTTTGTAACTGAATGGAAGGGGTCATGAAATTATGATTTATTACCAGCAAACATTTGATTTATATACCTATTTTATATATTTATATACCTGGGTTCATGAAAAAATTTCTTGAGGGAAAAGGGGTCACAAGAGGAAAAAATTTAAAATGTCTGCTTTAAGTATATGCCCTAGCTGAGTTTTATATAAAGTGTTGTGGAAAAAGTCAAGACTCAAGAATTCTGATTTATTGTGTTGGATCTGCCATTAGCTAATCTTATGTGATTCTGAACAAATCACTTCATATTTCTAGGGATCAATTTTTTCATGAATAGAATGAAGCTATTGAATTAGATGAGTTTTAAGGCCCATTCTGCCTTTAATATTCTACAATTCTATGGACAGAGTCATCTGAAAGCAAGGGACAAAAAAGTCTATACGAATATTCTGTCACTTGATTTCTTATTTCTGAAATTTCTGTTGCTTCCTTGGCTGTTCCCTTGTGTAACACTGAAATAAATGGTTGGCTGAGCAGCAGAGTTGTTTTTCAATGGAGTGACCCTATTAAGGGAAAAAAACCCCCAAATTTGACTTCACATAAACATTGTGATTCTGTGGCAAACTCATGAGAGGCAAGGAAAACCCAATACTTTGTGGAACAACTGTGTCCAGTGAATGAGTCTTAATAATAAAGATCATTCTCATTTACATGATACTTTCAGGTTTACAAAGCACTCTCTTCACAACAACTCTGTGTAATAGGTAAAGCAAGGTATGTACCAATTTTACAGATGAGAAAATTGAGGTTCAGAGGATAACTACTTTGCTTAGGTTAATAAAGCTAGTATCAGATCCAAGGTTCAAATTCAGGTCTTTTAAATCTCAGACTATTTTTGCTACCTTATATTTGCAGAATGCCTTGTAGTTTTCAAAGCGTGTTCCCATTCATTAGCAATTCATTTGATCCTCACAATTCTGTGAGTTAGGCTGGGCAGAAATTATTGACCTCTTTTACTAAAACTATTGGAACACAGAGCAATTAAGTGATTGATCCAAAGCCATATAGCAGAATCTAGAATATTCAGCAGAATATTAGCAGGATCTCCTTAGGATTAGTCCAAGGTTGTTTCTACCATACTTTGCTGTTTCTTTAAGGAACAACCATTCTAGGACAGCTCCATGGAGAGAGGAGAGATTTAAGAATACTTGTGGATGTATATAGAGTTGTGGTATATGCAGATGCATATGGTTCAGTTAGATGAATTTGAACTTGGGCACTGTTTGTAGTTCCTGGATCATAGTCAGGAACTAATGTGCTATTTCCCACAGTGGGCTTACATACCTAAGTATCTGCTTCCATCAATGGGAAAACTCAGTTAATTTTTTTTCCCATTCCAAACCCTGAAAGTATGAAGGATAAAAGCATAATCTATCAATTTTTTCACCTTAAAGACATAGATAACCTATTTTGTTCTCCTTTCCTGTAGTTGAATGAGCATTTTAAGATCACCCTTGACCTCCCTTTGTGTTTGCTTTTTTTTTTTTTGAATTTGCTTTACTTAGGTCAAGACTGAACATTATTCTTACCCTCTCTATCACTTTTATCCAGTGATGTATTTTATATTTTCTCCTATTTTTTCATTTTTGGGGGGTTTTGTTTCACTGATTCTTGATGTCTTGTTGAGTCATTAACTTTCATTTGTTCAATTCTAATTTTTAGTGAACTATTTTCTTCTGTTAGTTTTTTAAATCTCCTTTTGCATTTGGCCAGCTGAACTTTAAAATTAGTTGTTTTGTCCATTGGATTTTTTTTTCAAAGAGTTGTTTTCTTTTTACATTTTGCCAAAAATATTTTTTAAGGAGTGATATTCTTCAAACAATTGTTTCCTTTTCCAGAGCTCTCAGTTCTTTTCCCTATTTTCCTTCAAACTCTCTTTTAAGATCCTTTTTGAATTTTTCCAAGAGAGCCTTGTGAGATGGACATCACTCTTTGAGGCTTCATCTGGAGATGGTTTGCCTTTAGTGTTCTCAGGATTTGAGGTGTGTTCTTCTCTGTCTCCATAAAACCTCTCTACGGTCAGAGCTCTTTTTGCTTTTTTGCTCATTTTTAAAGGTTGAGGTCTACTCCTAAGGCAAAGGGGATATTCCTTCTCTCCTCAAGCTTTCTCTACAGGTGACAATGGCTTCACACAGCTGGGGCTGATGCTGCCAGCTTCCTTCCCATGCTGGGTGGGCATGGCCAAGTCCCTCATTTTGCTGGGGTTCAGAGGTTCACTATTTGTCTTCTGTAGTTGTGTTGGAAGTCTCACAGTTAGTTTACTGATCCACTGGCTTCTGAACCAGGACATAGGAGCCAATGCTGCTGTATTTTTGCTGAGTCTTCCACTAGATTCCCCTGAACATGGAGGACACTCTGCCCTGGGTCTCCCTGCACTGCACTGCACCTGCGCTAGGCTGCAACACTCCCTTTCCCCATGGCCTGGTTTGAGACAGACCTTTCCTGAAGTACTCCCAAAATACCTTCTGTTGGAAATCTGTTACACTCCAAATATTTGTGGGTTCTGTCATTCCAAAACCCATTCAGAGGCTTGATCTGGTGTTGATCTGAGGGAAGCCAGGAAGAGCTCTGACAAAGACCTGTCTAGTCCCCACTTTCTGACACTTGTTTTTTATCAAGGAATTTCCAGTATTTGGAAGTTTGTTTGATGATAACAGCTTAAGCTGGCATCACATTATAGATGTCTCATCACATCTGGCAGGAGTCCTGTGTATAAATTTAAATTATCTTGGGTCAGGCTGTTCAGAAATAATGGTCAAATGAGCTCAAATTTTTCCAGAGATGGAAGTAGGAAGAAGAAGACCTACACAATTCCATTCAATGGCAACTTGAACAAGTTAGCAAATGAACACTTTGTTCACAGTGGGACATTTGGTGAAGTTTCAGGGGAGAGAAGTTAAGTGCATGTGGTCAGATTATGATCTAATGATTGGTACCTACATTCTGGCCACAGCAGAAATGATTCCCACTGCTAAATGGAAAAGGAAATTGGCAGAGAATCCATGCAAATTAACAATAAATACTTGTACAAAAAAGTAACTGTGTAGCTGAATTTTTTTCAGCTGGTTCTAAGCGATCAGGGATAAGGATAGTGGGGTGATAGCTTTGGGAGTGTTGATAGTAGATTTCTCAGACATAAGGTTTATTGTTTGCAGCCCTCTTTTCAAACTTCTGCTTGAGCTCAGAAACGAGAGCAGATTGGACAGGTCTATCCAAATTTTGCTTCATCAGCTTACTAGTGTGCTTGGGAGTCAGTGAGCCTGAGACTGTGGGCACTGTCCATTCCGTGGTGCTGATCTTGGGGATGGTGATAGGCGGAGGGGGCGGGGCTGGTACAGAAGGAGGAGGGGTGAACATCAAGCTGTTGTTGTTATGGTTCTCATTGGGTAGCTCATCTTTGACGGCAAACTTGTCTCCTGTATGAGACCTCTTGAATTTGAGCCATTCCGCCCTGATGGAGCGGGATGGTGGGCTCGGTCTCTTTCGAATCACCCTCCGGACTGGTAAAATCTTGTTGGATTTCTTGTTGCGCCAGAACATGGCAGTGGAGATGAAAACAGTAATGACCACCATGATGGCTATGACTCCAGCCAGGACGCCTATGGCTTTCATGGGGTTGTCTTTAGTTTGCATCAGAAATGCAGCCATGGGACCTCTATTCAGGGTCTGTGGAGGAGTAAAAACAGAGCACAATATCAATGGTTACCTCCACCTATGGAAACTGGGGAGGAAATTTTAACAGTTTCACTTAAATAGTCTGGGGACCATGCCAGAGAGAGTCAGATAGGATGGATACCCACCCATACACATATATATGATAAACAATTCCAAGTATTATTTCTATTTTGGAAATAAAGAAGTTCAAATTTGGAGAAGTAAAATGATTTTTTTTAACCATCACACAGCCAGTAATGAACCAGAAACTGTATTTAGGCTTCCTGGTTCCAAATCCCAGATTCTTTCCATAGAATTATGCTGCATATTTACTTATAGAGATAGGACCTGTGATTTAACGGACAGAAGGAAGTCACAAGTGATGAAATTCCTCTTCCAAGGCAGTCTTAGCTGATCAGACCATTGAGAAGTGAGGTGACTTGTTCAGGGTCACATAGCCAATATGGATCAGAAATGGGACTTCTAAGTTATCCAGGCTTTAATGCTGGTTCTCTATCCACTATATCACATTTTCTCTCTTTCTTTATGTAGATGTATTGTTATTTACCTTTATATGTGATGGTAATAAAAATAATTTTACTCCTTTATGATAAATGGAATGTGGTATAGCATTGAAATTACCTTGTTTTCTCTTTTACAGATAAAATCAAACTTTAAAGAGAGAGAGGCATTGGGTCAGGGGAAATGTGAGTTTTATTTCCATAAGGAGCAAAATACAAATATCACTTGTATGTTGTATGTTAAAGCCAAAGGAGTATATGACTCTCTCTTTCATTGAACATATGGAGGAGGGCCATGGAAGATGCAAGTAAGCTTATGCCCACTGGATCTCAAAACTGGAGATTTGTATCTCTACAAGACTCCTGTCCACTAAATCAAGATTTTCTGTAAATTATTGTACACAGTCACAGCAAAATTGTGTGATGATCAAATATAATAGACTTTGTTCTTAGCAATACAGTGATTCAGGACAATTTCAAGGACTCATGATGGAAAATGCCATTCAAATCCAGAGAAAGAACTATGGAATCTGAATGCAGATCAAAGTATACTATTTTCTCTTTTTAAAAAATTGTTTTTTTATTTTTTTGTGTTTTTCCTTTTGTCTTGATTTTGCTTTCACAACACAACTAAAATGGAAATATGTTTAACATGATTGTATATGCATAGTCTATATTGGATAGCTTAGGGAGGGGGGAGGAAAAAGAGGGAAGGAGAAAAATTTGGAGCTCAAAATCTTACAAAAAGAATATCCAAAACTATCTTTACATATAATTGAAAAAAATGCTATTAAGTGCAAAAAAAATCTAAGTGCACCCTCCCCTCCAAATGATAATAATAATATCAACAAAAAGAATCCTGTCCACCACACACCTGTGAGTGAAATGGTTATGAGTTTCCTTTTTCCTCCCCAAGCACTTTTCTTACTCTTTTTGGCCTACTCAGCTCACCTCATCTAGGATGTCAATCTTTAGCACAGCTGTGGTACTGAAGGATGGGGAGCCTCGGTCCTTCGCCTGCACCAGCACAGACCAGGTGCATTCTCTGTTCTTGGTGATGTTGTGGATGATGTCCAGTGACTGAACAAAGGCCTTTAACCGGATCTCACCCGTGCTTTCATTGATGTCAAACACATTGGCAGGTTCTGCCTGCATTATGGAATAGTCTACAACATTGTTTGGCTCCTCTGCATCCTGGTCTGTAGCCTGCACATGAGGAAAGATGGAATCAGACTTTGGGAACTCAAGTATTCCCTAAGCAATGATCTTGTAAGGAGGCTAGATGAAACACAAATGATGAATTTCCTTGGACTGTGAAAGGTAGCCAAGCATAGAATAAGCATTTAATAGGGCTGGATTTACGTGTAAGTGGAGTAGTTAATGTCTTACATTTTGCAGTATAAGGGATTTTAGGAAAACCATCTTTTCCTGAAATACAGGTATCTCTCCCATTGCTTATGAAATTTTTCATTAAAAAAGTGACACGTAATTTCATCAATAAGAGATTCATTTGAGTAGGTATGAGGTTAATCCTGGGAGTTTAAAGGGTAATCATGATCTAATGTGAATAAGTATAATCAGGTTGATTTCTCCCTAATAATTGGCTGGGAGCAGTTGCACTGTGGGAATGAAAATGTTTTGTATCATGGAGTGCTTTATGAAGAGGGGAGATCTGGATGAATGGCTACAGTGAAGAGTTTTGGATAGGATATAGGTATTGAATACCTGGTAGTGGGGTGAAAGAGCTAGGAAGCAGGAGGGAAGCAAGGGAAGAAAAAAGAAAAATGGGAGAGATCCAAAGACCCCTTCACTTACTTCATCTATTTCTCATTTCCTCCAATGGCAGACCCTGGTGTTTAAAATGTAGTGTTCTATTTAATTGAAGAAAGCAGTTTGTACTATAATTTTTATGGAGGATACAGATCTACATTCAGATTCCATAGTTTTTTTCTCAGGTCTTAGATGATAGAACATGTGTGTGTACATGTATGTGTATATGTCATGGAATCTTGCATGGTTTTTGGTTTCATGACAGTAATCACCCTCTGCTCAAGTGCTATATATTTATTTCTGTAATCAAAATGAATTTAAATGATTTTTTGGAGGATTTTGAATCTCATACTTTCAGTCATGATACTAAAAGGCAAAGCAATCATGCATGGGTGCTGTGTTTATTTATAAATGTTAAAATAGGGTTGCTGCCAGAGACAGAAGCTTTTTAGCTCCAAGGTTGGCATGATAAAAATTATAGAATTTCCTTTTCATTATAAATGCATTTAAATGCCATTGAAAATATTAAGAAGCCCCTCAAAGTATGATGGATCTGAGAGCCTGGTTTATTTTTTCCTAACAGATGACATGTTTTGGTTGTTCATGTGTCAGCTCTCACTATAAAATCAGCCCAAATCCTAGAAGTTTCCTCAGAGTTTTTGGACATAGAGAGAGAAGCCAAGAGAATGTAGAGGATTGGATATGAGACAATATGGCACAGAAGCAATAGCAACCCTGGTTCTAATTTGTCTCTCATTAATTTTCTATATGACCTTGAACAAACCATGTCTGGTTTCTTCAGGTAAGATACAAGTGTTAGATTCTGGAAAGCAATTTGGCCTTTGTGTCCCCAAAGTCACTGTACTGTGCATAATCTTGACCTAGCTCTCACACTTCTAAGCCTATATGCCAGAGAAAGTAAAGAAAGAAGAAAAGGATCCACATAAACAAAAATATTTATAGCAGATCTTTTTGTAGTAAACCTGAATTATAAACTAAGTAGCTGCCTTCCTACTGGGGAATGGCTAAAATTGTGGCATGTGAGCATAAGGGATTATTATTGTCATAAGAAGTGACAAAATGTACAGTTTTAGAGGAAACTGAGAATTCTTCTGTGAACCAATGATGCTGCATGAAGTGACAAGAGCTAGTAGAATAATTTACACAATAACAACATTAAAGAGAAAAACAACTTTGAAAGACCATAGAACTGATCAATGTACTCATGAATCATGAGTGTAGGATATTAAAAATGAATCATGTCAACTACTTCCTGTCAGAGAAGTGATGGACTGAAATGCAGGATAAGACATACATTTTTGGATGTGATCCATGTAGAAATTTGTTTTGCTCCACTATGCATATTTATTGTGAGAATTTTGCTTTTCTTTTTATAACTGTTCAGTTGAAGGGAAATACAGTGAAGAGGAAAGATAATAAAAGCTTATAAACATTTTTCAAAAGTAAAATTAAAAAAAAGATATGCAAATATTGGACTAGCTGGTATTTTAGGTGCTCTTCTTAATATTCTGATTCCATGATTTCCTGTTGATAGTGGTTTGCATGGCACAGGGTTAATTCATACCATTTGGGGAATGGGAGTTTCCCCTAAAAGGCCGGTTTAGCAACCCACCTCAATTTTTACTGGGCTTCCTAGGATCATTGTCTTCTCCTGAATGTTTTCATCAAACTCTGGGGAATGGTCATTGACGTCAAGCACTGTGACAAACACTTCAGCAAGGCTGTACTTGCCCTCTGTATCTTCTGCCTTCACATAGAAGTTATACTTGGAGGTGACCTCAGCATCCAGGATAGCCCAAGGTTGAGTATAGATGATTCCTGCAGATGGGTGGATCAGGAATCTGGGAGGGTCAGATCACATGCACAGATTTACAAAGTTGAGGAACCAACAAGGCAAGAAATTGAAATATGGACCAGTCCACATTTTTCTGACAATCAACTCATGTTCTCCTCAAGCTTTCCCAGGGAGTCAGAGAGGTTGAAATATTAATGTATTCCCCTCTCTTGGAATACTGTTCCCTGTGCAAGCAAGTTATTCAATCCCCCAGATTTGAATTCGCTAGATCATCAGATGGTGGTAAGCCTCATAAACAATCTCTTACATGTGTTAAAGCTAGTAGAGTCTGTCAATCCACTGGTCAATAAATCAGCAGTTATTAAGCCCTTACTGTGTTCCAAGCATTGTGCTAAATGCTAGAAATACAAAGGGAGGCAAAACAAGGTCTTCATTTAAATGAGTTTCCATTTTAATGGGGGAAACAACATGCAAATAACTCTCTCTCTCTCTCTATATATATATGTATATATATATGTATGTATACACACACATTCATAGTTATTTGCATGTTGTCTCTCTCTACACACACCCACACACATCCACATAATATATATGTTATATACAGTGTAAGTTGAGTCTCAAGTTGTCCCTAAATGGAGAAGATATTAATTAAAAAATTATCATCTAGCAGGTCGGGAAGTTATAGGCAATAACAAAACCCAAACCATATCATATTTATTTCCTTAATGCACTTATTGTGTCACTTGAAGAATGTGCATTTGTGTGTGTGTGTGCGTGTGTATGTATGTATAATAAAATCTTAAGAGGCATTTTGGAATAGTAGATAGAGAAGAATCTCAGAATCAGAACACCTATATTCATGTTCAGCTTCTGACTCTAAGCTGTGTGACCCTAGGTAAATTAATCATTTGTCTTCTCTTTTTCTATCTCTTGCTGCTGAACTTTGTTGGTAATATATAAAAATGCTGATGATTTTATGTGGATTTATTTTGAATCCTGCAACTTTACTAAAGTTGTGAATTGTTTCTAGTAGTTTTTTAGTTGAGTCTCTAGGGTTCTCTAAGTATACCATCATGTCATCTGCAAAGAGTGATAATTTGGTTTCTTCATTACCTACTCTGATTCCTTTTATCTCTTTTTCTTAATCATTTGTCTTCTCAATGTCTCAGGCAAGTGCCTAAGACCTTATATTGCAATTCTTGTTTTAGAGTAAGTGTTCAATTAGTGCTCATTGACTGGCTTATTGAGTATTTCAGAGCAGGCTCCCTCTGCATTGGTAGAAGAGATTTTCTCATTGGAACCTTCCCAGATCCATGATATCCCAATTTGGAGGAAAAAACAATAACTCTCCATTAAAAGGAGTTATAATAATTCCACCTGATTCTGCCCTCCTCAGGCCATATCTCTAATACAATAATCAATATCAGTAATACAATAATCAGTCCTGGGAGCCAAATTTTCAATGAAACATAATTGATAAATTGGAGATATACCCAGAGGACAGTGATCAGGATTGATTGAGGGAAGACTATGACATGATAAATAGGCAAGGGCACTGGGGATATTTAGCCTGGAAAAGATAAAACTTACTAGGAGGTGATGTCTTTATCTAAAGATTGTCATGTACAAATGGAAGCTGCTCCAGAGAGAATTAGGACAATGGAAGAAAGTTATAGGGAAATAGATTTTGGCTCAGGAGGATTAAGTATTAACAATTCAGAGTAATAGTAGTGGCAGCTTTACAAAGTGATGAGTTCTCTGCCTCTGAAAGTGTTCAAGATAAGGCTTTTGAAAGATCACAGCTGTGTAGTTTGAAGTTTCTCTGTAAAATCAGGGAAACAGTGGCTAAAATCTCTTTCAACTTTAAAATTCTATGGTTGTGTTGTAAAAAGGATCTTTGCATTTGGGAAGAGGTTGGATCAATGATTCTGTAAGATCATAGGATTAAGAACTGGAAATCATTTTAGAGATCATATAATCTATGCTTTTCATTTTACAGAGAAAGAAACCCCAAGAGACCCCAAGAGGGAAAGCGGCTTACTTGCCAAGGTCATACAGCTAGAAAGAATCAGAGCTGGGATTCAAAGCTAGAATCTCTGACTTCAAATCTAGGCTGCATGATCTCTGTCTTCTGTGGGTATCAGGCTCTGAGTTCCTGTTTGCAGTAGGGTGATCTCTAGCCTCAGGTTGCTCAAGGGTCTCCTAAGTAGCTAAGGCAGTCAGCAAGTATCAGATTTAATTCTTCTGAAGAGGAATGAAAGGACCTGTCAATGCCTCCACTATGGCATCATCTGACCTACTAAATTAATATTTGACCCTGACCTTGACTTGCTTGGTTTCTTTGTTCCTGGACTATTTTATTTTATTTTTTCAGTTTAGTGAAGCTTGTATCTAATTCTCTTTCTCATAGATTCCTTGGTTCTTGGGAAGCTATTTATTAGCCACTTATTAATTATGTGAACTTTCTCCTCTTAGAATATTATTTTCTCATCCATAAAATGAAGATAATCTATAATATCCCTTCTAGTAAATCTCTTTAACCTATGGTAAGACTAGCCCATAGTTTCTCTGCCTTAAGCTGTTTTTCTTTGGCAATGATCACAACTGCCTCTGACTTTTGGGGCAATTATTTGGATGGAAGCACTCAAGAGGATCAAAAGGCTCCCTGAGGAGAGGCAGCTAGGTGGTGCAGTAAATAGAGCACCACCCCTGAAGTCCGGAGGACCCGAGTTCAAATCTGGTCTCAGACTTAACATTACCTAGCTGTGTGACCCTGTGCAAGTCACTTAACCTCAATTGCCTCAGCAAAAGAAAAAAAAAAAGAAAAAAAAAGATTCCCTGAGAATGGCACCTCAGTTGCTCCCTCTTTCCTCTACATCCTAAGTTTGTTTGGGATATGACAACTTGATTTCAGAGGTCTTTCATTCATTGATTCAGCAAACATTATTTAAGTGCTTAGTATGTACAAATTGCTAGATATTGGGGTGTCTGATATCAAGGATAAGGATGACAGAGAAGGGAATAAATATTTATTAATTGCCTCCTACGTGCTAAGCACTTTACAAATATTGTCTCATTTGATCCTGAGAGACAGATGATATTATTATCCCCATTTTACAGTTGGAAAACTGAGGTAGGCTTAAAATGACTTGTCCAAAGTTACACAGCCAGTGAGTGTCTGAGATGGGTTTTAAATTCAAGTCTTCTTGACTCTAGGAATGGAACTCGATCCATTGTACCCACCTAGTTGAGCAGAGCTATCTACATCCTTCCTTGGGATAAAAGATGTATCTGGAATCCTCCTCTTATGATTTTCTAGAGGAGGATATTCTGAAGGAGCCTTTCCAGGAAGGCTTCCTTTTGTGCTAACCTAATCTCAGCTGTTACTACCATGTCAGCTTCTTTTCTCCTGTTGTTCAGTCATTTCAGCCATGTCCAACTCTTTGTGACCCTATTGGGGTTTTCTTGGCAAAGATACTAGATGGTTTCACCATTTCCTTCTCTAATGAAAAAATGGAGGTTAAGTGACTTGCCCAAAGTCACCCAGCTAGTAAATGTCTGAGGCCAGATTTGAATTTGGGTCTCCCTAATTCTAGGACTTGCACCCTATACCCTTCACCACCTATCTGCCCCTTCTTATATTCTGTTGTCAGAAATCTAAGGAACTGTGATCAACACAATAGCTAACAGTTATTAATATAACATTCAAAGCTATCCTGGGCACAGCTATGATTCCCATTTTAGAGAAGGGGATACTGAGGCTGAATGATGTTAAATGATCTGTTCAGGATCACACAACTAGTAAGTGTTTGAAGCTGCTTTTGAAGTCAGGTCCAACATTCTATCCACAGCACCACTTAGCTGCTTCAGATGCTCATTATTTCTTATACTATAACCTTTGATTCCTATTCAGCATTTTGGTTTAAGAAGGCACAGAGCTCAGTGAGAAGATTCTATCTCTCATCTCAGTATATGAGAGTAGCTACTCATATAAAGTAAATGTACCAAATAGTAGCAAAACAAGAACAAAATAAAGCATAAATGAATAGAGTAGAATCACAATCCAGGCAAAGGGTCCCATCCTTTTAAATGGCACCATGGGCTACTGAGCAGGGACAACTAGATGTCTGAGATATCTTTTTCAGATTATCTGAGGTTCTGTTTGCAAAGTGAATAAAATGGACAGCGCACTGAGACTCATATCCAACTTCAAACTCAACCTTAGATACTTATTAGCTATGTGAACTTGGGCAAATCATTTAACCCTTGCATGCCTCAGTTTTCCCAAATATAAAATGGGTATAATAATAGCATTTGCCTCCCAGGATTATTGGAAGGATCAGATGAGATAATATTTGTGAAGTGCTTAGCACAGTGCCTGGAATGCTTGTTTAAAATGCTTGTTTCCTTCCTTCCCCAAGCCTGAGAATGTAAGAAAGTCTAATCAGGCACTGCCAGACTCCTCCTGGGAGCCCGGAAATTTATTTATATTTATAGATGAAGCACTTTTGGAAGGGTAGAAGCCAGAATAAATTTTATAGGCAGCAGATGTTTAATTATGTGGTTTGTTAAGCTTTTGGTCTCTGTCTGACTGTTGTGCTTGCTTTTGATTGCTGTGTGAGAGGAAGAAGCAACTCCTGGTCTATCTTCACAGAATGGTCTTTAAAACACAAGGAAGGCAGTTTTTGTTTTCCTACATATCTGGAAGTCTTATCAAGACTAGTCTCCAGAGAGTTCTTCCAGCTTTGGAAAAAGATTTGGATTTGAGGTTCAGAAGATATGAGTTCAAGTCCTAGTCACACACATTAGTCTACTAGTCTTGGGTTGATAGCTTTCCATTCTGAGTCTCAGTTTTGTTATCTGTAAAATGAGAATAATATTATTTGTATTATATAGAGTTATGGTGAGAAGATCATGTTCTAAGTTGTAAACCCTAAATTGTAGTGTAAATCTAACTAATCTTCTCTCTTTTTATTCCATACTTGATTCTCTCCCAACCTGTGTTCCTTTCCTATCCGATTTCTCTCAGTCTGTGCCAGGGGGCACTGACCCTTCCTATACCAGCCTCCTCTTTCAACCACACTGATATGAGACACTGGGATAAATCTTCTGGATTCTGTGTCCAAGTCTGCAATTATACTTACAGCTCTGCTCCTGCCCCATAAATGGAGTATTTGACTTCACCCCATAGTCCTGAGTCTGGATCCATTGCCTGAAAAGCAAATTAGAGAGTTTAGACTCATAGAAATCCCAGATCTGAGAGATAGAAGGAACTTTAGTAGTCATCTAGTGCACCCTTTACTAGAATTAATTCCCATTAAAACAGTCCTGGGAAGTGATTATCATATATGCCAATCAGAGCTAAGATCTTTTCTTTTTTTGTGCCTCTTCTTAGGTACACTACTCCCTGTCCCCTTATAGAGAAGTTTAACACTTGCCACTTGGACATCTTTTCCACTGCCTCACAACAGGATTTTGGAATCTAATTACATGGGAAAATTGAGTTGAGATCAATTTCCTCCCAATAGATCTCAGGTATCGGTGGGAGCAGTAGATTTGGCATCAGAGCAGAATAGAAGAAAGTAGACTGGGGGATGGAAAGACCCGACTCCCCATTGTGGGTTTGTCTGTGGATTTGAATTTAATTCTAGGATCTCTTGATCCCATAAGGAGGATGATTTTTTTCCCATCATGACATTTAGAAAGAAAAACTTTATTGATAAGGAAAAAATCCAGGCAGAACAAAATCTCATCTGCCCTTGACTCTTCCATGTTAATTTGCTACTTATTGGTCAAAGTCCTTCCTAGTTCTGAGGCAGATTCACTCATACTTGATGTTTTCCTTTAAGCTATAGGGCAGTGCCTGGGCTAGCTGAGGGATGAAAAAATACCAACAAATATCCAAGAATAAGACCAGGAAGCAGAGAGAAGGAGGAAACACATGGCTTTCCATGAGGGGACTGATGATGACTTTGGAGATGTTACCTCTTTACATTTTCCAATTCAAACCTCCTTTGCTTTCCTTTTCCTGTGATACCTGGGAGTCCTGGCAGAAAATAGCTATGAGAAAGCCTCCCCCAGTTATCCCTTATCACAATGCCTTCTAAAACCCCAATCCCGTTTCTCAGATGCTATCGTAGATGAAGTCATGCTCCAGAGAAACACCAAATCCCAGACCTTTCCCACTGTTATCACTTGGAAAATAAATTGTTCATCTCTCCCTATTAATTTGCCACAAGCATCTCAACTTGCAATAACAGTCCTTGATCCTCTCACACTCTCAAGCTTATCCCCAACTTACTGTGACAGCCACCACATTTGACCCTCCTGGAGAATTCTCTGGGATCCGGGCAATGTAGTAGTCAGAGGAAAACTTGGGAACGTTGTCATTGGTATCCAGCAGGTGGATCATGATGTCTGCTGTGGAACTGAATTTCTCGGGAGTGTTCACTTCCACTGCCAGGAGCTGGCAAGGGAAGAGGAGGGAGGTTGGAAGCATTTGGGCAATGCTGCCAACGATAAACACAGCGTGGGAAAGAACTTTTAGGCATCGAGAGAAAAACTCAGCTTTGATGCTTCCAAGGCAGAGAAACCCTTGTTGCTCATTGTATAAGGATCATAAACTAAGGCACATTTGCCAAAGCTGGCATGGAAGATAATGATAATTCAGGGCAGCTTTAGGCAAATCATGAAGCTGGAAAAACTTGTCAATTTTGCCTTTCTCCTCTTAATAGCATCCATTTCTTTCCCTAAGTGATTCCTTAATATTCCATCCTAACAATCTTTGCTGGACAAACTGGCTGTTTAATCCTTTCTATGGTGTTAATTGATTATTAAATTGTTAGCTGCTAACATTGAAAGGTCATCCTACCCGTATCTGGCTGCTTTCCTTCTCCTAATATCTTTTTGCTTCCCTGAGAACCTGAGGGAGGATTCTATCTTGGAATCATGGAGTATAGTGCCAGAAGGGACCCTTTCAGTTCAACTCCCTTATTTTACAAATCTGGAAACTAAGGCCAAGCACAGTGAAATGGTTTTCATGTAGTTTTCACAGTTACTAAGCAAGAGAGCCTGGATTTGAACTCAGGTCCTCTGATTCTTTTATATAACAGGGGAAATCCTCAAACACAATAATATTTACTGGGGAATAGAGGGATAATCTATTAGTGGTTACTATGGTGTTACTCCCCCCATCTCTGAAGGGAACTGCTATGTCATCTCTTCAGAAGGGAATGGAGAAATAAAGAAATGATATTCCAGCTGTGACAAGTTGCCATCCCTTGATTGCATAGAAAAGATGGATGAAGAAACTCAGCACTTGCCTACCCTGGACAAATCAGGAAGGGATGGGGCAACAGGACTCAGAGGATAGGATCTGTTATATTGCCCTAAGAAGAAAGGAAGAGCCCATCCCCCAGCTTGTATCCTTCCTTCTTGACTGAGTTCGAGGACCAGGACCTGGGACTTTCATGGTACCTTGAAGGTTAACAACTTGAACTTCTCAAAGTCAATGGCAGCTGAATTTTCCACGATGATAGTGACCTGAGCTTCATTCAAGACAGTCTGGGGAACTACTCGGAAGATGCCCCCAGCCCCCACAAGCCTCAGGTTGAACTTGGCATTTGCTCCCTGAAGAAGAAAGGTAGAAAAGGAGAGAGAGAACAGAAGGTAGGAGTGAGAATCAGAGAAAAGAAAGAGATACAACAAAAATTATGAATAAAATGTTTTATTGGATGACCCAATTTCTTCCCTCTATATCCCAACTCAAACCTATACTTCCCTAACAAAGGTAGTGGCTGCCTAGATTTCCCCCACAGCCACACATTTCCCCCAGAAGGCAGCTTACCTGATCAGAGTCATTGACTGTAATCTTGAGACCCCGAAGAATCTCCCCCTCAGATGGATGTTCATACATTGTCAACTCAAATGCATTCTGGAGTCCATTCTCCCCATAGAATGTTGGAGGATGGTTGTTAAGGTCAACTACCCTGATGATTACAGTAGTTGAAGCCTGAGCTGCCAGAATCCCTCTGGAACTGACCTCTGACACCTATTAAAAGGAACACTGGTGGTTCAGGATTGAGCTAGATCTAGTTCATTATAGACCTTCAACTTGCATGCACACATATACCCTCACATACATAAGCAAATAAAAATAAATGTGTTTCATCTTCACATTCCATCCATCCATTTAGCTTTCCAACCAAGTCATCTGCTGCTTCTTTTTTCTTGTACTCAGTACCTTTCATGCCAGGCTTGGGCCTCTGGACCTTTGCACTCTGGACATCCAAAATAAATTGTCCCACTATCTGGAGAAGTAAACCCCTTGGAGCTTTCTCTATCAGATCAAGTCCAGTGGATTGGTGATTAAATGTTATGTAAACCAGTCCAATTAGTCCACTATGCTAGTGAGCTAGCTGCAGTGGGTCTAACTGGTCTCAGACACCAGACCATGTTTCATCTTCACATACTATCCACCTATCTAGCCATCTAGTTGCCAGCCCTTCTTCTATTACCTTTCTCTAAGCAAATCAATAATATGGTTTTATTACTTCTGGAAAGGCAGTGGCATTTGACTGCCCTATATATTAACTCACCATCTCTGTGACTTACTAGATCCAAATTCCCTTTCCTGGTCAACACCCTCCTATATATTTTGGCTTCCCTTATTATTTCCATGAGGTCAAATATTGTTACTACTCTTACTTGTATCTTCAGGGCTTAGCAAAGTGCCTAACATGCAGTAAGAACTTCAAATATATTATTCATTATACTTGGAATGAATTACTCCAGATCCCTGGATATATAGACATACACAAATAACAGAACACAGTTTGTAGTAGTGGAAGCAGTTTCAAATTTGTAGTTAGAGGACGTGAGTGTGAATCTTAAATTTGTCACTTACTAGCTCTTGAATCTTGGGAAAGATGTTTATATTTATATCAGCCACATACAACTCTTTGCCTGTCCCCAAACTCACAAAGACAAACAGAGCTCTCTGATTAGTCATATATAGACAGAGTAGACAATGGTATATGTGGTATGATTTTTAATAAAATCCTAAAAGCTGCCCTCCATCTCAAAAAAAAATCTCCTGCTCATAAAATTAGCTAATATCTGAAATTCTAGGCTATAATAAGAATTTAAATATCTCATGAATAGTTGCCCTCCACTCCAGGTAAAATGCAGGTTTCTCCTTAGCAGGATAGCTCATGTTTTACTATTCATTTATGAGTTCAGTGAACAAGATCCTTTCTTGATAGTAGATATTAAAGGGACAAAGGATTGGGATAAAATGAAGCAGATTTTAGGGATCTTCTGAGAAACCAGGATAGGAAACTAGAGGCACAGAAGTATTAAATCCACATATATTTTGTTGCTTCCCCCAAAGCCAAACTCTTGAGTAGGGCCAGACTTTTTGGTATTCATGGGAGCTCTGTAATATTATAATAGGTAGGCAACAGGTAGGTACAGGACTCCCTGCTGCTGTTCCTCACCCATTCCTGGAAAAGATGTGCCCCTCCCAAATCCTAAAGGTTGGTGCTTGGAAAAATTATGCTTATCTTGCCTTCAGGACCACCCAAAAACTTTTCCTTATGCCCTATTTTCTCTTCCTGGCTTTCCCCTAAGTGTCCAGTTCTTCCTTTCTGCTTTCCCAGCCCTTCCCATATAAGGGAAAAGTCATTAATTAGTTGTATGGTGGAAAGAATCTTTTCTTTCCTACTTAGGGTAGGGTATCCTAATGTTTCCATATAAGTGGAAACAAATGAGTAGCTGTGCAAACTATAGGCAAATGACTTCCTTCTCTCTTAGGTTCAATTTTCTTATCTGTAAAAGGGGTATAAAAATACTTATGGAGCCTCTTCCCAGTTTTATAAAGAACTCTTTCGCAAAGACTGTATAAATAGGAACCATTATGATTATTAAACTCAGTTGCTTTGGTGATTTAGGTACTTAATATTTCTTCCAAATCAACTACACTCAAGAGAAAGAAGTTCTATGTGCCCCAAATTACATAAATGATGAGCCATTTCATCTTCCTATGAGGTTGATCTTAAAGTTGTCAGGACTTGTGGTCTAGCCTATAAACAGACATTCAACAGGAGTGAGCAGTAGGTGCTTGGAGAGTTTCTCTCCATTCTTACCTGAACTTTCAGCTCATACACCTCTTTCTTGAGCTGGTTGGGAGACACTGTGACAGAGATGCCTCCTGAGGTTTCATTGATCCTGAAAGCTTCATCACTCCCTGTTTCAAAACAACATGAACTACAGTTCCCCATAGAACTACGAGGTAGAATAGATGCTAGAACAAGAATAAATTCAAGTGTTTTCATCAGGATGGGACTGAAGGGTCCCACAGAAGCCAGGTGATCTCCCTTAGGCTGAAGGGTTTATAATATGGCCCAGGATTATGATATTTACTGTAAAGGATCTCTAGTATCTTTTGCTTTACTAGATTGCTTGTAGATGCTGCTTCCTCTGTCCCCCACCAAAAAACCCTCCATCTTTTCCCCTCCAATAACTGGATAGAAGCCCCTAGACAGGGATGAAGGCAGAAACCATGGTGTCCAATGTATTTATACTATTATTATCTTCCTCCTTGTGAGAAAAGAGTAACTGTGGGTGTATATGCATTGTATGTATATATGGGAATGCTGAGAGTGAATAGTCATCTGGCTGCCTTGGAGTAACCCCTCTCTCCATAATTACTATTTATGAGGCATGGCTTCCAAATAGACCAAACTTTTTTGTGGAACCCATTTGCAATAGGAGAATTTGGGGAATACAAGATTAGAATCCATCAACTGCAGTTTTTTTTTTAAATCCTGGGAGTTGGCTCTCAGTGGCTTGATTCTAACTGTCCTTCTGGTGTTTATAGTCTTGGTAACTAGGCTGGTGACCATAGTCTTGGTGACAAAGTTCTTTCTTGAGCGGTTGCTTATCATGGATAGTTTTTTTGTTCTTGACTCCTGGCCTGGTCCTGGATAAAGACCTAGATGAGAATGGATGATATGCTCTTGGGGTGGTGAGGAAGGGATAGAATAGTATAGCTTCTGTGTCTGTATAAGTGTAAGGAGAAGAATTGGGGGGCACAAGTTGTGTGTGTATGTGTTTGCTGTGTATGAGAGTATGAGTGTTACAGTGTCAGTATAAGAGGAATCCTTGGGTGTGTATATATGTGCATACTTGTGAACGTAGAATAGAATATAAACTGTTTGATGACAGGGGCTAATTTTCATTTTATTTTCATAGCTCTAGGACCTATCATAAAATAGGCACTTAATAATGTTTGTTAGTTTGTATTAGATTGAAGGCCAGTGGGTGTGGTTTGTGGGAGATTATTATGCAACAATGGAGTAAGAGGAATTTTGGGAAATGAATGTATGTGTGGATCCTTTCTTCATACATCCTCCAGAACTCACCATTCACAATACTGTAGAGCACCATGTTAGGATTACCCCAATCACCATCTACAGCAACCACTGTCAGAATCTCTGAACCCTGAAAGAAAATAGAGAACAGTTCCGTGACAAGAGAGCAAGAGAGACTCTTGAATTCCACAAATAGGCATTCCTGGAGCATCTCTGCTTATGAGAAGGAAAAGCCTGAGTATTTGTTCTTAATCATAGTCAATATTCAAGGCATATAAACTCTTAGCTTGGCACTTACATATAAAATCTGTTTCTGTCATTGCAGCACTGGAATTAATTTTTGCCCTCCTACTTATCCATTTTCATAGAATTGTAGAATTTCAGATAGAAACTCAAGTTCTTTTCTGACCTAAATTTGAAGCAAGAATTCCTCCTCAAAATTTGTAAAAAGTCCAGCCTCTTATTGAATATCTCCTGGACTAGGATACTTCTGAGAGAAACTATTTTAGTTTGTAACTGCTGTAATTGTTAGGGAGATATCTTTATGTTGAACCAAAATCAATTTCTTTGCAACTTCTACTCTTTAGCCTACTTTTGCATTCTGGGTCCAAATAAAATCAGTCTAATCATCCAAAAACCATCTAATCCTTTCACATGGCAAATCTCCACATATTTTAAGCCACTTTTTATATTTCTCCATAGTTTTGTTTTTTTCTCTTCCCTTCCCTTTTCACTACCATTCCTTTCTTTTTCCCTTCCTTTCCCTTCATTTCCTTTTTCCCTTCCCTTCCCTTCCTTTTCTTCTCTTTCCTTTCCACTTCCATTGTTTTCTCTCTTCCCTTCCTTTCCCTTCTTTTTCTTCTTTTCTCTTCCCTTCCCTTCCTTTTCTTCCCTTTCTTTTTCCTCTTTTGATTCATTTCTCTCTTTAAGAACTATTTGCCATTTATTTTGTAAAACACAGAACAGCATCTTGAGAGGAAGAGGAATTAAAAATAAATACATTTTGCTATATATAATTATGGAGTTAGAAAATACCTTAGAGAAAATCTAATTCAGCACCCTCATTTCATAAAATAAGGTAATGGGGTAGTAGCAAGCCAAGACTAGCATTCAGGTCTTCAGACTCCCAATCCTGCGGTCTATTCATAGAATCAAACCAACTCCCAACGAGGTTCCAAGAATAGGATGCAGTTTGCACAGCAGAGGATGTCATTCAAAAAGAATGATGAGGTTTTTAACTGTCTGCATGAGTGGCCAAAAAGGCCAAAAAGGGGAAATAAAAACAAAGCTGAATTCCCTACCAATTTTATCAGGATCAGATCTTACTCACTGGATGAGAATCCTCATAGACATAGCCATAATAGGGTGTGCCAACAAAGACAGGGTCTGTGTCTTGGGTGTCATCCACATTGATGGTGATGGTAGTGGTGGTTGAGAATACCACATAATCTCCTCGGAGCTTCCCTCCACCATCCTGGAAGAAGAGACAAGAATCAGAACTTTCAAGGAGGATAAGTGTTTTTTTAGGCAGATGGTTCTCAAAATGAGACAATTAACAACAATAACAACAGAAAGCATCATAGGACATGGTGAAGCATTTATTTGTGTGGTATAGCTTATAAATGCTAAGAGAGTAGTAGTAGTAGTGTGGGGCAGCTATCAGTGAGTGCTGGAGCAATCAGAAGAGACTTCATGAAAGTGGGATTAAGCTGGGTCTTGAGAAATGAGTAGGCTTTGCTTTGATGAGGAGGATGAAGAACTAGGTAATAGTAAAGAAGTATGGATAAATTAGAATTCAGTACTTTGGTGATCAATAATCTTCGATATGTGTTCTCCTTTTAGTGTAGTAATAACTACATCAATAATTTTGCTGAGCTCATTCATGCTTTTTCATGATTCTGTCTATATTTTCAATAACAATAATTTATATTTATATGGCACTTTAAGACATAAAACATTTTACAAATTTTATCTCATATATACCTGATATACTTTGGGCTATACCTTTTATCCTTTGCTCTTATTCCATGACTGACTGACAGACATCTTTTTTCTAATCACATATTTCCTGCATGATTGTTGTATATAATTATGGAGTTAGAAAGTACCTTAGAGAGAATCTAATTCAGCACCCTCATTTCATAAAATAAGGTAATGGGGTAGTAGCAAGCCAAGACTAGCATTCAGGTCTTCAGACTCCCAGCCCTGCGGTCTATTCATAGAATCAAACCAACTCCCAATTGCCTCAGCCAAAAAAAAAAAAAAAGGTCTAAGACTTTCATAGATCACTATAGATAATAATCATCATGAATGAGATTTGAACCCAGATTTTTTGACCCCAGTCAATGGAATTTCCATTGCACCATGCTGCTGTCTACAAAGTAGTTTCATTGAGCTGCTGGTCTGTTGGACAGAAAAACCTAAGCATTGTGGAATACATGACCTTAAGATGATGTTACCTTTATAAATGTGGATACCTGACCTCATGTCCAAAAAAAGTATTTTCTCCTTCTCCCCACCTCCCAGGTAGGCAAGTTTCCTTACTATCTTTTCTAGCACAATGTCCATTCCTATCTTCATGCTTTTACTTACACGGTTATGTCATTTTTTCCCCGGATGAGACAATTAGGATTAAGTGACTTGTGCAAGTGACTTGTTAAGTGTCTGAGGCCAAATTTGAACTCAAGTCCTCATGCAGGAAATCTGCATCAATTTTGTCATATGTAAAATTAGAGAGTTTGGACTGGATAATCTCTATCTAAATCTTTGATTCTGTCACCTTAGGAAACAAAGTAAAAAGAAAGGAAAAAAAAAAACAATCAACTGGTAAGATGATTTAAAAAATAGCAGCACAAAGAAACATTCCTAGGAAATTAGTCCTAATTGTCTTACCAGGAAAAATGTGACATAAGGAATATCATTCAAGAAATGTGTGAGTAAAAAAAAGATGTTAGCCAATCATGGAACAAGAGCAAAGAATAAAAGGTACAGCTCATTCAAGAGCTAAAATGGGGGCAGCTAGGTGGTATAGTGGATAGAGCACCAGCCCTGAAGTCAGGAGGACCTGAGTTCAAATCTGGTCTCAGACACAACATTCCCTAGCTGTGTGACCCTGGGCAAGTCACTTAACCTCAATTGCCTCAGCAAAAAAATAAATAAATAAATAAAGGGCTAAAATGACACCCTTAGAATTAGAAGGGGGAAAAAAAAGCTACCCTAGATGGCCAGTATATCAGGTTTATATGAGATAATACTTTCAAAGTCTTTTATATGCCTTAAAGTGCCATATAAATGCTAGTTATTGTTATTGAAAATGTGGACAAAATCATGAGAAAGTATGGATGAGATCAGTAAAATTATTGCTATGATTACTACTACACTGAAGGAAGGAGTACACACACACATGTTAGATTTTACTTTCTATCACAAAGCAGCTATCCAGGAGAATTGGTGTTATTAAATTAGTTTCAATTTCCTAACTTGAAAAATGAGGTGGTTAGATTATTAATTAATCTAATATTAATTAAAAGTCCTTTCTAGTTTTAGGAGCCTAGGAGTCCATTCTATGCAGGAGGAACCGTACAAATAAAAGCATGAAGATAGGAATGGACATTGTGCTAGAAAAGATAGTAAGGAAACTTGCCTGCCAGGGAGGTGGGGAGAAGGAGAAAATACTTTTTTGGACATGAGGTCAGGTATCCACATTTATAAAGGTAACATCATCTTAAGGTCATGTATTCCCGAATGCATAGGTTTTTCTGCCCAAAAGACCAGCAGCTCAATGAAACTACTTTGTAGACAGCAGCATGGTGCAATGGAAATTCCATTGACTGGGGTCAAAAAATATGGGTTCAAATCTCATTCATGATGTTTATTATCTACAGTGATCTATGAAAGTCTTAGACTTTTTTTTTTTTTTTTGCTGAGGCAGTTGGGATTAAGTTACTTGCCCAGGGTCACACGGCTAGGAAGTGTTAAGTGTCTGAGGCCAGATTTGAACTTCAGGGCTGGTGCTGTACCCACTGTGCCATCTAGCTGCCCCTTTCACTTGTTTTCATATGTGTGAAAAGAGAGAAATGGACAAGATGATCTCTAAAGTGACTTTGAGCTCCAAATTGATGATCTCCGATCCTTGAATTGGACTAACTGGACTAGAAGCTTACTGTGAGGACATATAAATACATTGCTAGGTCCTCCCTCCACCAATACAGATTACAACTCCTCCGATTTTAGCAGACAGTGTTCAAGAGTAGCTGTGGCTGAAGCTTTCATCATCCTTCACCATCCTGGTGATGAACCACTCTGGCTTAGTTCTACTGGTTCTACAATGACAGATATACAAAAGCTTATCAGGCCCAAATTTGGCAGAGACTGTAGGAACTTGCATGTTGAAAGTAGAACCTCCAGAGCTAAGATATGCAGTATGTAATGGAGGGAGTCTGGAGTCTTATTGTGTGAGCTCAAGCAAGCAAGTCCATTTAACTTCTCTGTCTCTGGCTCCTCTTATAAAATGAGAATTGGTCCAGAGGTTTTCAAGATTTTCTCCTGCTATTCATCTGTGACTCTAGGAACCTATGACTGGCAGACTCTCATCATAGGCGAGTAAAAGCAGCTAATAGTCTTTTAAACATTAGTTTTTTTATTATTATTACATTAATAAACTTTAACAACCACAATCATTTCTAAATACAAAGAAAAAGAGCACCATATATAAAACTATGATTCATTTTTTTTCTGTAAAGTTTTTTAAAAAATATATGTAATGAAATAAATATGGTGGAGTAGCTAGATGGCACAGTGGATAGAGCACTGGCTCTGGAGTCAGGAGGACCTAAATTCAAATACAGGCTAAAGTCAGGAGGACCTGAGTTCACATTGGTCTCAGACACTTAACACTTTCTAGCTCTGTGACCCTGGGCAAGTCACTTAACTCCAATTGCCTCAGCCAAAAAAAAAAAAAAAAAAAAAGAAATCAAATATAGTCTCAGATACTTAACACTTACAAACTGTGTGGCTCTGGAAAAATCACTTAATCCCAAATGCCTCACCAAAAACCCCCCCCAAAAACATATTAAAATAAAATATATATGTAGTTTCTAATTTGTTCAGCTTGTTTGAATCTCCTGAATTTCTTTCATTCTGTGTAAGGGTCTTTGCTGAGAATGGTAACTGGGAATGTTGGAGGCTTATCTTTCTGGAAAATTGTAGTTTTAAGCTAAAAGAAGAATAATTAAACCTACTCTCTCTCTTAGAACAAAGGGTCAAACTCATTGTCTCTATTTCTAAATCTGTTTTCCTTTTTACTGGCTTATACATAAATGTGCCCACCATTTCTACTGATGGCATGTATATTTGTGAGAGGGCATCCAATTTATGGGGAAAACATTCCATTGCAAGTTTTCTTACTGTGCTGTTTTGTTAAATACTTTTGTTTGTGGATTAATTGGCCCAGAAAGGATATGATTTGCTTGTGTTTATTCAGGTAATAGGTAGTAGAGTTAGGATTTGGCTCAGGTTTACTGATTCTCAATTTTAGCATTATTCCACTTTATTATCCTTGCCTTAGAGAGATCTATCTCCTTATCTTTGGTTTTAGGAAAGAGATCAGAAAGGATCAGAATATTGTAGCTCAAGAACTGGAAGGCATCCCAGAAGTAATTTTGTTCATTGCTCTCCTTTTATACTTCAGGAAACTGATACTCAAAAGATAAGTGACTTACTAAGGTCATGAATGTGGTTAGCACCAGACTCCAGAGCCGATATGCATTCCATTATGTTACTCTGTGTGTTTCCTTCTTCTTCATTCTTTTTTTTTTTTTTTTTTTTTTTTTGCTGAGGAAACTAGGGGGGTTAAGTGATTTGCCCAGGGTCACACAGCTAGGAAGTGTTAATTAAATGTCTGAGACCAGATTGGAACTCAGATCCTCCTGAATTCAGGGCTGGTGCTCTATCCACGGCACCATCTAGCTGCCCCATTTCCTTCTTTCTTAATGAAAAAGCAATATTTAATTTAAGAGCTATACTAGGTCCCTCAATACATAATGGCCACCCTTCCAAACCTTGATGATCTTTTTTCTCAAGAAGAACCTGCCTCCTTACTTACCACTGACAAAGATTGCTCCCCCTCTGGATCCCCAGATCTGCCATCCCAGATTTCCAAAGAAACCCCCTGTATTACCCTGGCCACGACAGTGACGAAATGAGTCCTCGACTTCTCGTAGTCCAGAGTGGCTCCAGCTCTAATGCGAAGCACTCCACTGTGGCGGTCCATTGTGAACTTGTTGGTGAGGAGATTCTGTAAGAAAGAGTGGGCAGAGGAGAACAATGTAGTTTCTGAGGCTTGAGCCATTTTCCTTGCTGAGCACAGAGTCCCCACCATGGAGCTCTCTCACTTCCCCTTCAGGAGCTTCAGATAGAGCTAAATGGAAGGCCACTCAAACTCCCAAAACCCCCATTGTGTTTCCTCTTGGAAAGCCATAGCCACATTGACCTCAGTATGGATTGTGCAAGGAGAAATATGCTTGGGAAATAGGCCAGCAGAATGGGTAATTGATTTAGAAAGAGAGGACCCAAATCAAATACTATGCTTGCCAGTTAATACTTGTATGACCTTGGGCTAATCATTAGATTTGTCAAAGTCTCTGTCTCATCTCTAAGATGAAGGAATGGAGTAGAACTACTAGCATCTAATGTCTTTTTTAGGTTCCCTATGACAAAAAGCCATATAACATCTAAACAGATTAGAAATTAAGATAAATATATTTTTGTCTAATGTAGTAAAAACAAAAACAAACCTTGAAATATACATTACAGTGACATATGAGTGTGTGTATGTAGTATTTAATATGGCTCATTCATGTTTTTTAATTTTAAAAATTATTTTTGTCAATTTTTAATATTCCTTGAGCTTATCATCCTGGTATGTAATGGAAACTTAATAAATACTTGTGGATTGGGACTGGTTGACCCTAATTTATTCTTTCAGATACCCTCTTTATAGAATCAGAGCATAGTAGACTTAAAAGGGACTTTTAGGTAGAATATATGCTCTAAAGTAAAATAGATTATACTATGTTTCCCAGAGCCCATTTTCCCCTGGGGTAAGCAGAAACCATTAATTATCACAGTTCCACCTCCTCCATGCAGTATTCCCTCCAACCCAAAGTTCTTTTCTTCCTCTGATCTCCTAGAGCACTTATCATCTAAGTGTTAGTATGCTAATATGATCCTTAACATCAACTCCCTTTTTATTACTTGTTAACTTTTCTTGTGCATTTACTCTAATCCAATATTATTCTTGCCTAATTCAGGATCTTGCATGTAACTTTATGGACTCATTGACCCTTGTAGCTGGAAGTGACTTCAAGTCACTAGACCTAGCTTCCTGCCTTCAGGCAGCTGCAATATTATTATCTAACACTAAAAGATACTAAAGGGATCAGTAGATTTGATGTCTGAGAATATTGGTTTGAATTCTGACTCTGCCATTAAATTATAAGGTCTTTGGAGGCAAGGAGTATTTTTCCCTTTCTTTGTAGTCTTAGCACTTAAGATAGTGCTTGGCAAAAGTAGGCACTTAAATGCTTATTGATATATCTTGACTTGTTGCTTATAAACTATGTTGTCTTGGGCAAGTCATTTCATCTCAATTTTGTCATCAAGTAATTAATATACGTTTATTAAGATCTACTTTGTGTCCAGCTGACACTGTTAGGCCTTGAGAATGCAAAAACAAAAAATGAAATCATTCCTGATCTCAAGGAGCTTACATTCTTTCATTTCTAAACTGAGGAAATCCAACTAGATTGTTTAGAACCATGTTGTCAAACTCTAATAGAAACATGCATCATTAAATTGATATAAAGATCCCATATTGAATTAGAAAACCACATATTAGCATCTATGTTTTATTGTATTTTTATTTATTTTGTTAAATATTTCCCATTTCCATTTTAATTTGATTCCTGTGCACATAGGAAGGTTGTGGGCCATATACAGCCTGACACCTTTGATTGAACATCAGTTCTAGTACTAAATCTATAACCATAACCTAACCAGTTTTGTTTTATAGATGAAACAATTTAGGTCGAGAGATTGAGTAACTTGTTACTTAGCTACTTGTTACACAGCTAGTTAATAGTTTAGTTGGGACTATTCTTTAGCTGAATGGATTTCTTTTTCTGGGCCCTAAACAGAGCAGAGAACAACTGAGAAATGATAAAGAGCTATAAATAGTGCCCCTTCCACCAGCTATTTCTGTTGGTTTTAACAATTCAGCAAACAAGATCCATTGCACTCTGTCAGCAGTGATGACTAAATGAGACTAAAATTTCCTTTTTTTTTTTCCACTCTTGACGTCAGGCAAGCATTACCCCTAGAGCAAGAATCTTGTTGAAGAAATACAGGTACTAAAATCTGTGGGCTGGTGATATAACCAGTCTATTCTTCCCATGAACAAATCTTTCATAGCTTTCGGGGACCTTCTTTTTCTGATTTCCTACAGAATGGAGATTATCTAGTCTTTTATTCTTTGACTCACAGATTTCTAGCTGGAAGTGACCTTTGAGATCTTACTTTCTCATTTGATAGTTGTGAAAATTGAAGCCAAGTAAATGGTCAAGATGAAATGACTATCCAAGGTCACCCAGATATTACATGACAGAGCCAGAATTTGAACCTGGTTCTTCTTGTTTCAAATCTAGCACAATGATTCTATGTGCTTATCTCTTTCTAATCTTGTCTCTCCAAGTAGACTGTAAGCTCCTGGACAGTAGGAATCATATAAACTCAGATTTTATGTATCCAAAGACCTTAGGGGAGTAGTCATAGGTTATAGATTTTCAAATAAAAGCATCTTTAGAAATGATGTGTCAAATTCAAATAGAAATAAAAAAATTCACAAATCGATGTTGTCTATGTTGCATTGCATTTTTGTCTATTTTGTTAAATATTTCTCAAATTTAATTTGGTTTTAGCCAAACTCAGGAATTTTGCTATCAGATTCTCAGGTTATAAGTTTGATATCTCTGATCTAGACCAGTTCTCTCATTTTACAGATGAGGAAACTAACATGACAGAGGCAGTATATAGCTGGGATAAGATTCAAATCAGGATCCTCTGAATTCAAATCTGGCATTCTTGCTCATCTCTTCTGTCATTCTAGTGACTAATATTTTTCAGGTAACTAAAGGCTTCCCCTCTTACATCGGTAAAACATTTTAAATAATTTTATTTACATTCTAACCAAAATAGGGCATAGAGTAAATATGATCTCTGCCATGCTGATAATATCAAGACTCTTTTGAAGTACTATAACTTTTTCTAAAATGTATCATACATACTCCCTTGCCAGCTTAAACAGAGAACACAACATGATTTATGGTTTTCTTGATGAGCCAGGCCATTTTAATGAAAATCTATTAATATAATGCCTTAAATACAGATATGAATTTAGGGCCCTCTGAGATATGTACAGCTATTTGTTCCTATATGAAATTGCCTTACACTGTGGGGAATTATGAATGCTCATGTCTGTTTTTTTAACGATTTTTTTCTCTTTTCTCACAGATAATTTGAAAACAGGAAGGTAGCTCAGAGATCATCTAGTTTCCAATTTATGAACCTCAGTAAAATGTTTATGAATCGATAAGTAATAACAACAATAATAATAACTAGTATTTATTTAATGTTTTAAGGTTTGCAAAATTCTTTACAAACATTATTTTCTTTGGTCCTCACAACACTGGAAGCTAGATGCTATTATTAGCCCTATTGTACAGATGAGGAAACCAAGACAATAAGAGATCAATTGATTTGTCCAGAATAGCACAGCTAGTAAAAATCTCAGGTTGTGTTTGAACTCAGGTCTTGAATATAAGTGCAATGCTCTAAACACAATTCTTAAAATGTCACTAAGACTTTTGGGACATCACACACATATAATGTATACATATATATATATATAATATATATGCATATATTTGAATCTATATATAGATAAATATGCCTTCTTTCAACTAAATAATGTCTCACCCAAATGTTTGGATCAAGGTTGTTCTTAGATACCAAGCTATCGGACCATTTTCTTGGATCAGAGCCATCCATAGAGTTTCAGAGAAAGTTGAAGAGGAATGGAAGATATCCTACCAAACTTCAGCTACCAAGATCATATAGGAAGAGCAGAGCTTTTAGTGGCTTAAGTAGGGGAGGGGATAGTACTGGCATTGTAAATATAAGGAGAGGGAGAACAGAGAAAGAGGACCTAGAATAATGGTCCTGGGCTGGGCATACTAGGGCATGTGATCTTGGGATCCTTTTCAAGAAACTGAGGGAAACAAGGTTAAGTGGTTTGCCCAGAGTCACAGAGCTACATAAAATCTGAGGCTGGTTTTGGACTCAGTTCTTCCTAATCCTATGTCTGATGCTCTATCTAGCATACTATTTCTCAGGTATGTATGGGTGCTGCAATGATGAATAACACACAAATTAATTTAAAAGTGTTCATTTGAAAACGCCGCTTCTTCTATTCATTCAAAAGATACAAATAATACTAACATTTGTTGAGTCCACAATATTTCTTGAAAGTAAAAACCTCTTCTTATACTTGAAAGGTTGACAATGATTGACCCAGTCCATATTTGACAGAGGAGCAAACAGGGTACAGAGATGTGACATATTTTTATATTATATTTCCTTTCCCCCCCCCCTTGTGGCCTTTTAGCCTTTACCTCTTGCTGTTGTTAGATACCTGCAGAGATTCTTTTTATTTGTTACTTTTTATTTGCTGTGTGAGTTGGGAAGCCAGATTATCCAGGTAGTTAGAATTGTGTAAAAATAAATAGGTTCCGAGTGAAGGATGGATAAGCTTTCATGAGACAAATTTCATTATAAAAACTTTGTAATGTCGATTTTGACTGCTTAGAGTGTTTTTTATTGTTCTTGTTGCTTTTATTTCCAGATTCTTTGTTATAGTTTTAAAATATGTTTAAAATAGTGCTGAGACTAAAGTACAGCAAAGCTCAGCAGATATCTTTGAATTGAATTTTTGTGTGGGACTAAGAACATTGGCCTGTGCATTTAAACTGATTTTCCTTGGTCCACAAAGCCTCTATCCTCTCATATAAAGGATTATCTTTAATCTGTACTGAAGTACTCAGCTCTGACCCATTTCTGCCCCTGCACTTGACCCTCTCCCAGGCCTCTGCTTGCCAAATGGCTCTGATTACTGAGCAGAGATTACTGAAATTGTAAGAAAGCTGGGCAGATTAGACCTCTCCCCTCTTTAGACTGCCATATGTATTTGGGAATAGGTGGCTTCATATTCCTATTTTTAAAAAATTCTCCCCAATTCTCTCAGATATAACAGTTTGCTCCCAAATAATTTCCATTTTAGTGCTTCTTCTTGTTGCCTTGATGTCTGATAAAAAAAAGTCTGCCCAAACATCTCAACTCTCTAAGGCAAAGAGGGCCTTATAGGTAGAATTGGATATACTTTCATTTTAAGGCAGCATTGTACAAGGTATATCTGAACAGTGTTTATATTCCTTTAGGGAAAGGGGACAATTGGGGAGGCAGTACTAGCAAGGAGGCTTCAGGACCTCAGGGGTTATGGCCTGTAAGTGGTTATATTATCTGTCAGAAGGGTACTGATGAATTGAAATCATGTCAGGGCCCTGGGATAAAACCCTATTTACCTATGGCTAGTTATAGCCTTGGATAGGCTTTTACAGTATGAATTGAAGATAAGATTCGGTCTATCATTTAATCCATAACTTCTTAAACTTTCTCCAACAGCAACACTTTTTTGCCTGAGAAATTTTTACCTGACTCCTGAAATATAGATATATAAAATAGGTATACAAAGCAAACATTTACTGATAATAAATCATAATTTTGCAATCATCACACCTTCTCCATTAGTGACCCCTTTTTGCCTGACCCCGGTTATATAGATATATAAAATAGACATACAAAGCAAACATTTACTGATAATAAATCATAATTTTGCAACCACCATAATTCACTTATGTTATCCTATATGGAGTCACAACCCACAGTTTAAGAAGTTTTGATCCACAATTATTTATTAGCACATACTATATGCTCAGCACTATGTTAAATCTAGTGGGATGAGGATAGGGTGCAATATGGGGGGAAAAGTGACCTGCACTCAGATTGTTCATGGTATATCTTAAAGAGATATGGTTAATTCAAAAGAAGGAGTTAGTGAAAAACTAACAATTAATAGAAGAGACAGCATAGAATTTGTTGGCATTTAGAGGAAATTAAGTTGTGCAATGAAGATAGAAAAATGAACCTGAAGTCAAGACACCCAAGGTCAAATCCAGACTGAGATACTAGCTGTGTGGTTCTGATCCTGAAAGCTAGGCAGAGTGGTCCAGACAATCTCTCTTAAGGTTATTCTATCTTTCTGAGTTTGTGTCATTATCTCAGAAATGAAGGGGTTCAGGGGCACCTGACAACTCTAACACTCTATGACATTATCATCAACATAGATTGAAGTCAAAGAAAATTTTATTGAGAAAATGGTACTGAAGCTGGACCTTCAAAAATGGGCTAGAATTTGCAGAAGGGAAAGGAGGGCAGCTCAGGAGTGAGTTGAACAAGAACACACAGGAAGTTTCATCATTATCTGTCTGGGGCTAGAAAAGAGAGTGGTCTGTTGGAAGAGAATTTGCTCTAGAGTGTTGGAGGGAATAAAAGGGGGGATAAGCAGATGGCCACAATCCTGCCCTATGTTAGTTGATCAGAATTTTGGCTGACAGCAGCATCCTGTGTTTGGACTTTCCCTTATACTTACCCATCCTGAGTCATAAATCTCTAGGGCTTCTTCTAATTCTTTCCTAATCTCTTAATGGGAACTGATGAGTTAGTATAATAACCCTCCCAAGTATATTTGCATTTTGTTAGGGCCTTGGGTGAATCCAAAGGAATGATATTTAATAGTGGGAATTTCAGGCTCTTTGGTAAGTCAGTGAGATAGAATTGGGGACAATATTGGGAATGGGAGGATTTTCAGTGTACCTCAAATTACTTCATGTAAGTATTAACTTTCTATAGCTATATAGGTTAGTCCTCCATGGCACTAAGGCCTAAAATCAGAAAGGGAGTGGAATGCTATTTGGAGGAATTTCCCACAGCATTACTTCTGGATACAGGATGATTTGTTCCTCCAGGTTTGACTTTGAGAGAAAAGTTTCATAATGACTCAGGGGATTAGGAATAGAGAAAAAAAAAAAAAAGGTGAGATTGGGGATTTAGGGGAATATGGGAATTACCTGGAATAGATCTAACTTGGGTAAGGGAAACTCCTCAACAAACTTTCTTCTTGTCTAATTTCCTGGAACATGTTAGGGTCACACCCTTACTTCTGTGCCTATTCCCAATGACCTGAATTTCCTTGTTCTTCCCTTTCCTAGGCTATTTGACTCTCATCTGGTCTTCAAAGTCCAGGTAATGTCCCACCTATTCCAAATAGCCTTTCCTGAATACTCCAAACTATATGGATACCTCTCTTTTTTTGATCTCTGTCAATCTATCCCCAGCCAGGTAATTCACTAAGATTTTAAGTTACAGATGAATTGTTTGGCATGAAATCCAAAATGCAGGCTTAAAAATGGACAGAATTTACTAGTTTGGGATTGGACATATAGTAGCTATAAGGATAGGGACTAGAATGGTGATTTAATTAATAGAGGGAACTCATGAGTGAAAAAACTCCTACCAATACAGGAACAAAACCTCCTCTGGACTTTGAGTTACCTAGAACATCAAGAAGCTAAAGATTTGTCCAAGATCACTCAAACAGAAGCTGTCAGAGGCAGGACTTGAGACCAATTCCAGCCAAGAGCTTCAAAAATGGTTTTCTGGACACCATACCACCCAAGCTCTACATACAAGGTCAAGTCTAAAACATTTTGGTTCTATAAAAAAAAAAGTCTATAATCATAGACTTTCACATCATGGCATCCTTTCATCCTGAGACCCAGCAAAGTTGTAACTTTCTAAAGCTTGTGCAGCTATTTTGTGTCATAGATGGGACCAAAATTTAGATCTCTCAAGGGCTAGTTCAGTGCTTTTGGTATTACTTTATGAGGCAGCTAGGGATAGAGTGGAGAGAGTACGAGTCCTAGAGTCAAATCCAGACTCAAATAATTGCCAGCTGTGTGACTTTTGGCAAGTCATTTTGCCTATTTTTGTCTCAGTTTCCTCACTTTACCTCCATCTGTCTCAGTTTCCTATAAAATAGGATAACAATCATATTTATGTCACAGAGTTGTGAGGATCAAATGAGATACTGTTTGTAAAGCAGTTTAGCACAGCTCCTGACACACAGTAAGTGCTTAATAAATGTGTGTTCCCTTCCCTTCTCCTTGAATGTGGAGTTCCATTTCTTGCTTCTGGGGATATACATCTCCCTCTTGTACATCTAAGGGAGGTCCTGGAATCTTTGGTAATATTGGAAATGAGAAGCATCTATCTGGGGAAAATTAGAAATTGAGGCAAGGAAATGGACCAAGCCCAGTGCTCTGACCCATTCCCAAAGTCTTACCTGTAGAAAATAGGTGACGCTTCCTCCAGATCCTGTATCCTTGTCCACAGCTTGAACCTTAAAGATGCTGCTCCCTGCAGGTGTGTCCTATGAGAGGGGTCATACAATCACACTGGGGTCTAAGTACCAGAACCTATACTACTCTTGAATACTGAGAAAACAGAGGAGACTCCTCATCTTCTCCCCTCCATTAGATTCAAAGAAAAGAGAAGACTAAAAAGAAGTCTGAAGTGAGAGAGCAAGGAGACCTGATGTGTATGATGACTGTTACAGAGGAAAGTGAAGAAAGAAAAAGAACAAGAGAAATGGCCTACAAGAAAATGGGTGAGGGACTTGCTATGAGAATGAAAGAGTGAGAGAGGGGTGGAAAGAAACTATCAAGGGAAAAGAGTGAAGGAATATTTCAATCTTCATAATTTGCTTACTCTAATGTCATTTCTCAACCCATTCAAACCCAAATGCCCCTTCCTGTTCAGAGCCAAAGTCCATATTCTTTTACTCAACTGCTCAATTCTCTCTTTGGTACTCACTTCAGGAACAAGGATGATGTAGGGTGTATTGATGAACTGTGGGGCTTCATCATTGGCATCAGTCACCAGAATCAGGACTTTCTCTACTACCTGGGGACAGCAGAGAGAACATGGAGTGAGATCTACACATTGCCAGACTGAGCTCATAGAAATAACCACTAAAGGATGGTTTGGGCTTTTTATTTAGGCCCTGAGCCAAACTAGGGGGTCCTCACTTACTGTATAAATAGTAATAGAAGATGGAGTCTTAATTCAAATATGACAGATTCTAGAATGGAGTGTATGTATATATTCTTGAGGCATGGGGTTACAATGTGGTGATTTTATCCCTTTTCATATCCATAATGTTTTTTATGTATAGTGTGTACACTTTAATGCTTTCTGGAATCTTTTCACAGCAATAAAGTTCTGTCTTGTTGAAGGCACTTTCCTTTGCCTGTTTTCTGATGTCCCAAACCATGCCCACTCTATTGTTAACAATTTAAACTAATTATCTTCTCCATATGATGCTAATATTAAAAGTGCTACCTATACCTTTAATTATGTTACCATTAATGCCATGTAGGAATCATTTGTTTAGTGCTTATGACGGTGCTTATTTTGCAAATCTGGAAGAATAATACTGAAAGCTATTCTTTGAATCCTTTTGGCCTTCTAGAGTCTACATTTTAAGTGTTAAAGTTCTCCATACAATAGATGCCTGTTGGTTGGAAAAATGACCAAACAAATTAGGGTACATTAACATACTGCTCTCTCTCTGTCTCTCTCTCTGTGTCACTCTCTGACTCTTGTCTCTTCCTTTCCCCCTTCCTTTCTTTCACTTTCCCTCCCCTCCTTTCTCTCACACTCTATCTACTGTACCACCCAGATATATATGTGAGAGCTGTTATGTAAGTAAAATTGATAAACTATGACAATATATTGAATAAGGAGCTTGAGAGTAATGAGTTGAAGATGTCATACACACACACACGTGTGTGTGTGTGTGTGTGTGTGTGTGTGTGTGTATATATATATGTTTGTTGTTCAATATTTCAGCTGTGCCTGATTCTTTGTGACCCCAATTGGGTTTCTC
>JAJPUD010003803.1:162261-227421 GCA_023553655.1 Myrmecobius fasciatus
AAAAAAAAAAAAAGAAATAGTCAATAAACATTATTGAGTATCTCCTATGTAGCAAGCAATGTATTAAGCTTTGGAGAGATATGAAGAAAGGGAAAAGACAGTGCTTGCTCCCAAGAATTCAGTCTAATAGGAGAAATACCATGCAAATAGCTATGTACAAACATGCCATACACAAAATAAATTAAAAGTAACCAACAGAGGGAAAGTACTAGAGCTAATGGAGAATAGAAAGGCTTCCTGTTGAAGGTCAGATTTTAACTGGTACCTGACTTATAAAAGTAAAAAAAAAATTCAATAAAAAGTAAAAATAATTAAATAATTTTCTAGTCTACATCTTTAACATCATGACCACATAGAGTAGTAAGATGAGTTCATTCTTTGAATCAGGTGTGGATGACTAAAGAAATTATTCTCAATAAAGAATCACCTTTCAGAGAAGTCATGTTAATAGTATAGATGGATGTCATATGATCCTAATTATGTTATATTTCAGTAATCAAGGGGTTGCTCACATTAAAATACTGACCAGAAAGTATTTCTGGAGGCCATGAAGTGATCCTGATATTGAAAAGATTATAAAATCATAACCCATACCAGACTACTTGGTGCCATAGACATCTGTTTTTCTATGTTAAGCGTCCAATCTTTTTTTAATTTTAATTTTAGTTTTTTTTTTAATTTTGATTTCATAGATCTTCCAGGGGGAGAACTTCTTGACTATGGCAATTTTCTCAAAATGGACCCAAAATGCTCTTATTACCAATTGAAATGTCTGTTGCCACAACTATCTCACCATTGTGTGAGTTATATGGGCAGCCCAAAGATGCAATTGCACATGCTTGTTTCTGACAGCCTGATCCTTCAGATTCCCAGTACTCACTTTATTCAGACCATCAGAGATGCTAATGATGGCTTCAATTTCATCTTCTCTCTGCAGAAAAAAAATGCAAGAAAGAAGAAAAAAGAGCAAGAAATGGGGTTATCTAGATGCTGAGATATCTTAATAATTCTTGAAGTCATTGATTCCTGAATCCAAGACCTCTACCTGACATTTGATGTGTGATGAAGGTATTTTAAATGTGTGAGCCTTAAACAGGTCAAGCTTGAAGGGTAGAGTGATAAGTCAGTTTAGGGAAGCCCAGACTCCTCTCCTAAATGTGCTGTCTTGAGTAAGTGGCTATCTTTTTTGGATAGTTTCAGAGACATTTTGGAAAGATCAATAAATTACTATAGAGGAACTAATAATAACATGGTGTAGAGGAGACTCAAAGCCAGGAATACTTCTCTGGGTTTTATCTCAGGCACAAATTGGTTATGCAATCCTGAGAAAGATACATGATCCCTCAGAGCTCTAGGCTAGGACTTCTTAAATTTTTCCCACTCATGATTCCTTTTTGTCCAAGAAATTTTTATTCAACCCTAAGTATATAGGTGTATAAAATAGGTACACAAATCAAACATTTACTGATGTTAAATTATAATTTTGCAACCCCCACAATCAGTTACACAGTTCCAATTGGGGCCAAAAAATATGGCTTAAGAAGCTTTGCTCTAGGCAACTAGTATTAACTTCCATTGATAGAGGGAATTTTCAATACAAAACCAATCTCTAGTCTATGGATTAAAACATTTGGCTATATTAAAAGATATTAAGGATGCTTTCTTAATTCTTTCTTTTTTTGCCCTCTTTTTCTCCTCCCTCTTTCTGTAAGCCAGTGCTACAGAAATTTAGGTCTGTGATCTATAACAACCTGATTGTATCGGGGGCTTTCCGACAGTATTGCTAGATCACCTATGTTCTGTGACATCCAAAGAAATCTTTATAACACTAGCAGCTTTTGGGGATCCCTCTTCTCCCTTGCCTAACAGGAAAAAGTCTCTGAAAAGAGTGAGACTTTTCACTCTATCTGATATTCTAACTGTTGAAGACTGAGTTTACTCTTCACCATGGAAACCTTATGGAGTATGTCTTAGAGGCTTAGAATATTCACAGAGGGTCATTAAATGACTTGTCATAGTATAATAGAATTCTAGATAGAAGGGATTTTAGAATAGACTCCAATTCTCATTTTGCAGATCAGGATTCTGAAGCAGACAGAGGTTAAGTGATTTTCCTAGTGTTACAAATCTATTAAGTAATTATAGAAGGAATTTTAATCCATGGGTTCTTGATTCTAAGTTTAGTGCCCTACCTACTATATCAAATCAGATTTCACATGCCATGATAATATCATATATTACAGGCAGGGTTTGACTTAGTTCCTCTGATTTTAAAAAAGTTCTCTTTCTACTGCTAGTACAGTTGGGATTTTATTTGTAGTATTGTTTTTACTAGGCAGAGACCAATATCTTTTAGCTCTGACCCTCTTAAAAACCTGTGAATTAGGAGACTCTCTACATGGACCTGTTCATCTCATTTATGCAATAAATCTGTTTCTGAAAAAATTAAGCTTAAATTTTTGTACCAAATCTAATTTTAAATGCACTAGAGAATCACTTGTTCTAAGGGAGACTTGAAAAACTTCTGCAAAGTAAAAAGCTCTCTCTTTTTTTTTTAAACTATAGAGACACACCTCTTCATTCTTATCAGTACCACATCCCTTAATTCATATGTAGGGAAAAGTCTCGCCCTTTACTGAGACTTTTTCTGGTTGGACAGACAATAAGATGGATCCCAAATTGAGGGTGGTTTCATCTTAAAGATTTATCTGGATGTCACAGATGACCCAGATAACCCAGCAACACTGTCAGAAAGCTATATCACAGTCCTAAATTTCTATAGCAAAGGCTTCCAAAAACATAGGGTAGGGAGAAAGAAAAAAGACAAAAGGGAAAGAATGCATGCAAGCATCCTTATGAAATCCTGATCATGACATATTTCTTAATTCACTGTTTTGGCAAATTACAGTTTTTATACAGTGGTTTGCTTAAGGTGGGACTCATTTGCAAAGGTTTTAATACTCTTTCAAGTTCGTATTACAAATGGGAAACAGATCTTGCATGTGTTCTTAATATAGATGGATGCCATGATCTTCACCATACCTCTCTGTCCAACTCCTCGATCAATGTGATATTTCCAAAGTTTGGATCGATGGAAAAGAAATTTCTTGAACTGGATTCAAAGCTAATGCCATAGGTGACAAAGTCTCCTTCTGGGTCAGTTCCATTCAATGTGTACACATGAGAACCTAGAAAATTGGAAAGGAGAATAGGCCTGTAATTCAGCCTCATATTTTTTGTTTTACTGTGTTCGTAATTATTTAATGATAATTAAATAATTATAACTATGATAACTATGATGATAATGATAACAGCAATTATTATTATTATTATTATGAGAGAGGCAGGGTGACATAATGAATAGAGATCCAACCATGGAGTTGGGAAGATCTGAATTCAGATTCTTATTCTGAGGGATACATATAGCTTGTGGAATCTTGGTCAAGTCAAATAATCTCTCAGGGCCCCTAGAAAATCCTAGAAGACTCCATATTGCAGTATGGATACCATTCTACATTGAAAGAAAAAATTTCTTCTCTGGGAGTACTCAATGAAATCATGAGTCTTATTAAAATTGTTTTGAAGCAATATAACAATTAATAATAACATGAATTATTTTAAAATATTTATGGACTTACAAATTAAGTGCTTTAATAAGGTAGATAGCAAGTTTTTGTTTATGTTTAATTATTTATGAAGTGAATCAAGATTTTTTGAAAACATACACACACATATATATATACATATACACATACACATATATTTCTATTTGGTTCAGAATAATTATTTAATTGATAGAATGGATTCCTATCGAAGAAAATCTTTCTACCAATACAAATCACTGTGTATTACAACTTTTAATCTTGGGAATTTTCTTGTGGTCACTGAGGGAAAAATGACTAGTTCAGAGTCATGTAGCAGTATGTGTCAGAGTCCAGATTTGAATCCTAGGTCTTCCTGAGGCCAAATCTTTATACATTAAGACTGATTGATACATAAAAGTCCTTAATAAATTATTGCTGCCTGAACTTGACTTGAAAAGCAGCTAATCTCAATGTTGGGAAGGATCTGTTTTCTAATTTCCTGTTTGTATGTGCAAGCTATTCTTTGGGAGCTAGGTAAGTCCATTATCTTGGAAAATAAATGGTTTGTTCCAGCATCCTGGAATGCAGAGTTATATAAGAGGGATTGAATGTTGAAAAAAATAAAAAAATATATAGCATAAGCTCATCTAGTGAATTTCATCGAGGCCAAAACTACTGTTTGAACTGCCAATATTTCATATTAATGCTGCCTCTTGTTCTGGTTTTTAAATGAGTTGGTAGTGAGAGAATTTCTGATCCCTTTATTCTCTTTCATGATAAGGAAATTTTGCTTGGGCCACATACTCTTTCCCCTAAATACCTAGAACCGATTCAACCTGTCCCTAGGTGGCCAGAATATGGGAAACTGCCCAGGAGCTAAGTTACTTCTCATACTTCCCTTGGTTGCCACAAACAGATTAATGAGGCAGGTCCATGAGTTCCTTTTCTCACAGTGGTTCTACTTCTGGGTAATCATTTGAGACTCTTTCAACCCAATATGGATATTCAGAGGATGGAAGCAGAACCCAAAAAGAGAAAAACAAGAAACAAGGAGGTTATCCCCAATGACAACACTAGTTGGAGGAATATTGGGTGGCTGCCTATGAGATGTGGTTCAGAGATTTGCTCAAAAAATAAATTGAGGACACAGCATGGAGGGAAAGAAGAAGACAAATCCCTTCCTTTAAGGAACTGACAATCTAATAGGGAATTAACTACTGTATTATATGAAAATCTGAAAGACTAATAAGTAAATAATATCTGGTAGTTTGGAGGAAGAAGGAATAACTTCCAAGTTAGAGTATCATGGAAGGGACTCATGAAGGAGGTAGCATTTGAGCTAGATCTTAAAAGATGAATGGGACTTTGATGGGTAGATATAAGAAGGGGCATTTCAGGCAGAGGAAACACTGAGGGCAGGAATGGAGTGGGGAAAATGCTGAACATTCTGGAGATAGCAGAAAGAACCTCCTGAATTTTTTTTTTAAAGTTCACTCTCTTATCTCTTACCCTAAATATCTGCGTGAAGTTCATTCCAAAAGGACTTGTGGAATGAACACTAGTCACTGAGCCAAAAAATGTTGGTTTAAATCCTGACTATCCTAATAAATTAGACTTTTAGATAAGGGCAAAATGATCTTTTTGGGAAACAAGTGAATCTAGCTCCCTGACCTAGCTCTAGGTCCATGAGTTTATTTCACCTCTGAGTCTCAGTTTGCTCCTTTGCAAACTAGGGATAATAATGCTTTTACCATGTAGCTCATAGGGATTGTGGTAAGGAAACTTTGTAAATTGCTACGTAAATATAAACAATTTCATTCTACATTAAAGACCAATTTTCAATTGCAAATGTCTCAAGGAAAGGAGCTCAGTAACATTCATATTATGGTATAAATAATATCAGGTACTCTGCAAATAAGATTTTTTAGATGAGATGGGGAGGGAACATGAAGGGAGGATTAGAAGGCAAAGGATGAGTTGGGATGCAGGGAGAAGAGAGAACCCAGAAGAAACTTCCACTTTACAATGTTCCTGAGTTCCTGCCTGGCTCAACCTTTTCTGAAAAACAAATTTCCCTATAAAAGGAAAAGAGATGAAGAAATTGCTCATGAAGAGAGAACAGGCTCAGACTTGCCTTTTACTCTACAGAATCAGAAATGGTGCCAATTAAAAAGTGAAGTTTTGAAAAATGGGTCCAGGAGTGCTAGATGATTTGTGGTAATTGGCCTCTTTGTGCACTAGATTCACAGGATGTTAGTGTGAAAAGGGGCTTGAGAGCTCAGCACACTCATTTTGTAGAGGAAGAAACTGAGGCTCCAATATCGCTCCTTTAGTAAATGGCTGAGCTGAAGCTGTTGTCAGGGCAGCTGACTCTAGCTTCTTTGTGCACTATGCCTCCTTGTCTTGACTATTTTTGTTGCATCAAACTAGTCAAATCAGTCAGCTAACCCAGAAAAATCAATGTTCCTTTAGTGTGTGTGTATAAACATTCAAATGCATATATAACATATATGTAGATGTATACACACATTTGCACAATATAATATATATGTAATACTCATATATATATATTTTATATATGAATGTATATACATATGCACACATACATATGTTTATGTATAATTTGTAATAGGGCTGGAACAAATTGTTATTTTCCCAAGAGGATGGATTCACCTTTCTCCAAACATGTAGCTGTAGCTTACACCTATATGGCAGGAGATAGGGAAGGAGATAAACTAATGACCATTGAAGTCCTTCCCAACATTAGGATTAGATGGTTTTTTGAGTCAAATCAAGTCAAAAATAATTTATTAAGGACATACTATGTACCAATCAGATCTAATAAATAGCCTAGAAGTCAGGAAGACCAAAGTTCAAGTCTGGTCTCTGACACATGCTGGCTACATGACTTTGAGCAAGTCATTTTTCTCTCAGTTCCCACAGAAAAATTCCTAAGACTATAAATTGCAAAGTAGAAGATAATCTATATTGGCAGAAGGAATTTCTTCAATAGGAATTTCTTCTACCAATTAAATGAGTCTGAACCACATAGAAATATAGTTTCTATAATATGTACATATACATGTTTATTTCAAATGATCTTGATTCATTTCGCAAAAAAAATCACTTAATATAGGTAAGATCTTGATATCTAGATTATTAAAGTACTTAATCTTTAAGCATTTAAGTATTAATTTTAAATAATTCATATTACTATTAATTGTTGAAATTTTTTTTTTTTTTTTTTTTTGCTTTTTGCTGAGGCATTTGGGGTTAAGTGACTTGCCTAGGATCACACAGCTAGGAAGTGTTCAGTGTCTGAGACCAGATTTGAACTCAGGTCCTCCTGACTTCAGGGCTGGTGCTCTATACACTGCACCACCTAGCTGCCCCTGAAAATTTTTTTTTAATAGAACCCATGATTTCATTGGTACAGGGAACTCTCAGAGAAGAAATTCCCTCTTCCAAAATAGAAAAACATTGTTTGGCAACATAGAGTCTTCTAGGGGCCCTGAGAGATTGCTTGATGTGCCCAGGTCCCACAACCACTTTTGTGTCAGAGACAGGCAACTGTTTGCATAGCCAGTATAAATCCAAGCCAGTTCTTGAACCCAGGTCTTCCTTCAGATCTTCCACCACAATTCTTTTCTAACAATAGTATAGTTAAAATCTTAGAATGCCCAATTAACACTTCTCCTATCCCCTTGGCTCCATCTTTTTTCCCCCCTTTTCTATCTTTAAGGGCTATTAGCAAATATTGTTTATCTCATCATTAAACAGTGAAAGGGTGACGGTACAATTAACCTTGAATGTAAACTCATTTTATAGCTATCAAAATGATAAATTGAAGAATTTGCCCAGAGAGATCCCTATTTTGACTCCTCACCCTGGTTTCTCCCATAAACCATGGGCATTCTGAGGCCAATTTGTTAGGGTTCAAGAAATCCAACTGTAAATTTTTAGTGTGAATATTTGTACCTTGGAAATTGGCAAATACTACAAATCAGAGCTTAACAACATTTTGTTGATTGCCTAGAGTTAAGAAAGTGATATAGAAAATGCAGATTAAACTGAAATGTATTTTTTGGTATACCTTAACCCCACACATTTATCAGCACAACCCTGCCATGAACCCATACTCCCAGGGAACCTTGGGACCTGGGCACAGAACTCTTTTTTTTTCCCTCCATCAAACCAAACAGGAGCCTTTCTTTACCACAAATTTATGAGGACAGCTTGTATGTTTATCTCCCTTAGCGCATATATCAACAACACCTTCCTAACATTTTCTAGTATGGAGAGAAAGGTCAATTAGAACTCTTCATTTAGTAATTAAAAGAAACAAAATTTCCATATCTTCTCTCACTGCTAAGAGAAATAGGAACATGCCTTCTTAAAGTCCCAGAGGTTTTGAAGCCACAGCATTGCTCTTGCCATTGAATTCATTCCAGTCTAGAAGAGCCAATATCCTCAGAAGTTGACTCTTCACTGCTCAGATTTGCTCACTTCTCAGGAAGACATAAGACAGGGTGGAAGACCATATGTCAGCATCAGAGATTTGGAGCTGGAAGGAACTTTAAAAGTCATCTACCAACTCCTTTATTTCATAAATGGGGAAACTGTGGCCCAGGGTCACAAAGCTAGTTAATGTCTGAAGCAGAATTTGAACTCAAGTTTTCCTGACTCCAGGTCCAGTGTTCTATTTACATCTGTTGAATCACATCATCTAACAGCTTAAAAAATGTCATAGATTCTATTGTGTATAGAAAAAAAGTCCAGACTTCTCAGTCTGATCTTTAAGCCTTTACACCATTTGCTTTCAATCCTACTACCAGACTTAATCTCATTCCATTGCCTTTTTCAATTCTCAATGTTCCTGTGTAAATGGACCATTGCCTATTCTCATTTCAGCTGTCATTTTCCTGTCTAATCTCCCTTTTACAGATGATTTTCTTGGCTTGGAATCCACTCCTTTCTCATTTTCACTGGTTGGAATCCTCCTTTTTCTTTAAGTCTCCAATCAAGAGTAATATCCTCCATGAATCATTTCCTAAACTTTTCCTCACCCCTTACCACCTCAACTGGAAGTAGAATCCAACTCTGTCTTTCCCCCCAGTAGCAGGCTTATGAGGAAATGCTGAAATAATTCTCCTGTGTAAGAGAGGCAGGCATTTCTCAGATCTGTCATTAGCAGTGGTTCTGGCATACATAATCCTATCTATTTGTTATTTGCTACCTGAAATCACTTGATCAGCATTATTAATCAGCTCTCTGAACATGCAAGTTAGAATATCTACACCGAGGGGAAAACAATGATTTGGTTAATTTCTAAATCATTTCCATTTATTTTGGGAATAACTTTATAACTTTCATATAGGGAAAGGGACAGGAATTAAACTTGTCTTTAAGATTGTATTAAACTTGTCCATTGGTATAAGGAACTCCCTAGAGAGGAAGCTCCCTTTCATAATTCAGATTGAAACTTAAAGAGTTAAGGGTTGCCTAAAGAAGTGGAAGTTAAAGTGGCTTATCCAGTATGCCATTTACTGGCAGCCGATGTGTCAGAGCCAAAACTGGAATCCAGTCTCCTTGGCTGTAAAGCTGGCTCCATGTGACAGCATGCTTCTCTATACTAATTACCCTATGATACATACATTTAAAGAGAACTTTCAACAGGTCAATTCTAAACTCATAGGTATCTGAGGAGTTTCTTCTTAGGAAAGAAAGGGTGGATTTAGGTTGATCTTATATGTAACTAGGGAAGGCTGTCATCTGTGTGATGTGATTTAATGGACCAGGGAAGACCTCTATTTGAAGTTATTTCTCCTATCTGGGAGATGGACTATTTAAAAGTCTACTATTATATAGTTGTTCTTTTGCATTGAATTCAATCCAATGCAACAACATTGATTGAGTACCTCATATTCAAATGAGGATCCAAAGACAAAAATAATAGTATATTTGCCCACCAGAAATATGTATTTTATTGGGAGAGAGAATACAACAGAATATAAACAAATAAATAGATATTCTTTCATTATGTCTCAAATATACTTTTCCTATTCTTCTGCATACACAAGTCCTATCCATTCTTTAAGGTTCAGTTTGAGCCCCATCTTTGATGGTGGCATTAAGCATTCTCTGATTCCTTGGGCTCACAGTGATTACTCCCTGCTTCTGAATTCTATAGCACTTAAAATATACAACCATTTATTTGGTGTTTAGCATAGATACACTACCTTGTAGTAATAGTGTTATTTTATTTTAAGGGGGGGAGGGAAAGGATGGCAATATAAGTAAATACTGAATAGACACTGATTCTGGAAAAGGTGCTCTGTGAGTGAGAAGGAGGGGGTAGGGACAGCAGATTGAAACAGTTGGTCACCTGCTCCGACATTGACAATGGGAAGAGCAAAATAGGAAGGTTTTCCAGAGACTGTCAATGAGCAAAGAGAAGTTTGCTTCAAAGTTACAAAATGACTTTGTTTCCTAGAAAAACTATCAAAGTAATATTTGACATTAGAGCACATCCAGGGAACCAGGATTGGAAAAAATCAATGTCTCAATGATTTGCATTATGAGAATGATGGTAGCAATGGGTCCTTGCTACTCCTTTCTTCTTTCCTCCAACATAAAGAGCCCAATTCCTATCATTTCTTCACCCTCCAACAATTTATGATGGAGGGGAAGATGTTAAATAGCAAATTTCTTTTTTTCATAGTTGGGTGATTAGTCCCTTCCATATTAAACACACTTCCCTGTAATTCTTACCATCCTTTAGCAATATCACATTATCACTTTAAAAATTACAAAGCATTTTCCTCAAAACAGTCATGTAAGATAGGTATTGCAATGTTAATATCCCCATTTAACAAATTAAGAAACTAAAGCTCTGAAAAAACTGACTTGTTTATGGTTTATCATATAACTAATAAGTGAGTCAGGATTTACTCTCAGGTCATCTGACTCACAGAACTGTGCACTTTCAACTGGGCCACGTTGCTTTTCTTTGTTCAGCTAAAGTAACCACTTCTCCTACCAACACCTTCTTGATCTTTTCAGTTGTTAATGCTCTCAAATCACTTGACTTTTTATTTATCTGTGTACTTCACATCCCCCATGTGGAATTTCAGCTCCTTGAGGGTAGGATTAGGGTTTTAGGGTGTTTTGTTTTTTTTTTTGTCTATGTATCAACAGCACCTAGTATAGTACCTGGTACATAGTAGGCATTTTGTAAGTATTCATTTGTTGAACTGAATTCCATTAACTAGTCCATCTTCCTCTGGAGACTCTTCACAATCCTGCAGAGCTTCAGGGTATTGAAGGCATTCTGAAATTACTAAAATGGGAGACATCTAAATAGGTCAAAAGACCATTGGCTTTTATACCATGTATCTTTATCTCTCCCCTAAATACATGTGTACTTTCTGGCATATGTGAACTAGAGTTGGTGAGAGTGAATATTGAGGAAGACGATAATAAAATGCAGGCAAAACCAGGTCTTTTCTAAACACGCCTCTGCTTCAGGCTAATTATGAACTACTAGCCCTTTTAGATCCTGATAGTATAAGGGAGAAAACCAAAAATGATAATCATTGCACTGTAACTATTGTGTCATCATACTGACCCACAGGGGTGTCCTCCGAAAGGCTGAAAAAGGCCATATTTCCATTTGTGCTGCTGGCTCCATTGTCGAAGAAATAAGGAGCAAAATTCGCCTGGGCTGGAAAACAACAAAACACAAAGGAGTTCTTTGCACCTCATTCCCCAATGGAATTGTTTTTCTCCAACTCAGCCCTGTGCTCTGACCAATTCCTGAGGGAATCCTTTTAGCTCATAGTATACTCAGTGACACTAATGAACTTGTAACTCTCTTAGAAAGGAATCTCTAACACCACATCACTAGAGAGACACCTTGCCCCTGCATCAGACCAGATAACACAAATACTAGAGTTTCACAGTGATTAGATATTCAGACAATCCATCACCATTGAATGTTAAAGCACATAAAGGAATCTTAGAGATCCTCTAGTCTGGGAGTTCTTAACCTCATTTGTATGTCAGAGATCCTTTTGAAGCAGTCTGGGAAAATTTCTGAACTCCTCAGGAAAAAAAAATATTTTTAAATGAATAAAATAAAATATCCAGTTTGTAAAAGAAACTAAATATATTCAAATATATTTATCAAATGTTTAAAAAAAACCCCAATTCATAGACCCTAGATTAAGGCCCCCTGTTCTAAGGCAACATCCTTATGAGACAATGATGTCAAAAGTCACACAACAACCTAAAGTATGTGTTGGTATTAGAACCCAGGTATCCTGATGCCCAAGCTAGCTCCCCTCTCTCCACTAGCCCACCTTGCCATTGAAACAGACTTCAAAATGCCAAAAGTTCTGTTTCCAGCAAAGCTATTATGATCAGTTTTCACCAATAACACAGACACAGACACTCTAAGGGTATGAACATCCATAGCAACACAGGCAGAGGAATGCACTGAATAAATGTGGCAAACAAGGAAAGGAGTCTGTTATTGACAACCATTTGTAAGTTACATCTACCAAAGAAGCAAAAAACTCTGAAAAAAAAATGACCACTTACTTGCTGTCAGATATCATTAAAAAAATTCAAAACAAAACAAAGCAAAAGAAAATCATTAGTCATTAAGTTAAGCACAGTAAATGACCCATTTGAAATTAAATAAAAGCTCAAATCTGCTTTCTGTGAAAATAAAGCAAAGGTACCTTTACTCTTGTTGACATCACCAAATTTCCTGATGCCCTGAAGAACCCAATGAAGATGGATTCCTCCTTCTCCCTTCTTCCTGATAGCCTCAGAAATAGATGGTACTCACCCAAGCAAACCTGCACGAGTGCCAGGACCAAGGATGCAGGGAAATGCTGGCCATGTTTCATTGCTCTGGAGTCTAGGCTCCTTAGCAGGGGCTGGGCAAGGATGGGCCTCTGGAGGGGATAGAAGCTTGCCCTTCAGTGCCCTACCATGGCCAATTGTAAGAGAGGGAAGGAGGGGGGAAAGCAGCACAGGGAGAGAGGAACAGATGTTAAGATGTTAAGAGGATGACACGTCTTATTTTCTGAGGAATTTAAAGAAGCTCCTTCCCACAACCTAATTAAGACCAATTAATGTGCAAGGAGCCCAGGGACTCGTTTCTGAGTGGAAAGAGCTTGGGAGGAATCCACCCCACTCTCCTGAGGCTAGGTGTGTTTGTGGAGGCTCAGCCTGTCTAATGAAACTGCCAGCCTTCACACCTACTGAGTTGAGCTCAACAATCAGAAAAGCAAGGGAGCAAAAAGAAGATATCTTCTCTCTGAATGTTGCTTTTAAAAAACTCATCCCTTTCTTTTCTGCCTTTAGATTACTTTGTAATTTGCATGTGGCTTCAGAGGCTAGAGTTTCCATAGTTCAGCAGAGAAGGATTTGTTAATGGGTTTGCTGAATAAGAAATGGAAATATTGGAGCTACTTTTGAAGAGTAGCCATTTGAAATGAGAAAACCACCAATGATTGATTGTGTGGACTTTAAGCTTTCAGAGCAGAGCTCTCCTGGGTGCTGAAGACCTTGATTCAACTCAATAAGCTAGGCTGAAATATACTATCAGCAAAGGAACACAGCAGGGAAACAGGAGAGCAATTTCTTTGTGTTAGAGTTAAAGAAGAATTTTGGATAAGAATTCACTTGAGTTCCTCTTCCCCCAAAGGTTCTGTAATCACACAGGAGTAAATCCAATGACATTGGTAGTCAAGGTTGGCTTTGTTGTTGTCATTCAGTTGTGTCAGTCATGCCTAATTTTTTGCAGCCTCATTTGGAGTTTACTTGGCAAACATAGTGGATTGATTTGCCATTTCCTTCTCCAGCTTATTTTACAGGTCAGGAAATTGAGGCAAACAGAGCTAAATGAATTGCTCAGGGTCACACAGCTAGTAAGTATCTGAGACCAGATTCGAACTTAGGAAGATGAGTATTTCTGACTTCAGGCCTTGTACTCTATTTCACTGTACCACTTAGTTGTCTCTTCTGCCACTTAACTACTCCACAATAAAACTGGCTGGAGGGGTAAACAAAGAAAGATTTATCTTGGATTCAGATAAGGGACCAACATAATCATGCAATTTTATTTATTGCCCCCTTCCAATCATCCAAATAATTGCCAAAATTATCTTTCTATAATGCAATTCTGATCATGCCACTACCCTTACTAAATAATCTTTGGTGGCACCTTAGTTCCTCTAGAATAAAATACAAATTCTTCATTCACTTAACACCCTTTATAATCTGGTTTAAACCTGCACATTATTCTCTTTCATGCTTAGATACCCAAGAACCTTTCTTTCTTCATGCTCTCATTCTAGGTCAGATCAGATGCAAGCTAACATTTTGGAATCATTGGTTAAAAGTGAGATAGAAAGACACACAGATATATAGATAATAGGTGGATGGATAGATGTTAGACAGATGGATGCATGGGTGGATAGAAGACAGATGATAGATAAATAGGTAGGTATGTAGAGGTAAAGCATTTATGAAGTACTTACTATGTGCCAAGCATTGTGCAAGAAAACTAGATTGTCCTTTTCTCTCTAGGAGTTTATATTCTAAGGGAAGAAGAACATCAAGATGGGCAGACAAGGGAAAAGGGAGTGGAGTATATCCAAGACTGCTGGTGAAGAGATGGATCAGTTCAGAGATTATGATATATGAATGTTATGGAATATTATTGTTCTATAAAAAGGACGATCAGCAGGATGATTTCAGAAAGGCTTGGAGAGACTTACGTGAACTGATACTAAATGAAGTGAGTAGAACCAAGAGAACATTGTACATAACAACAAGACTATGTGATGATCAACTGTGATGAACATGACTCTTTTCAACAATGAGGTGATTCAAGCCAATTCTAATAGGTTTGTGATGTTTAGAGCCATCTGTATCCAGAAGGTGGACTATAAGGACTGAATGTGGAGCACAATGTAGTATTTTCACTTTTTTGTTTTTGTTTGTTTGCTTTTTGTTTTATTTCTCATTTTTTCCCTTTTTGGTCTGATTTTTCTGTGCCGCATTATAATTGTGAAAATATGTATAGAAGAATTGAACATGTTTAACATACATTGGATTACTTGCCTCTAAAGGAAGGTGGGGGAGGGAGGGAAAAATTTGGAACACAAGGTTTTGCGGGGTGAATATTGAAAATTATCTATACATATGCTTTGAAAATAAAAAGCTTAAAAAAAACCCAGTTGAATAGCTTTCCACCTTTCCCCCTCCCCCAGAAAGTAAGATAGAGAAATTCCTTAAATCAGTCATTGGAACCTCCAAGAAGTTGGAAGATAGCAACAGAATAGCCCAGAGGAGGAATCTTTAGAGACCAAGTTGGGGAGAGAAATTTAGAGTCAGGATGAATTGAGTTTGGGAATTCTGCCTCAGATATTCATTTGACTGTATATCCCTGAGTGTGTCACTTAATCTCTTAACATCAAGTCTCTAAAATAATAATATTATCTAATTTACAGGGGTGGGTTTTTTTTGGGGGGGATCACTGCTTTGTTTAATTTTTTTAATATATGTAAATCCAATATAGGCATATGCATTTATACAATTATCTTGCTGCACAAGAAGAATCAGATCAAAAGGGAAAAAAAATGAGAAAGAAAATAAAATTCAAGCAAATAACAACAAAAGAAGTGACAATACTATGTTGTGATCCACACTCAGTTTTCACAGTCCTCTCTCTGAGTGTAGATGGTTCTCATCATCACAAGAGTAATGGAACTGGGCTGAATCATCTTATTGTTGAGAAGAGCCACATTCATCAGAACGGATTATTGTATAATCTTGCCATTGCCATGTAAAATGAAGTCCTGGTTCTGCTCCTCATTTCACTTAGCACCAGTTCATGTAAATCTCTCCAGTCCTCTCTAAAATCATCTCACTGATTGTTTCTTACAGAACAATATTATTCCATAACAGTCATATACCATAACTTATTCAGCCATTGTCCAATTAATGGGCATCCACTCAATTTCCAGTTTTTAGCCACTACAAAAAGGGCTGCCACAAACATTTTTGCACATGTGGGTCCTTTACTCTCCTTTAAGATTTCTTTGGGATATAAGCATAGTAGAAATACCACTGGATCAAAGAGTATGCCCAGTTTGATAACCTTTTGAGCATAGTTCCAAATTGCTCCTCAGAATGGCTGGATGTATTCACAATTCCACCAACAATGTATTAGTGTCCCAGTTTTCTCACATCCCCTCCAACAGTTATCATTATCTTTTCCTGTCATCTTCGCCAATTTTAGAGGTGTGTAGTAGTACCTCAGAACTGTCTTAATTTGAATTTCTCTGATCAATAGTGATTTAGAGCAACTTTTCATATATGGTTTCAATTTCTTCATCTGAAAATTGTCTATTCATATCCTTTGACCATTTATCAATTAGAGAATGGCTTGAATTCTTATAAATTTGATTCAATTCTCCATGTATTTTTAAAATGAGGCCTTTATCAGAACCCTTAAATGTAAAAAATATATTCCCAATTTATTGCTTCCCTTCTAATCTTGTCTGCATTCATTTTATTGGTACAAAGTCTTTTTACTTAATATAATCAAAATTATCTATTCGGTGTTCAATAATGAACACTGAATGAATGAATGAGTTCCATTTCTTCTTTTGTCACAAATTCCTTCCTTCTTCACAGATCTGAGAGGTAACCTATCCTTTGTTCTTCTAATTTACTTATAATATCACTCTTTATGTCTAAATCATGAACCTATTTTGACCTTATCTTGGTATATGGTTTTAGATGTGGGTCAATGTTTAGTTTCTGCTATACATGTTTCCAATTTTCCCAGTAGTTTTTGTCAAATAATGGGCTCTTTTTAATTTTTTTGCTGAGGCAATTGGGGTTAAGCGACTTGCCCAGGGTCACACAACTAGGAAGTATTAAGTATCTGAGGTCAGATTTGAACTCAAGTCCTCCTGACTTCATGGCTGGTGCTCTATCCACTGTGCCACCTAGCTGCCCCTCAAGTAGTGAGTTCTTAGCCCCAAAACTAGGGTCCTCGGGTTTGTTAAAAACTAGATTGCTATAGTTATTGACTAATTTGTCCTGTGAACCTAACCTATTCCGCTGATTGACTACTCTATTTCTTAACCAGTACCAAATGGTTTTAATGACCACTGCTTTATAATATAGTTTTAGGACTGGCATAGCTACACCACTTTCATTGGCATTTTTTTTCATTAATTACCTTGAAATTCTTGACCTTTTATTCTTCCAGATGAATTTTGTTATTATTTTTATAGATCTGTAAAATAATTTCTTGGGAATTTAATTGGTATGGCATTAGGGTTATTGTTAAGATCAAATGATATACTATCTGTAGAATAATTTTGTGAACCTTTAAGTATATACAATGGTGGCTTTTTATTATTATTAAAGATTTTTATTTTCAAAATATATACAAAGATAGTTTTCAACATGCAATTTTGCTTTCCAAATTTTTCCCTCTCTTTCCCCTATCTCCTCCCCTAGGCATCAAGTGATCCAATATATTAAAACATGTGTTTATTTTGATCAAAAAGAAAAAAAAAAGAGAAAGAAAACAAAATGACTATGGGAGCTAAGGGTAGAAGTAGATTCTAGAAGATATGAAGCACCTATTTATTAACCTAGACAATCAGAATCTATTTTAACTCGAAGCCCTAAAATGATATCTTAGCATTCAAACTAGAAAAGAATAAGTTTGATGATTTTGGGGAATTAGATCAGGAAGCAATGGTGGGAAATCAAGTTAAACAAAGTCTTAGACCAGGATTTTAGCCTGGGATCATAACTTGAAAGGGGGAAAATGACATCTTTATTTAAATATAAGTTATTTCCTTTGTGATCCAATATACTTTTATTTTATGTATTAAAATATATGTTCTGAAAAAAAAAGGTTAAGAACTCCTATTCTAGATCCTAATATGTTTATTTAGAAGACCAGTGTTAGCTGCCAAGATTCTTTTGCTGCTATTATATTCTATTCTATTTTAAGAACTTTTCCTTGAAAAGTTCATGTTTAAACCTGGATGTTCTCTAATGGCTTTGAATCTCTGACTGTCCTAGGAATAAATCAAAATATGAAACTCCAAACTGATGCATATCTTTGGCTTTGGAACAATTCCCAGTAGTTTACACAATCCAGTTTAATTCAGCAAACATTCATTAAGTGCTTCATTTAAAAAAAATAAATGTTTTGATTAAACATGTCTATTCTATATCAAATTGATTGCTGTCTCATAAAAGGAGGAAGTGAGGGAAGGAGAGAAAAAATTTGGAACTCAAAATTAAGCAAAAAAAATGTTTTAAATTATCTTCATGTGTAACTTTGGAAAAATAAAATAACATTTTAAAAATAATGTAAAATACTCATTTTTTCAATTATTAAATATTTAATTTCCCCCCTCCCTTTCACTTATCTTTATTCACTAGAAAAAAGAAAAAGAAATACATAACCTCTGTATCATATAAATATAGTCAAGCAAACTTGATTCCCAGTTGACTATATCCAAAACCATATTTTTTTTATTCTGCATATTTTCCCATCATTTCTCTAATAAGAGATAGGCAGCCTTCTTGATCAATCCTTTGGAATCATGACTGATAATTACATTAATTAGAATTTTTATGTTTTTCAGTATTAAAAAATCAATGTTATAGCATATATTATTTTCCTAATTCTATTAACTTCACTCTTTGTCAGTTCTCATATATCTTCCTGGATCTCTCTGAAACCATATTTTCTTCATTTTTTATAGCTCATTAATATTCCATGACATTTGTTCAGCCATTTCTTAATTGATAGGTGTCCACCTGGTTTTTTGGTCTTTGTCACTGTAAAAAGAATTCCTCTAAATATTTTTGAATATTTATTTTGGACCTTTTCCTATTTTTTTCATCTCTTTGGGACATAGGCCAAATAGTGGTATTATTATTGCATCAATGGGTACATGTTATTTAGTGACTTTTGGGGACATAATTCCAAATTGCTTTCCACAATAACTAGACTAATTTATAGGCCCGTTGTCAGGGCTTCAATATGTCTTTGCTTCTATTTTAAACCCTGTAAAGGAGATGAGTATGTTGCAGTGGCAGTTAGAGTTAGATTTACAATCATATGGATTAAATGCCAATTCAGCCCGTATAATTTGGAGAAAATCAATTACCCTTTCTGGACTTCAGTTTCCTCATCTGTACATCTGTGCATCCAGCACAGGGTCTGGAACAAATAGTCATTTAATAAATATTTCTTGATTGATTGATTGATGTGTACTCACTGACTTTTAAAGTACCTTTCAGGTGATCCTTTGTTTCTCTAGAGTGATTATATTAAATCCTTAAAACACACATCAACAACAAAAATGTAACCCTAAAAGTTGTGGAGAGATGCAAGCAGATGAGAGATGGGAGGAAGAAGTCTTTGCCTTGTATCTGGAGTGGGGGAGGAGGATGAGTGAGTTGGATGCATTTAGAGAATGGATGGGGGAATCCATTCTGAATGGAAGGGGGAAAGATCAAGATGTGAAGGAGAGGAGCTGGTCACAAGCAATCATTAGGGAGAGCCAGGCATGCAAGCTCTTGTCTTTCTATAGTAATCTATCTGATGCTGAATAAAATCTTAGTTAATCAATTAACCAATCAACAATATTACCATTTATTTATTTATTTAATTATTGCTTCCAGAACAGACACAACTGATTATGTTAGTTTCTTTGTCTTTGTCAAGTCTTCCATAGAACTCATTTTAATCTTTTACTGTGTTTAACTTCTTTAGATTTTGTTTGGTCTAGAAAATTGATAAGCATAAAAAATGCATTTGAAATGTTTGGTTGTGTACAAATGTTGTTAATTGCATAGTTTATTAAATACAAATATGGATATTAAAAAAAAGAAAATTGATAAGCATAAAAACATTTTCTTTCACTTGTATGGTGTTTTACAATTTCCAAGATGCTTATGGAAGATTGAATGGTGCAGTAAAGAGGGACTCTAGTATAAGAGACTGTCTTTGAAATGTAGGTGCTGTGTGATTTTAGGCAAATATTCTAACCTCTTGAGCCCTAGTCGCTTTATAAAATATGGGGTTTGGAATCAATAACTTTTTCAGGTCTCTTGCAATTTAAAATCTACCATGTTACATTATCAAATAAGAAGCCTTGTTACAAGCCCATGAAACAGGCAGAACAGATATCAGGGATGAACAAATTCACCATTCTTGTGACTTCCCACACCAAAAACTCTCTTCCTTGATCATCCTCATGAGATTGTAAATTCTCTCATGGCAATTATTGTCTCAATTTTGCATCTGTTTTTATATTCCCATCATTTAACACATGCACATTCACTCTTTATTTCATAAGAAAATCAACTTAGTCTTATTTGGAGTCAGAAGTTATTTTCATTTCATAAACTAATTATTCTATATACTTAATTTCTCTTCACCAAGCAAAGATGAATCATTCCAATTCTCTTAATTTACTTTCTATTATACAGTTGAAGGCAATCTAGCCCACTAGATTTTTAATGATGAAATATATAATATGTAATTTTATTACAAAAAGTTCTATAACATATTATACAGCATAATTCCAATAACATATGAATGAAATGGGAAACTGAGGACTTCTCAGAATAATAACCTTGGGTAGTTCAGGCTCTGATTATTGAGATCTTCCAGCAGAAATGTTTGAGATAACACTTTTTGACCCCTTACTCAACTGTTTCTCATAAAAGATAATGCCTGAAAGCAGACCAGATCACCTTGATGAATGGTTTAGTAGTTTAGGAATATTTAACCTTCTTGCTTAATTGACCCCTTTTCTTAATAATATACCCAGCAAAGGTACTAGAAACATTTATTGCTTAACTAAGACTCTGGTGCCCCAAAGGCCCACCTGTACACCAAAGACAAATATTGAGTTGGCCGATGACTTTAAAGATTGCTGGGAGCTTGGGTGGGCTAAAGGAAGGGGTGTTTCTATAATTTCGACTATATAATCCTGTTACCTACGACTGTAAATTGGCCTCCCGTCCCCAGATCCTTTCTAGGGGCGGGACCACCTGCTTCTCTCAAGATTCTAATAAAACTTCTAATCTTCATTTTGAGAGATCTCTGAGTAGTCATTTTGAGTTGAGGATAACATTATTCCACACAGATATATAATTTCACTATTAATCCCTATGTAATCTGAAGATCTGTCTCTAGTCCCCAGGGAGATTACTGCTGATCATGATTTTGTGCCATTTATGTCTAACTTTAAATATGACAAGCTCAAGCTGAATTTATCAGTAAGCCAGATGCAAAAAGGGTCTGTCTGTAATGTGAGAAATCTCATTTGCTCTTGCCAGCACATCTCCTAACACCCTTAGAGTGTGAATTGCTCAGGCGGTACTCCAGATCTCACACCTGCAATGGGAAGTGATGAAGTCTGGTAGGTGTGACAAACACCACTTCTGTCTTTGAGGTCCTTCTTCCTCCATCCAGGAGATATAATCTCAGTTCATTTCCAGGTCATATTGCAATTGTTTTTAGAATGATGAATTTATGACAGCTGGACTGGCTGTGTAGTAAATGAAAATTATAGTATAAACTGCAAGACCTTCCTGGATCCTTTCTAGTTCAAACTGATAACAACTCATACATAAATATGTACATCCATTTGGTGGCACACACACACACACCAGTATATTTTAAAATAGATCTGCAGTGGACCAGACCCTATTAATTCTTAATAAATTTAATTCTTAAATTTATATATTCAAGTATGGATGGATAGTCTTCACTCTAAATAGTCAGTATGTGCTTTAAAGTCAATCCTTAATTCCTCATTGATCATTTAGAAACTTTACCAGTATGGGATAGAGGTATGGAACAAATGATACAGAGGGGGCAGGTTGGCAGAACCTATGCTTCCAGGGAGAAATTTGAGTCAAAGTAATTCAATCTCAATATCTTCAACATTTCACTTAATTTCTTTCTTTAAAGAAATATTTCTTGGTATCTTTTGTTTTTTGCCTACATTTCTCCCAGAATCCCTTGCCAAGAATAAAACTATTAACAAAAAAAATTTTTAAAAAGAGGAAGAAGAGAAAAAATTAGCAAAACCAATTAATAAAGACAACCACTATTTATTTATTTATTTTTATTAAAGCTTTTTATTTGTATAACATATGTATGGGTAGTTCCCCAACATTGATCTTTACAAAGCTTTCCATTACAAATTTTACCCCCAGTCCCCTCCCCTCCTCTAGATGGCAGGAAGTCCACTACATGTTAATAATGGACAACCAATATTTATTGGTTATTTTGTTTCAAGAACTTTGTTAAAAAATAAAGCCCAAAACAAGTTTCTACTCTCAAGGAACTCACAATCTAATGGGAGAGAAATGATGCAAACAATAATGTACAAATTAAACTTTGCATAGGAAAAATTGGGGGGGTAATTATGGGGACATTAAAACTAAGGAGGACTGAGAAATGCTTCTTGCATTTCTTGCAAGACCCTGTAGCTTTGGCTGAGACTTGAACAAAGTTAGAAGGCAGAAATGAGGAAGAAAATAGTTCTGGGCATTGGAATCAATCAGTGGGAATGCTAGGAATTCACAGATGGAATGTTCTTTACAATTTTATACTATTCTCTTTTGATTGTTTTGTAGTTGTTCTGTTTTTTTTTCGCAGTCATTGTATACAATAATACATTGTATATATTGTATACAATAATACATTATATACATTGTATACATTTGTATTAACATTGTATACATTGTTTTCTTGGCTCTGTTTACTTCATTCTGTATCCGTTCATCTTGTAGTTCCATCTTTTTCTGTGTAACACAGACTACCCTGACCCTTACTGCTAATGGCAAGGTTTTTTACATTTTACCCCTCATCTAGTATTCTGTGTCATCTTTAAGGAAGTTAGTGGGTTTGCAAATGGTTCCAGCTCCCACCAAAGATATTCAAGTATGAATTCCCTACAATCCAATTCCATTTAGTTACTAACAGTTGCATTCACCTTTTCAAAAAAAACAAAAACAAAAACAAAAAACTATTTTAAAAGGTATAATGACAAATATTTAAATATTTAATTAAGAATTAAATATTTAAATATTTTCATATAGTTCCAATTCCAAGCCTAAAATCCCACCTTGGGTTTAAGTCTCAGGTATCTTACTTCTCCAGATCAGGTTAGGTGGTAGTAATATCCCACCTACAATCCTCAATCCAAAGTTTCTATGACTCAAGCTCTTGAGTCCAATGTAGATCCAGTAGGGGACAACTGGACTTCTAGTCCTGTCTATATAGCTTAGGTACCAAACCCTTACTTGAGAAATTTCTGAAAAAAAATATAATTTTCCCCCTTCTGGCTATTTCCCCTTGTATTTTCAGATGCATAGGTTTGATTTGTGCAGTTTTTTCAGTTTCATGTAATCAAAATTATTGCTTTTATATTTTGTAATTGTCTCTATCTCTTGTTCGACGAAGAATTCATCTTCTAATCATCACTGTGAAAGGCATATGATCTGTCTATCTTCTACTTTTTTATAATATTAAACATTTAGATTGCACACACATTTTGAATTTATTGTATAAGATGCTTCATTAGTAAAAATCTATTTTTCTCCCTTTTACTTCTCTTTCTCATCTTCTACCATCCCCCTTTTCCACAAGAAAAAAATAAAGGCAAAATGTTTAAAACAAATATGCATAATCAAGCAAAACAAATTCCCATACTGATCCTTTCCAATATATCTATGTCTCAATTTGTGTCCTGTGTTCATAACTTTTGTCTGGAGGTGAGTAGCATGGTTTACCATTTCCCTTCATTTTTATTTTAATCAAGCAAGGAGTTTTTCCAAAAGTAATTTGCATTTTCTGTTTAGTGAACACTAGGTTATCGAATTCTCTTATTTTTTATTTTCCCATGTTTAGTCTTTTTCAATGTTAAGCTTCTCTATTTTTTTAACCAACATGATACAATTTTTTAAATTGCTGCTTCATAATATAGTTTAAGGTCTGGAGGTGCTATTCTTCCTTTATCTCTTCTTTTCTTCATTATTTCCTTTACTAGTCCAGATCTTTTGTTTCTCTAAATGAACATTATTTTTTTTAAAGCTTTTTATTCGCATCACATATGTATGGGTAGTTCTTCAACGTTGACCCTTACAAAGCTTTCCATTACAAATTTTCCCCTCTAGTTCCCTCCCCTCCCCTAGATGGCAGGAAGTCTACTACATGTTAATTATATTAAATTACTTGACAAGTTGAATAGATGTATACATATTTCTATACTTATCTTGCTGTACAAGAACAATCGTATCTACATGATCATAAAATATCTGAAAAAGGAAACCCAATGCATGCAAACATCGATAGAGAGCATGAAAATGATATGTTGTAGTCCATATCTCATATCCCTCTCTCTGGGTACATATGGCCCCCTTTCCTGAACAATTGGAACTGTTTTGAAACATTTCATTGTTGAAGAGAGCCATGTCCATCAGAATTAATCATCATGTAGTATTGTTGTTGCTCTGTATAATGATCTCCTGGTTCTGCTCATTTCACTCAGCATCAGTTCATGCAAGTCTCTCCAGGCCTCTCTGAAATCATCCTGCTGGTCGTTTCTTATAGAACAATAATATTCCATAACATTCATATCCCATAATTTATTCAGCCATTCTCCAATTGGTGGACATCCATTCAGTTTCCAGTTTCTAGCCACTACAAAAAGGGCTGCCACAAACATTCTTGCACATGTGGGGCCCTTACCTTCTTTTAAGATCTCTTTGGGACATAAGCCCAATAGAAACACTGCTGGGTCAAAGGGTATGCACAGTTTGATAGCTTTCTGAGCATAGTTCCAAATTGCTCTCCAGAATGGTTGAATTTGTTCATAGCTCCACCAACAATGTATCAGTGTCCCAGTTTTGCCACATCCAACATTTGTCATTATCTTTTCCTGTCATCTTAGCCAATCTGACAGGTGTGTAGTGGTACCTCAGAGTTGTTTTAATTTGCATTTCTCTGATAGTGATTTGGAGCACTTTTTCATATGGCTAGAGATGGTTTTAATTTCATCATCTGAAAATTGTCTGTTCATATCCCTTGACCACTTATCTATTGAAGAGTGGCTTGAATTCTTATATATATGAGACAATTCTCTATATATTTTAGAAATGAGGCCTTTATCAGAACCCTTAAATGTAAAGGTGATTTCCCAATTTGTTGCTTCCCTCCTAATCTTGTCTGCATTAGTTTTGTTTGTACAAAAACTTTTTAACTTAATATAGTCAAAATTACCTATCTGGTGTTCAGTTAAGAGTTCCAAGTCTTCTTTGGACACAAATTTATTATATCTCCACAGGTCTGAGAGGCTAACTATCCTATGTTCCTTTAATTTGCTTATAATGTCACTCTTTATATCTAGGTCATGAACTCATTTAGATCTTATCTTGGTACGTAGTGTTAGGTATGGGTCAAGCCCTAATTTCTTCCATACTAGTTTCCAATTTTCCCAGCACTTTTTGCCAAATAGTGAGTACTTATCTCAAAACCTGGGGTCTTTGGGTTTATTAAACACTAAATTGCTATAGTTATTGCCTAGTTTGTCCTGAGATCCTATCCTATGCCACTGATCAACTACTCTATTTCTCAGCCAGTACCAAATGGTTTTGATGACTGCTGCTTTATATTATAGTTTTAGATCTGGTACAGCAAGGCCACCTTCATCAGCCTTTTTTTTTTCATTAATTCCCTTGAAATTCTTGACCTTTTGTTCTTCCAAATGAACTTTGCTACTGTTTTTTCTAGAACTGTAAAATAATTTCTTGGGAGTTTGATTGATATGGCACTAAATAAGTAAATTAGTTTGGGTAGTATTGTCATTTTTATTATATTTGATCAGCCTACCCATGAGCATTTAATGGTTTTACAATTGACTAGGTCTGATTTTATTTGTGTGGCAAGTGTTTTGTAGTTTAGTTCGTATAGTTTCTGACTTTTCCTTGGCAGATTGATTCCCAAATATTTTATACTATCATCTGTTATTTTGAATGGAATTTCTTTTTGTATCTCTTGCTGCTGAACTTTGTTGGTAATATATAAAAATGCTGATGATTTATGTGGATTTATTTTGTATCCTGCCACTTTGCTAAAGTTGTGAATTGTTTCTAGTAGTTTTTTAGTTGAGTCTCTAAGGTTCTCTAAGTATACCATCATGTCATCTGCAAAGAGTGATAATTTGGTTTCTTCATTACCTACTCTAATTTCTTTTATCTCTTTTTCTTCTCTTACTGCCAAAGCTAACATTTCCAATACAATATTAAATAGTAATGGTGACAGTGGGCAGCCTTGTTTCACTCCTGATCTTATTGGGAATGGTTCTAGTTTATCTCCATTACATATGATGCTTGCTGATGGTTTTAAGTAGATACTACTACTCATTTTAAGGAAAATCCCATTTATTCCTATACTCTCTAGTTGAACATTATTGTTTAATTGAATTTTATAAAATATCTCTTTGGTAGTTTTGTTGGCAAAGCATTAAAACTATAAACTAACTTTAGCACTATTGTCATTTTTGTTATTTTGACATGGTTTAACTATCAGAACTGTTTATTTCTTTAATTTTTTAAGTTGTCTATGTAATTTTTGATAATGTCTTTCCATAATTCCTCCATAGATGATCTATCCAATGTAATTAAAATTTCCATCTAACTCTTTTCATTTTTCATAGATTCCACTGCAATATATAGTCAGAGTAATGGAAGATAAGGCTGGAAGTATAACCCAAGGAGTTTTTACTTCATCTTGTAGGCAATGAAAAACTACTAAGAATTTTTGAATGGCAGATTTATAACATAATTAGAGCTAATTCAGTGAAGCCTTAATCTCTTCTTCCCTGTTACCATAAAACACTGAATCAAGAGGTAGTCACATCCATATTACCTGGGATTTTATGATACTTTGGGTTTAGGAGAAATTAGTATATAACTAAAAGGCAAATAAAGTTGTATTTGATAGAAAATCACAAGAACATTAACAAAATGTTATTAAAGGGTTGAATTGGGCTGAGGGTGGAGATATTTACTTTTCAAATTATCCTGAATTGGAGTCAGTTAGACAATTTGAGATGAGCAATGTGCTGAATTGATTGGAAAAAATCAAGGGTATGGTTAGGCATAATAGCCTGTAAAATGTATTTTGTGCCAAATGAGGTGAAAATATGACATATGATATGAAAATAGGCCTGACCTTGAAAAAATGAGGACCTTATGAATTCAACAAAATCTAAGATCTTATGTTTGATTCTTTTGATTTGATAAAGCATTATGACAACATTTAGAAAAAGTGATTAAATAATATAATAGGTTTTTAAAAAAACAAATATTCTGGGACTTATATGTAATAATAATGATATCTATAATAGCTAATATGTATGTATGTATGTATACACACACACACACACACACACACACTATATCACTATATATATCTCACTATGTGCCAGGCACTGTGCTAAATACTTTACAATTATTCTACTTGATCTTTAAAACAATCCTGGGAAGTAAGTACTGTATTTTATAGCTAGGGAAACTGAGGGCAAATAGAGATTACACAGCTAGTAAGTGTATAAAATCAGATTTGAACTCAAATTTGATGCTCTATCTACCACATCACCTGCATTCCTACAATAAACAGTTCACATGATATTAGAGGTCAGTTTTCCCATTTTACAGATGAGGAAACTAAGAAAAATTAATAACTTGCCCTAAGTCACACAGCCAGTAAGTAAGTGTCCAAGGGGGAATTTGAACCCAGGTTTTCCTGATTCTGTCATCTATGCTATTTTCATTCTTGCCTCTTACAAAGTAATGACCTTGAAAGACCAAATACTTACTCCAAAAAAGATTGTCGATGTTCAAAAAAGTTTTGGAATTCCTCTTGCAATTATCTTCTATGCTGGAGCTGAGCTTGCTGTGCAGAATTGCTTCCTTGCTCCCAGGTCCATTCATGTTGGCTTGAATTGCCCAGGTCAGGTCTTGGGGCTGTCCATCCCATGATAATCAAACCATTGGTTTGGCTTTAAGGAAAGTGATATGGACTCCAGTTCCTAAATACCTGATAGCTCACTATTCTGATACTTCAAAGCTTACCAGGTTTCCTAAAATCAGGAAGAAAATGATACAAAAGTGACATGTGTTGGTGTGGGTGGGGGGAGTTGACTGTTGGTTGTATTTATCTCTCCCCTCCTGGAGGCTTACAGATATCTTCATCTCAGTCACCACTAGGAAAGAGAGACTGATCCAGCCATCAGCCTTTTATAGGCATATTTGGTTTTGGCTTAATGGACAATCAAAAAGTATTCTCTCAGAATATCTTTTGTAAGTAGACTCACCAAATGCTCAGAATCTCACAACTTGGCCTTCATTTGGACAGTTCCTGGAAGTTATAAAAAAGTTCAAACTCTTAGTTTTCTTTATTCCATTTGGGATTTGGAAGTAGAGCTAATGATGAAATTATCATTATGAAAATAAAAAGAAGAAAGAAGTAATAAAAAAATCAAGAGAATTATTGAGGCATTTAAAATGTATAGAACAAAACAGAAGGAAGGCCAATAAGAAACAGACAAGAGGGGGCAGCTAGGTGGTACAATGGATAGAGCACCAGCCTTGAAGTCAGGAGGACCTGAGTTCAAATGTGGTCTCAAGACACTTAACATTCCCTAGCTGTGTGACCCTGGGCAAGTCACTTAACCCCAATTGCCTCAGCAAAAAAAAAAAAAAAAGAAAAAAGAAAAGAAACAGACAAGAAGTACAGCTTCAAAAATAACATGTTGACTATATTATACACTTAAAAAGAAAAGCAAGCTGTAAATAATATTTCATCTATGATCTTTTTCTCTCCTATTTTATATAGGAATGTGTTTGTTTTATATGTGAATATTTTTGTGAATTATTTTTTTTGTGAAATTTTTTGTGAATTTTTTGTGAATTTGTGAATAATTTTTTAAATTTTTAAAATTTTTTAAAACCCTAAAAGGCTCCAGATTCCTCTGTCACTCCCCTATAAAATCTGTACAACCCTCAACTGAATTGGGCTATATAATTAATAGGCCTCACTGCTTGAGTTGTAGATATGCGAGCAATTATATTTCTCAGAACTGGGCCAACAATATTTGGTGTCCTATTAGGTGAAGTACATGCCTTTTTGTATTCTTTGTGTGAAACCCACTGGTTTCCATATGGTAATGAGCCACTCTATAGAGTGCCCCAAAAGTCTTAGTTTAGTTTGAAGCTGTAATGGCTTAAAAAGCAAGACCTCCCATTCTCTCACCTCATACTGCTTCATAAAAAGATGTCCCTACATCTGGGCTATTCCCCAATGCTTCTGAGGAGGTGTAATGGAAAGGCAATCCTTTTGTAACACTGAGCCACTTCAAAAGGTCAAGGTAGTAACTAGGTAAATGAAGAATGATTATTTCAGATTCAATAAGAGCTCATTCCTGCTTTTTATTTAAAACCTCTACCACCCTAATCCCCACCCCAAAGACTATGGCCATTCGTAATTTTCTTTCCTTGAAGATTTCTCACAATCATTCTTTTATTTCTTTTATGTCCTCCTCTTCTACTTCCAACATCTCTTATTATATGGCTCAACAGCCAGTGTTATATATATTTACTGGAATGTCATAAATATTTACTATCGGCTGCCTAGCAATGTCATAGCTTTATTTAGTTTGTATTGTGGGATTGTAAGGAAATGCTTTTCCTCCTAGTATTTAATTTTTGTAAAATTAGGTAGGGCAGGGGAGAGGAAGGGAGGGCAGGGCAAGGGTAGAGAAGGTGGGGCAGGGAAATCTTTGGCAGAAAAGTACAAGCTGTTGGAATTTCCAGTTACACTTCTAAGAGTATTTTTCTTTCCTGGGAGGGGGAACAGGAAAGGCTGGTCCAGATTTGTGATTTTTATGGTGTAAACTCCATTTACCCTTGCAGAGATCACTCTCCTGTAACTTTGAGTCTTTGGGAATTGTCTGGGCTACTGAAAAGTATGGTTTGTTCAAGATTACTAGTGTATATCAGAGTAAGGATTTGAAGCTGATTCTTTTTCATTTCCAAATCAATCCTTTATTCACTATGCCACATTATCTCTCATTTGAGATCATAAAATTTTAGAGGAAAAGATCATCTAATCTCTAGATTGACTTGAAGCTCCATAATCAGCTAGCCCTGGGTCACACAGACAGTTCTAATAGTAGAACTATGAACAATTCAGTGTTGTAAGCTATACTACCTTATCATATTTGTATTCTTTGATTGTTCCACTCCAATCTAGTATTAGGATGAATGGTCCAAAATAAGCAAACTTGTTATTTAGCATTGCATGTCATTTAGAAAGTAGAAGAAGTGCTATATATTAGATTTGTATTGCTTGATGAAGGACCAACTTTGGAATCTGGGTTCAATTCTTGCCTTTGATGCAATTTCTCCATCTAATCATTGACCCATTGGGAAAATCACCTAATTTCTCAGTGTCCCAGGCAACTTCCTAAGAATATGTATTTAAAAAGGAGTTGATCTGCTACCTGTGAAGGTGGAATTCCCTATGTCAATGAAATCACCATTCTGGACCTTTCCCAAAATGTGATAATGGAAGACATTGCAAATGTTCTGGACAAACATTTCCAGGAAGCAGCAAGATGGCAGACCTTTGAAATCCCAGGATCTGATAAGGAGGAAGATTTAGTGGGAAATAAACCCATTCAGGACAGAGTCATCTGTCCACTGAAAGGAAATGTACATAAACACAGTATTGTATATATCAGTGTTCTTAAACTCCAATAGAAACAAGGGCTGCTGAATCACACCTAAGGAGTCGGGCTGGATGCATAGTGAATTAGAAAAGCACATATTACCAATATCTATGTTCCACTGCATTTTTATTTACTTGTTAAACATTTTCCAATAATATTTTAATCTGGTTCTAGCAACACTCAGGAAAGTTGTGGACCACATGCCTTTAATCATGTGTTTGACACCTTTTGCTTGGGCTATTTTTCCGTCTACCAGGAAACCTTTTCCATGAGTACTTAATAACTCTATAGATTAATTAGATCAACCTATATTGGCTTTTTTTGGAAGGCAAATTTGCTGTAGGAGGTAAGAAGGAGGTTGGAGTTCAATTTTTTTTGGCCAGATTATCTCCATAGGACCCAGCATTCCCTCTCTCTTCCTTCTTATTTTCTGTTTCTCAATTTCTTTCTTCTTCCTCCTTCTCTTCTTTCTTTCTTTCCTCTCGGTCTAACTTTCCTTTCCCTTATTCTGGAGGATAGAAATCTATTGGAGGCTTTTCCTGCTTCTTCCAGCTTCTGGTGGCCTTTCCTCTACCATCCATTTACTCTTTATATATATACGTATACATACATACATACATATATATATATATATATAAACAGAAAAAGGCAACACACACATACACACATACATATAAATTACAAGTTTCCTTTGGAAAAAAAAAAGGAAACTTGTTTTTAACCTTCCTTTATATCTTCAGTGTTTGTATAGTACCCAATACATATCAAACTTTTAATAAATGCTTTAGATTAATTTATTGACTAGAAAACATCTTTATTATTCAAAGACATAGTGGAACATAAAGATGAAGCTTACATGAAGCTATTGGCTATTGGAATATATGAAAAAGCTGTGGAATTCTCTTCCCAAGGAGTCTTTCCTTTGGATAAAAGTAATGATTTTTTAAGTGCCTTGAAATCTCAGAATTTTTAAATTATGTCTTTGAGACTTAAAATCAAGGGATCTCAGGGTTGAGATCCAAAAGATGAAGTCAAAATCCTTCATTTTATAGATGAAACCCATGTGGCCAGTCCAACACCATACTCCTAGTTAGTGGCAAAGTGCTAAATACAGAACTTTATTCCATTGTACTATCCAACTTCTGTCTCCTTCCCAGGATCTCACTCAGCCCTCAAATTACATAATTCTATATTGGAAGTAAAATCAAACATGGCTAGCTGTAAGGTGAGTGCTGATCCTGTCTTATGGCACATGTCCTGTAATGGAACCCTTTGTACTTGCTCTTTGAAGATTTAGAACACAAGAACCACCCAGGAATTTTAAACCTGTGGTTCATTCATTACTTACAATCTTACACTAACAAACTTACAGTTTAAAGAACAGAAGGGCAGGATCAATCAAGTGACAGTGTTAGAGAGGGGCAGAGATTGTGTGATCTGTGTCTTTTTGGCACAGACAGCTAGAGGAGTTTCCAATATCAAGACTGGGAAGAACAAATAAACACAACTGGCCAAAGAGTGGTTGAGTCTGAAAGATTTAGTGACAAAGACAGGTGTTTGTCCTTTAGTAAGCTGGGTGCAATGAATCATCAGCATGACACAGCTTCAATAGGAATGAATCTTCTGCAAATGGTGAAGAGCTTTAGGTTGAAACCAAAGATCAGTGTTGTAAACTTGGAGGTTAGAGAAGGTCTCTTGGTCTTTGCTTTCTTCCATGGTTTCCTGTTCTGGGGTGTTATATCTGAGGAAGTGCTCCAGGGATCCTTTTACAAAGAAAACTGATTTTGCTTTTACATAATTTGTGGTGTGGTCTCAATTTTGGATTTCTCCCTGAGAATAAGAGAAGGAGGATTAGGTGTGAGAGGAATGATGGATCAATAAAAAGGGAGGGGAGGGAGAGAGGTGATGCCAGAGGTAGAGAGAAAACAGGAAGAAATAAAGATGTGTATATATAGAGAGGGAAAGATGGAGGGGAAGAGAGAGATAGAGACAGAGAAAAAGAGAGAGAGAGAGAGAGAGAGAGAGAGAGAGACAGAAACAGAAAGAGAGAAATAGAGAGAGAATGAGAGGGAGGAGGGAGGAGAAGTAGGAGAAGAAGGAAGGGGAAGGAAAAAGAGGAAGAGGAGGAAAAGAGAGAGACAGAGAAAAAGAGAAAAAAGAGACAGACACAGAGAGACATAGAGACATATAGAGAAATAGAGACAGAAAGAGAGAAAAAGAGAAAGAGACAGTGGGAAAGAGGGAAGGAGGGAGAAGAAGGAAGAAGAGAAGAAGGAGGGGGGAAGAAAAGGAGGAAGAGGAGGAAGAGAGAGAGAGACAGATACAGAGAGACAGAGAGAGGGGAAGGGAGAGAGGGAGGGAGAGAGGAGAGGGAGAGAAGGAAAGGGAGAAGGAGAGTGATTTTGATTAGGACAAGCCAGACATATGCTTACAAAATCAAACACAATCAACACATGGTATGCCCAGCCCTATTACAGTGAAGTGAAAAATCTGTTTTATTAGTAGATAACAGAAGGTGGTAAAAAAAATCTTTTATGTTTTAAGAAAAACATTTTTTAAAAATCCAAGATTTGCAGGTTCACTCCTTACTTGTCAAGAGGAAAAGCACAGGTCTGACCCAGCTCAAAGAATTTTGGTGGTTTCCTGTTGTCTCTAGAACAAATACTAATTCCTCTGTTCAGTATTTAAAACCCTTTCTCTCTTTAACCTTTTTTTTCCAGGTTGTTTGTATGTTACTTCCCTCACATATGATATGTTCCAGCCAAACTGATTACTTACTGTTCCCTATATATGCCTTATCTCTATGCTTGCAAGTTGAATGTTGTCTCTTCTCATCTCTCTCTTTCTCTCAGAACCCCTAGCTTTCTTCAAGGCACGTTACCATCAGTAATATAATAATAATGAACATAGTTATCTTTCATTGACCTCATACACTTAAAAAAGAGAATGGGGCAGCTAGATGGCACAGTGGATAAAGCACCAGCCCTGAAGTCAGGAAGACCTGAGTTCAAATTTGGTCTCAGACACTTAACACTTCCTTAGCTGTGTGACCCTGGGCAAGTCACTTAACCCCAGTTGCCTCAGGGAAAAAAATAGAGAGAATATATATATATATATATATATATATATATTGTACATTGTGTGTCAGTCATTTCAATCATATCCAACTCTTTGCGACCCCATTTGGAGTTTTCTTAATAGTGATTTTACTACAAATGGTTGGCCATTTCTTCTCCAGCTTATCCAGGAAACTGAGGTAAATGAGGTTAAGTGACAGCTACTCAGGTAATAAATTCTGAGGCTAGGTTTGAACTCAGGAAGATGAGTCTTCCTGACTCCTCTTTGTATATATTAGACACATGATGAATGTTTTTTGTTTGTTTGTTTGTTTGTTTTTGTTTTTTTCCCCTGAATCCAATTGAAGGAATACCTAAGCATCTAAGGACCTCATCATCACATCTCTCCCCAGGTCTTTTATAAATCTGTTAATTACCAACAGCCACTAAGTCTTCTCCTTTGAAGTCCTCCTGGGAGATTTAGAGGGTAGTGTTGGTATGGAAGGATATTGGCATCTTTACCATTCACCTCTCCTCTACTCCTCTCCTCAGGTGGCTCACACTTCAGTTTGGTGACTAGTATAAGACTCAGTTATTTTTACCCCTGGTTCCCACTTTGCCAGTCAGCACTTCAGTGAATTTGAAAATGGGAAGGACTGGTAGGGAGAAGTGGGGAGTGATAAAATCCAGTAGCAAGACCCTGGGATAATCTTATCACATTATCTGTTTCCCTATAATTTCTAAATTCCTTACCTCACCCATTTACCTTGAATCCACAAGCCTAATGATTGAAAATTCTGAGTAGCTCTAGAAAGGATTTTTTTTCCCTTCCAGCCATTTAGAGCTCTTGAGATCATACGGTATAGGGGGTTACATATCTCTTTGACAGCCTTCTCACAGTAATGTTTTTAAATACATAGGGTTACAAAGGAAGCCAATTATATTATAATAAAATGATCTATTTATCTATCTATATTTATTTCTCTTATCTCTGTCTCAACAAGGTTCATGGACTCTGAGTTAATAATTCTAGATCTAATCTAACTACGAAGAATCTCTTCAGACAGAGACCCAGATGTTAAGTGACTTCTGATGATCACATCTATTGATCTTTCTGTCATTTCTTCCCCCTACTGCTCCCCTTTCCTCTGATGATTGTGGGGTCAAAAGGGAGCCTTAGAAACTATGAAAGATTCCCCTCTTTTTATCTCCCAAGTAAAATTATAGGTTTAGAAGTCCTGGAAATAAATGCCTGTAATAGTAGACTCCTGGTAGCTCCAAAGGAAGAGGCTGAATTGATTACCTTTCAAACTTTTGAATGCATGGTTTGCAGCATTCTGGCAGCAAAGACCCTTTTGAGGTTTACTGTGTCTTGCACCTGGAGAGACATAAACAGAAACATTTCCTATCTGTAATATGACTATTACACCTGTATGCACACACAGTACATGAGCTCATGTTCAATTAAATGAGATAGTGAAATTTCTAATTCTAAACACTGGGTTTGAGACCTTATCTCAGAGACATTAAATTACTTTCCCAAGTGTTTAAAGAAAGATTTTATCCAAGATATTATGACTCCAAAATCAGAGACAATATTATCTCTATTACACCAGGCCCCAGGTAATAAAGATCTTGTCATGCATTTGGAGAGATAGAACATTAAAAATTGAATAACTATAATGGCTTATGATTAAGGATTTAATGAAAAGTAGAGCTAATAAATGCTTTCTAGCTTAGAGGAGGGAGAGATCACTGTGGGCTGGGGTAATCATGTAGGCAGGCTTTCTGCCATCTCTCGTTGGAAGGTTTAGAAAAGTTCTCACTCATTGACAATGAAAACTTGCAGGGACTTGGAATTAATTTTCTCTTTCCCTATACCATTCCTCCTCACTCCCTCAAGCATTAAAAAACAAACTTAGCAAAAGCTAGGTTTTTCTGAAAGGCAGCAGGATGCCATATTGTCCTCCTCTTTTCTTGGCCCCTCATGAAAATTATTAGCTCTTAAATATGCACACCTCTTCTCTCAGCTAAGACAATGAATTAGGAGTCAAAAGGATTTTCATTTTCATTTCCTTTTTCAGGAAGGGAGATGCTAAAAAACACATACATTCCCTGTGTGGATAAGCTGGGAAGCCCTCTGCAGTCGCAATATACTCAATGTAAATTTACAGGATTGAATTTCACAGACATAGAATTTGAATAAAAATAAGCATCTCTAGACAGTAGATTGGTATGATGGTGAAAAAGTTGACCACCAGGTGAGAAAGCCCTGTCTGTATAATTCTGTCATGTAATTTCTTGGTTCTTCAGATACCTCGTCAGATAGCCCATTGCCAATATGAAAAGGTAGAGGATGCTTTCTTTCCTGAAGTCCCCAAACTAAGGATGTCACAAGTCTGACAAAACAAAAATGAAAAACAACAAAAAAAATCTTCTTGTCTATATATCATTCATTCCAGGTTGAAAAAGACTCAGTCTGGCAACTGGACTGGTGAAAAATCTTGAAATCCAGACAGGCAACTCTTCAGATCAAAGGGAGATATGAGAATTCAATCTCTATAGCCAGAGTTCCAAATATTCCGTTTTAAAAGGACTCCCAGGGTCTAGAAGCAGTGCCTTTATCCAGGACAAGTCAGACAATTTCTCATTGTCCCTTTATTCTTTTCCCAAACTTTTTGTCTGTGGAAGTTTGTATTATTTCTTAGGTAAAAGCCTAAGTTAAGCCTAAGATTAGGGACCTGGTAGATGTTTAGAAGCTTCAGAAGATGACATATACATTGTTATGATTCTCATAAAGAACCCCCTAACTATAAATACTCAAAGTCTAGTCCACTTTGTGTGCTTGCCTCTGGAAGTCTCTATAAAATGGTCCAGTTATTTCCTTGAGCCCATAATGGTAACAGGGAGTTTTTGTACTCAGAGTAAGGACCACAAACCACTGCAAGATCCAATTACATGAAGCTCACTTTCAGCTAAGTTATATAGTGTTGAACTAATCATCATGCAGCCTTTGTAAGGGACATTGCCATCAGGGGGCCAGGGAATAAGGAGATTGAAGGACATACTAGTATTCTCCTATTGTTGGGGAGATATGATGTTAGAGCTGACAAAAAGTGGAAAAGGATAGAGTCAGGTGAAAAAGGTGACCTAAATCAATTCATAAATCATTATAATAATACATTATATATATTAATATATAATATCATCTATATTATATATTATATGTTAAATAATATAATTATATAATAACAAATAGTTACTACATGCCTACTATGTCAGTCACAGTGTTAAGCACTAGAGATACAAAAAGAAGTAAATGACAATCCTTACCCTTGAGGACTCTCATCTCAGAGCTTTCTATTTCAACTATTCTTAAAAACTGCAAGTGCTGTTAATACTTTTTAATTTGGGTAGTTTATAAATTTGGTGCAAAGTGACAAAGCTCCAGCTGTTCTACCCTAGTTATGCCTTTGTCTCAAGAGGCCAACTAAAAGAGAAATTAAAGCCTTACCACCCACTTTCCCAAAGTAAGGCCATACCTTCCGTAGAGAAGGCCAACAGACACAAGAACAGGATATACAGGAGAATGGAGAGGCTAGGAAATTTCATGCTGGTGATATCAGGTGCTCTCAGTCTGTGCAATAGTGTGGATCAGCAGGCTAAATCTGTCAGCCTTTAAATACCAGCAGACTTGGTGTGTCAGTATGGGTGTGGAGGTGCCCTTTGTATTTTCCCTAAGGGGGAACTCAACTCCTCCCAAGAGAGAGAGTGCCTGCTAGATGGGGGAATAATTGGTCCATATTATACACATACATCATAGAAGACTCCAGGTGAAACTGGCTCAAGATGTCAGGAAATAACTGGCTTGGGAGTAGACCACAGTCAAGGCCATATCTAAAGTGTAAAGGTGGACATTTCTGCCTAGAGACATTTAGTATCTCAGGGTTGAACTTTAGCATCAATTATAACTAAGCAAATGTGGATTCTCTTTCTTATGACCTAGATGGTGAGATAAAGAGATGGTTAGATGAAGGATAATAAATTCTTGCAACAAGGTTTGCAGATAGCAAAGGATTGAAAAAAAATGATACAGTAGATTCTAACTAATAGTTGGGTCTTTTTTGACTAGCACTTTATAGAGTCCTTGAAGAAAGATGGCCTTGGAGTATACAGTGTGGTGGAGTGAGCTTCTTCTGGGTCAGTTGCCATGGAAAATCCAATGGATAATTCACAGAATCACAGAATTTGTGAGTTGAGAACAACTCCAGTGATTTCAGTTATCTAGTTCAACCCATTTAGACAGAAATTCCTGCTATAATCTAAATGAGTCAATTAGTCAATAAGCCTTTATTAAGAGCTTACTGTGTTCTAGGAAATGTGTTAAGTGCTGGTTGTAGAAAGGAAGGAAGACAAAAAAGAAGAAAGAAAGATGGAAAGAAGGAACAAGGGAAGAAAAGAATGAAGAAAAGAAGGAACAAGGAAGGAATGACGAAGGAAGGGAGGAGAGATGGAAGGAAGGAGAAATGGAATGGAGGAAAGAAGGAAGAAAAAAAGAAAGAAGGAAAAAGGAAGGAAGGAACATTAACCTCCCTTCCCCCCCCCCCCCCATACCAGTCTTTGCTCTCAAGGAGCCTACATTTTAACTAGGGTGGGGGAAGGGGAAGGAGAACAATATGTAAATAGCTGTGTGAACCTCTCCTTGGAGATTTCCAAGAAGGGAGAACCCATGATCTCTCTAGGTTATTCATTTCACTTTTATGCATTTCTGATTCTTTTGGCATCAATAATCTTTGGAACTTCCACCCATTGAAGGTGGTCCTGCCTTTAGATCAAACAGAAATCTAATCTCTCTTCTATATGAGAGCCCTTCACATATTTTAAGTCAACTATTATGTCTGCTCCTGCCCTTCCAGTCTTTTTTCTCTAAGAATCCTCAGTTTCTTCAACAAATATCAGATAGATGGCTGACCCTTCACCTTTCTGGTTGCTCTGCCCAGTAGCATGGCTCCTCTGCTTTTTACCTCACCTCACAGCCCAGAGATTTATAATTTCTGGGCTGTGAACCTGCTTAGAGGGAGGAGGGTCACAGAATTATTGTGAGGAGTTTATATCTGGTCATGTATTTTCTCAATCAATGGCTACTAACAGAACCAATACCATCTGGAGTATTTAATGGCTTAACCCAAAAGAATGATTAATGGTAGAGGCAAAGGATATTAAATTTGGGAGGGACTAGAGATGAACTAATCCAATTTACTCTCTTTTTTTCCAGGTTAAGAAGCTGAAACTCCAAGAGGAGAAGTCAGCTAGGTCTGGAAGATTGGTCCAGTAAAAAGAATACAACTCTAAAATCTATGGACCTGATTTCAACTTCCATCTTTGAAGCTATCACCTGTGGGACCTAGGGCAAGGAGTTATTGCCTTATTCCTCAACAGTAAAACTGAGGGTTTGAACTTAACTGGATTCTCATCCTTCAGACTCTATATCTGTGATCCTATGAGTTGTTAAAGTCACACAGGTAAGATGTGACAAAGTTGGAACCTGAGCCTCTTGATCCCAAGCTACCACATTTGGCTTTACCTCTTGGGGCCCATCCTCAAATTCTACAGATCTGCCACTCATTCTTCCTGTAGGGTTTTCTATGGGTCAGATGCTAAAATTCAGGGATAGCCAGAGCCAAGGAAGAAAGCATTTATTAAGTACCTACTATGTGACAGGCACTGTGCAAAGCACTTTACAAATATTTCATGACCCAGGGAGGTAGGTGCTATTATTATCTTCATTTTACAGTTGAGAAAATTGAGGTGGGTGAAAGTCATCAGACTTTAAACTTTGTCTTCCTGACATCAGGTTGAGGACTCCATTGACTAGGTCACCTAGTTTCCTCAGCCTGGGATTATATGTAGATGGCATGGGAGGCAGGCTTTGTGTTAGGAGTCGTGAGATACCAAAATCTATCTCTCAAATGAAAAATGTTTCCTCAATCAGTTTGGCTCAATGCTGAATTTTCAGCTGTTAATATTCTTTTGAGTCAAGGCATTGGAAATATACAAATATACAGATATGTTAAGAGGAGAAATCCATTTCATATGTGACACAGAGCTCAGAATTTTAGCTTTTAGCTTACACACACTCTAATGCTACAGATAATTAGGTGGTACAGTGGATAAAGTGCTAGACCTGAAGTCAGGAAGACTCATCTTCCTGAATTTAAATTTAGTCTCAGACACTTAATGCCCGTGTGATCCTGGACAAGTCACTTTTCCCTGTTGACTTGTTTCTTCATCTATATTGAGCTAGAAAAGGAAATGGCAAACCACTACAGTTTCTTTACCAAGAAAATTTCAAATGGGGTCAGAAAGAGTTAGACAGGACTGAAGAAGAACAAGTCTTTAATTAGAACACAGTGTCTGGCACTTAGAAGGTTCTTAACAAATGCTTGTTAATTGATTGAAAACACTTCACTTTAACAGAAAGCAACTCAATATTCAGATTTAACTGACTGTCTTTTAAAAAGAATTTATTTCCTGCTCAAAGTATTATCACAATGAACTTATAGGTGTTTGTTTCCAAGGGTGTAGCAAGGAAGTCAGCTGTTATTAATGTGGACTCAACACAAAGAGCTAGTTTTAAAATCACACTTTCCCTGAAGTTTACTGTAAGCACTTCAGACACAGTAGGATCAAAGAGAGTTACAGTGGTGTCAATTAACATCTCTGAAACTCAAAGGCACAGTGCAGATACAAGGTATGTAATAATGTCTGATATGATGGCTGTTTTCCAATCTATTCTGAATGCCAGTGCCAAGCAGATTGATCTCTTTCATCCTGTTGTTTCCCAGTTTAAGACAATGCATATGATTCCTTACTTTCTTAGAGAATTATTTCTGCTTGACTTTTGAGATCCTTCATCATTTGGACCCATCTTAGATTTGAAGCTTCATTTTCTACTTCTTACCATTGCATACATTCCATTTCAGACAGACTTCTTCCCATTATACCTTGCACCTGTTGAGCTTGGTCCTTACTTTTCTGTCTTTGTTTCTGCCTCTTCTCTTACTTAGAATAATTTCATTTTTCTTCTCTATTATCTGAAGCTTTTATCTTCAAAATTATGGGGTACCCCTAAAGTCCTGGCTGTGTGACCCTGGGCAAGTCACTTAACCCCAATTGCCTCAACAACAACAAAAAAAATCTTTTAACAGCTTAAAACAACACAAAGACTTTGGGATATTTTACACAATTCCAATTTTCCCTCCTTCGTAACTTCCTGACTACTCTAGGCTATGGTAGTTTCCTTCCCTTCTAAAAGTTAAGTGTTTAAGTCTCACATTTTAACACAGCTATGTGTGATCTGCAGAACTGGTTATTGTTTCATGCATATGTGACCATTTCTCAAGCTGTATTGTAAATTCCTTGATTAAGTGAGGAATAGTGTCTTATAAGTCTTCTAGACATGCTCTCAAGGTGATCTTGTACCTGGTAGGTAATAGAATAAACCTTAACCAAAAGGATAACTAATTTAGAGGTATTTAATTGCAAGTAGAGTTAGATAGTCTGCTTAGCATGAAATCAAATACCCACATCAAGAAAGAAAGTCAGAAATCGGTTGTGGAATTTATAAGAATTTATAAGAAGGCATCTTAAGGTCCCTACCCCACTATTTCATTTTATGGATGGGGAAACAATCCTTGGAATGCCATTATCGACATCCTTTAAGATTTTTTTGGGGGGGGCTCCAGTTATTTAACCATTTCTGCATCTACTTAGCTGCATTTCTCTTCATCCCATTCTATTCACTAATCAACCAAAAATAGTGGGAGATAAGAAAAAAAAGCATAGAGCTGTGGGAAAATAAGAGTAGGCAGGTGGTGCCATAATACAAAGCATGCTGGACCTGGAGTAAAGAGGACTTCATTTCAAATCTGGCCTTAGACACTTATTACCTGTGTGATCCTGGGCAATTCACTTAACCCTGTTTGTCTTAGATTCCTCATCTGTAAAAGAGCTGGAGAAGTATCTTTGCCAAGAAAACCCTAAATGGGGTCATAAAGAGTTGAACATGACTAAAATAACAACAACAACAACAACAACAACAAAATGAAAGAATAAAACTTGACTTGTCAGATGGATATTGCTCTGTTCTGGGGAAGATTATTTTACTAATTATCTCTCTTTAATCTATGTTCCTTCTCTTGGCTTCCACAGTTCTATACTTGCTTATTTTTCCTTATTTTTTTGATCATTCCTTTTCTATATCTGCTGGCTATTCCTTTTCATCTTATTTGCTCAAAACTCATAATTGAACCCCTTTTTTTCTCTATACCATCTTCCTTGGTGTGCTCATCCATTCTTATAGCTTCAATTATCTATGTGATAATTCCAAAATTTCTTGAGTTCTGAGCTTTATACTAAAATTTCAAACTACAGATTTCAAGTTACAGTGTGTCTGACTATGGCTGATCAGACCAATATGAGCTCAGAATGACCTGCGATAGGTAAGCCACAAGTGGTCCATGTGAACATTTGGGGTGGATTCTCTAGTTTTGCACATCTCCCACTTCTTTTGAACTATTTCACCCTGCTTTGCTCATAGAATACAGCACCTCAGATGAGGATACTCTATGGTAGGTGGTCCTGTGCTAGTGTCTCTCATGTCACACAACCAATTCTTGAGAGTGTCCTTGTGTTGCTTTTTCTGACAACCACATGAGTGCTTGTCCTGTGTGAATTCTACATAAAATAAGCCTTTTTGGCAAGTATACATTTGACATTTGAACAATGTGGCCAGCTCAACAGAGCCGTGCTCTCTTTAGTAGGGTTGGAATACTTGGCAGTTTAGTTCGAGAAGGACTTCTGTGTCTGGCATCTTCTCCTGCCAGATGATCTTCAAAATCTTCCTAAGATAATTCAAATGGAAGTGATTCTGTTTACTGGCATGGCGCTGGTAAACTGTCCATGTTTTACAACATACGACAACGAAGTTAGAACAACAGCTCTGTAGACCTTCAGTTTGGTAGACAGTCTAATACCTCTCCTTTCTCTCATTTTCCTTTGGAGCCTCCAAACACTAAGTTAACTCTGGTAATATGTATGTCAAACTCATTATCAATGTGGACATCCTGGAAAGTATACCACCAGAATAAGTGAACTTATCCAAAACATTTAAAACTTCTCCATTTGCTGCAACCTATTGTTTCACATATAGCTGATGAAATACCTGTGTTTTCTTGACTCTAATATGGTGATGCCATTTTGTTCCTCTGAGGACAAAGGACAACAACCAACCAACCAACTATAGCTTTCAATTAACTACCACTTCTTATTGGATATTCTCTTTTCTCTTAACTTCAAAGACATCATACTTCTGGTTAAGCTCTAATATTTCTAGCTACTGCTTGATTTGGCTGGCTCCTTATTCTCTTCTTGACCTCTTAAAATGAATATGAAGGAAACATATTTGTTTTTTTTATTATTATTTGACATTCTCTCCCTTGGCAATTTCATTTGATTCTTCCACTTCAACTACCACATCTTTGCAGATGAATCTCAGATTTATATTACCATACCTAATTTACCCTTCCAACCAGTTGCATAACTTCTTTAGTTAATGTCCCAAATACACCTCCATTTCGAAATATCTAAAATCATACTTACTATTTTTAACTGTAATAGAATCATATATATATACTGTATCCCATGTTTATAATCTTGTATTACTCTCTAATTCTTTTTTTCCCCTCCACTCTCAGAGTCAATAACTTACTGGGCTCTCTGCAGTAAGTTTCATCTCTGCAGTATCTCTCATACTTGCCCCTTCCTCTCTATTTTCCCAGCCTGTATTCTGATATATAGGCCTTTATTATCACCTGCATAGAAAATTGCAATTGCTTCTTGAGAGGAGGTCTTCCTGCTTCCATTCTTTATATCTTACAGGTCATACCAGAAAAATCTTTCTTATGCATGGATTTGATCATATCATTCTTCATCAACTCCTTATTATATTCCTAGTAAAGTTCAAACTTTTGCCTGGCATTCAAGACCCTCTGCAATTTGATTCCATTTTGTCTCATTTTGCTCTTTCCATTTATTCAGTATGACAGCCAAACTGGAAGATTTTCAGCCTTCTTGCCTCTATTAGGCTCTCATGCTCTCATTATATAAATTAAATAAGCATCTAGGTTTTGCTCAGGTTATTACAGAAAAGCTTTTTCTCTTTATTTTTGTCTGTAGAATGTCTTATTCATTCTTGAAAGATCCAAATGCTATCTTTCTCAAGAATCCTTCCTTGAAGCTCTTGTTGGCAAATAATACTTATTTTGTACCTCTCTAACATATCTACTTATATATTAAAGCTATCTACATTCATATGACTTTGTGTGAATTAGAAACTAGGATACTTTCCCACAACTCCATTGATGAAAAATTGTAAAACAGAGTTGATGGGAAGCTGAAAAGACTGTATCACTCAATTAATCAATAAACATTTATTAAGTACCTGTGCCAGGCACCTTATTAAACACTGGGAATGCAAAAAGAGGCAAAAGATAGTCTGAATCCTTATGGAACTTTTATAATATAATTATATCTATATTATATATCTATACTATATATGACACTCTACTTATAATATGTTTTTTGGTGATCTCATCATCTTATATGGGTTTAAATAACATTCCTGTATTGGGGATTTCCAGATCTATGTATCTAATCATAATTTCTTCCCTGACTTCTTGTCCAACACCAACAGCTGTCTATTGGACATTTTGATCTACAGGATAAGAATTTCAAACTCAACAAGTTCAAACACAACTCATTATCTTTCCTCTAACATCTATCCCTCCTAAATTTAAGATCAGATATACAGCTGGACTCAGAGGTGATGTAATCCAACCTCTCATTTTACAGGAAAAAATGAATACCAATGTGGTTAAGGGACTTGCCCAAGATCACACAGGTGATTGATACATTGTGTCAATAAACTGATCAATTGAAAAGATATTAAATATATTTTAGGAAGGGAGTTTTGGATCTTTGGAATGAAGGCTAATGGATTAAGATGTTTCATATTCAAATCTGGCTTTAGACAATTAACACTTCCTAGCTATGTGACCCTGGGCAAGTCACTTAACCCCAATTGCCTCAGCAAAAAAAAAAATTAAATTAAAAAAAGATGTTTTCATACAACTCAAGTAATGACAGAAATCTTGGAATTATTGAAAAGCAGAGTGGGAAGTGGGAAGAACTGGAAAAAGCAAAAAGATAAAGGTAAGAGGGTTGTTCTTATCAATCTCCCCAGAGAAAAAGAAGAAAGTTAGCAAGGAGACAAATCTGTCAAAAATGAAAGGAAGTGTGAAATAAGTGTTGATTTTAAGATAGTTAGTTAAGCAACTGAACCAATTCCCCAAATCTTATTTTAATGAGGAAAGTTAAATAATTCCTTATTATGTAAAGATGATTGTGTTAAAAAAACTGTAAGAAGCAAATAAAGAAATGAAGGAACATAAACTGAGAAATATGGTATCTTACATTTTAGGTGTAGCAGAATTATCTAATAAAAGGATTGTTAAGTTTTGTTGTGTCTTGGATCCCTTTGGTAAAATACAGCTAAAATATAGTTATCAAAATGTTTTGTTTAAAAGTTTCCAGTTCCAAGGTTAAGAAGTCTCGATAATATGTTAAGGAATTATATGGTAAAGGTACTGGATTTGAACTCATAAGGTTTTGGTTCTGCCATTTATTATCTGTTTCCCTGGAGAGTTATTTATTAGCCCCTATGAGCCTTGGTCCTCTCCTCTCTTTAAATTCAGTCTTCAAGTGGTTGGACTAGATGACCATTATAGTCCAATCCAGCTCATACTAAAATTGAATTTAATATAATTATAGTGTTTTAGATTTGAAAAGGATAGTAATTACCTATCCCAGGCATTCTTTTTTATTTTTTTATTTTTATTAAAGCTTTTTGTTTGTATAACATATGTATGGGTAGTTCCCCAGCATCAATCCCTACAAAGCTCTCCATTACAAATTTTACCCCCAGTCCCCTCTCCTCCCCTAGATGGCAGAAAGTCCACTACATGCCAATAATGCTGAAATACTTGACAAGTTGTGCAAGAAAAATCCTATCCACAAGAAAAAAAAAAAGAAAATCAGAGAAAGGCAACACAATGCAAGCAAACATCAATAGAGATCATGAAAATGTTACGTTGTGGTCCACATTCCACATCCCTCTCTCTGGGTGCACATGGCCTTCCTCAGTGAACAACTGGAACTGGTCTGAGACAATTCCCTGCTGCAGAGAGAGCCATGTCCATCAGAACTGATCATCATGTAATACTGTTGGTGCTGTGTCTGATGATCTCCTGGTTCTGCTCATTTCACTCAGCATCAGTCCATGCAAGTCCCTCCAGGCCTCTCTGAAATCGTCCTGCTGGTCGTTTCTTTCAGAGCAATAATATTCCATGACATTCATATACCATAATTTATTCAGCCACTCTCCAATTGATGGGCATCCTTTCAGTTTCCAGTTTCTAGCCACTACAAAAAGGGCTGCCACAAACATTCTTGCACATGTGGGTCCCTTTCCCTCCTCTAAGATCTCTTTGGGATATAGGCCCAATAGAAACACTGCTGGGTCAAAGGGTATGCACAGTTTGATAACTTTTTGAGCATAGCTCCAAATTGCTCTCCAGAATGGTTGGATCTGTTCACAGTTCCACCAACAATGTATCAGTGTCCCAGTTTTCCCACATCCCCTCCAACATTCATCGTTATCTTTTCCTGTCATTTTAGCCAATCTGACAGGTGTGTAGTGGTACCTCAGAGTTGTCTTAATTTGCATTTCTCTGATCAATAGTGATTTGGAGCTACTTTTCATATGACTAGAGATGGCTTTAATTTCATCATCTGAAAATTGTCTGTTCATATCCCTTGACCACTTATCTATTGAAGAGTGGCTTGAATTCTTATATATATGAGACAATTCTCTATATATTTTAGAAATGAGGCCTTTATCAGAACCCTTAAATGTAAAGATGATTTCCCAATTTGATGAAATTCTTCCCTCCTAATCTTGTCTGCATTAGTTTTGTTTGTACAGAAAATTTTTAACTTAATATAATCAAAATTATCTATCTGGTGTTCAATTAGGAGTTCCAGATCTTCTTTGGACATAAATTTATTTCATCTCCACAGGTCTGAGAGGTAAACTATATTACGTTCCTCTAATTTGCTTACAATATCACTCTTTATATCTAGATCTTGAACCCATTTAGATCTTATCTTGGTATGTGGTGTTAGGTATGTATCCCAGGCATTCTTGAAAAATACCTGGTGAGGGGTAGCTAGGTGGTGCAGTTGTTAGAGCACCAGCCCTGAAGTCAGGAGGACCCGAGTTCAAATCTGGTCTCAGACGCTTCCTAGCTGTGTGAACCTGGGCAAGTCACTTAACCCCAATTGCCTCAGCAAATATCATTAAGAGATAAAAAAAAAGGAAAAAAAATACTTAGTGAGCTGCCATAATTCTGTGAAGCACTCCTTAGAGTTACTTATTAAAAAACAAAACTTGTAATTTATAGATAAGCACACAAATCAGAGTGATTAGGATTTGCTCACTGGATTGTTCTATCTGCTAAAAACTATTGAGATACCTGGGAAGAGTGTGTCCCTTAACATTAGGTACCATCTCTTTATTTTTCTAATGCAAGAGGTTCTTAACAGGGGTTCTTAAACTTGGATGAGAAGGAAAAAAAAAATACATCTTTATTTCAATGAAATTGTTTTCTTTTATATTCTTCTGCATTTTGTTTCATTATTATTTTGAGCAGAGGTCCATGAACTTAACTAGAATGCTAAAGGGGTCTATGACCAGAAAATTTAGACCTAGTCCTCTAATGTCTATTGTAATAAAAACTTCTCCTGGGAGAAAGGGCCAGGGCTAAGCTAATTCTGGCCTCTTGGAACCAGCAGGGCTTTCAATGGCAAGGACATCATCAGGAGCTGCAGCAGTATATTCACAAATGCTGTCTCTTGCTCCCTGCTGCTGCCTCTGGTCCTGAGCTTTTGCTGAGTGTAGAAGGCAAAATGCAAGAGTCAGAAGAAGAGTTTTTATCACTTCCCCCCATGAGACTATTAGCTGCATCACATCTCAAGATCTAAAATTGGAAGTGAAAGTTAGAGGATCAGTCAGGAGCCTGAGGGTTCAGGGCAGCTCTCCCAGAGTCCTGTCCCATCTTGAAATTCCTATTTCTTTTATCTTGCCTTATCTGGATTTCTGTTACAATCCCTACCCTTGGCTGTTGCCCAATTCTCATCCCTTCCTAGGAGTCCCACTTTTTTAAATCACATTTGCCAGCTCCTCTTCCTCTTTTTACAGGATTCTTTATTTCAGAGTCAGTCAACAAGCATTTATTAAGCCACTAATAAGCAGCATTTATATAATGCTTTAAAGTTTGCAAAGTATTTTACATACATTATCTCACTGATCTTCACTACCACTCTGGGAGGTAAATGCTGTTTTTATCCGCATCTTACAAATCAGGAAACTGAGGCTGGGTGACTAATTGACATCAGGGTCACACAGATGTGTCTAAGCAGGATTTGTATTCGAGTCTTCCTGATGTAAGGTCTAGCTAGCTATCCACGCACCACCCAACTGCCATAAGGCTATGTGCCAGAGGCTGTACTAAGTGCTAGAGATAAAAAGGCAAAAATTGACTTATTCCATTTTCTCATCTATCTGTCTCTTCCTATTAATAGCCATATATTTCTCATTTTCTGTGTCAATCCTTCTAACAATTTTTTTGTCCTATCAAGGCCAGGAAGGTTATATCTCCCCTTCAGGGTTCTCAGGTAACTGATTTAGAGGCCATCTATTTCTTTGCTACCTGTTTGAACCCCGCCCCCCCTCCAGCCTCACTGGTTATGTTCCCTCCATTTTGAAGGGGCATTGACTAGCACTAATTCCATTTGAACACTTCATGTCAATTGGCTTCTCCAAAAGGATATTTGCTTCAGATATAGCAAGAACAAATAGGTAGACATTTCCCCTAAAATCCCGGGAACCTAATCATCTCTCTATCATCTTGGTCTCTTCAGGAGACCTCAAAATTTGGCTCAATCTATGACCATGACTTAAACCCAAATTGTTCTTGCTGGCAGTGATTGACCAACAATAGGTCCCAGACCAAGCCCCTTTTGGTCACTGTTTGGCCCCTGATTATCTCAGAATGAATATAAATAGCAATTGTTTCTTTTGGGACCAGAAACAAGGTCTTCCACTTCAGCTAGGACTTTCTCCAGTCATCTAGATCTATATTTGACCACTGGCCCAGATGACTCCAAAGGAGAAAATGAGACTGGAGCCTTTGTACAGCTTTTTCTCACTTCAGAACAATTCACTTGCATATCATGGCATCACATCCCTGATGTCATGATTCTCTTTGGGAAGGACAATTAACAATAGCACACTCACTATCTGGACCTACTCACTTGGCTACTGATCATGTGATGTTTGGTAAAATCTGGGAGAACCTTAAACCACTTGAGATTAGGGACTGTTACATTTTTTTGTTTTTGTATCCCCATCACATAGTATAGTGGTTAACACATAACACAAACAAGCATTACTAAATGCTTGTTGAATTAAGTCTTTAGTATCTTTTGCCTTTATTATTATTTTAGCAATTCCTGTTTTATATTTATTCTGTGGAGCTCAGGGTCAGCCTTTTCCCTTCTCTTGTCATACTCTGACCCAAAAATAATTTCTAACTCTTCAAAATCTTCTAGGTTTCTTAGTCTGGACCTTCCTTTTGTCCATATCACATTATACAACTTGTATCACCTAAGTCCTACTATTATATTGGAAAATCCTTCAGAGGAGGGATTGTATGGTTCATTTTTTTTATATCCCCAATAATTAGTACATATAGAAATGCTCTAAAAGATATATAATTTTGTCAGTAATGCAGCAACTCTTTTAAGACACATCACAGATTGATGTGCCTTCTGAGATTATCTCCAATTTATCCATGTATTGTTTTTCATAATTTCTCCTCTATTTGATTAAGTCCTTTGAAGGCAGGAACTTTCTTGCCTTTACATCCTTAGAACTTAACACAGTTGATCCTTAATGCTTTGTTGAATTAACTTTGACTTGGTAAATACATTTTGGGGGACCAAAATGAATAGATGAACAAATGAATATATGAATGAATATTAAAGTTACCATATACTATACTATATATACTATATACAAACTATATACAAAATTCTGTGCTCAGGGTTGACACAAACCAAAAAGCAAGATAACTTTCAGAAGGGAAAGATAGGACATAGAGGAATTTTCGGCTACAAGTCAGATGGAAGGCTCCCATGGTCATTGTAGCATAGTGAGTGGCATTTTACAGTGCTAAGATAAGAACTCTGGGAGTGAGAACTTTTTTTTTTTCCTATTAAAGAGGCAGGGGCTATGGCTCTACAGAAGTATTTCCTCTCCTCCTTTCCTTTATCTCCACAGAGATTGCTTCCCTGAATGATAATTTAAAAGGGTCAGGTTGGAATCCTCTGTCATTGAGAATTCAAATGACTTGGCTAAAATCACATAGCTAGGAACTCAAAGATGGGATTTTAAACCAGGTCTTCCTTACTCAAAACCCAACATTTGATCCATTTCATCAGTAAAGTCAAACTCAAATAGAAATGGATCCTTGTGGGCAGCATATTGATTTAGAAAATCACAAATTAACATCATTTATATTGTATGATGGTTTTATTTTATTAAACATTTCCCAATTACATTTTCATTTGATTCAACTGCAGTGAGTAGTTTTGTGCTCTGTTTCTCTCTTTTTTTCTCTGCTTTCTTTCTCTTCTCACCCTATTTGTTTCCTTGCATGGCACAAGGTGAGCATCTAATAAATATTTGCATAGAAGTCTTGTTTCCTCTCCTAAATTTCAAGCTCTTTGAATTTTTTGTAGTCCCAGGGCCTCATATAGTTTTGTGCATAATAGGCTTTCATTATATTTATTGACTTAGCTGGAATTCTCAAAACTAGAGTAATGATTACTTCTGTCTGACTAACATAACTGGTAAGGTTGGAATCAGACAGAGATGACTATTGCAAATGACTTATCTTCAGAATTATGGTCTCCATTGGACTTCTATGATTGTACTGAGAATTGAAACCTTTGTATTTCTTTTGAGGGAAACTCAAATACAGAATCTCCATCTATCCCCAGATAATTGTGTAGAAGCAATCCAATTTCCCACCCTCTCCTCTTCCAATAGCAGTTTCCTTTATGATTTTTATGCTTGGACCCCAGAGGTAAAAAGGGTATTGGAAACAGAAAAAGGCATGAAGCCAGAAGAATGTCCTCCTCTGTACACAAGGGCATTTGTGATTTCCTCAGAATAGAGAACTTGGAAAGATAACATAGCAGAGTGGATTAGAGAGCCAGCTTCAAAGGCCAGGAGACTTGGGTTTTATCCTTCATTTGAGCCATACTGTGTCATCTTGGAAACAAAGAATTTTCATACACCAAGGTAAATCTCGTACAGAGGAGCCCATGTGCTTCAGATGAGAGGTAGAATTTGAATCCACATCTAAACTTGTCACCACTGTTTCTAGAACTGATAGTATTAGACCCTTCCCAGTTTCATTTAGGTAAAAAGGTTGAAAAATTATGCTATAATTGTATTTGCTTTTAACATTTCCAAGACAGCTATCAACTTCTTAAACTACCCAGGAGAAGAAAATCCCCTCTGGCTTTTGTGGAAGATTCTAAATATTCAGGAATAGGTGAGAATAAACATTAGCAGCAACTCCTGTTAGTTTTATCACAATTTGAATGCCAAGTGATCACTCTGGCTGTTTAAAAAAACAAAATATAGCAATTTTACAGACTAAAACAAATCATCCTTCTTGTATATAAAATTTACTTTTTTCCCCCTTTAGCTTCAAAATTCAATACTTTGCTAGAGCCTGAAGACTCGCCTGGTGCAGATGCCACCATAAATTTTTTTTTCCTATTGCAATGATGGACTCTGTGATCATGGCAGTCTGTTAGGGCACATTATGGTCACTATGGTGGACTTGGAAGACTGGAAGTGATGGAGAGTGAATTGTCAGTGTGCAAGATACTTGATGATACAGCCATGGAGGATGGATAGAATTAGCTTGGGTAGGAAGGGATATTTCTGAAGGAGACTTAAGGGGGTATCATGGAGAATTAGGAATAAGATCCCATTATAAAGGTTGGGAGTAGTCCTGGATAAGTAGGATCCCAATCCTGAGGGATAGGTACTATTTCATTTTATAGATGAAACTGAAGTTGAAAGTAGTTAGGCTATACTGGTCAAGGGTCACAGAGTTAGTAAATGTCTGAGCAGGATTTGAACTTATTCATCTTCCAGACAAGTCCTGTGTTCTATTAGTATATGTTAAGCCATCTTGCTGTCTCAAATCCAGAATTCTTGCTGTGAGACAACCAGGTGAAGTTAGATTTTTCCTCCCGGAAAGAGGCAGAATCAGGGACCAGGGATCAGGGATCAGGTAGAACTGCAGGTGTCTAGTTCTTGAACAATAAAGCCAGGAACATCCTTAGAGGAACCAGTAGAGACCAAGTGAGAAGAGATGTTTGTTTGGTACATGGCTGTGAGCAGGACCTGCTTTCTGAGGGGGTTCAAAGGCACATCAACCAGGTTCTTTAGGATTTCACAAGCCTTGGCAAGAGTTAAGTGTTACCACCCTTGGCCAGTCCCAGAGTGATATAAAGTGTAATTAATTCACTGGGGGTATTCCACATAAGAGGTATGTACACATAAAACCTGAAACAATGAGACCAGTTTCACAGAGATTCTCAACATTCCCCACCCTTTATTTCTGTAAAGTATCCAAATAAAGTCCAAGCAGACTTGGTGTATTTGATGGGAAATTAAATGTTTCCTGTCCTTTATGAATCAGGTTGCTGACAACACTAAGTAGTTTTCCTTTTATTCAACAATCACAAGTGTTTGGCATAATAATGAAAGTAGAAGGCAGTTAACAACAACATAGATACAGGCTAAGTAAAAATATGCCCTCAAACTTTTAAGCATTATAAGAAGTTTTAAGTTGGCTGTTGAGGACTGCAGGGTATAATTTCCAAATGTAAAATTCTTTCATAATAGGCCCTTAGTAAGAGCTTGTTGATTTTACTTTAACTGACTCCTTAACTCACCCTGTCAAAATGCTATCTTTATGATCTTTCCCCTTCTCCATCCTAAAAAACAAAAAAACTAGCCTTTTAAATTTCTCTAATTTAATTGATGATACTGCTTTTTTCCAGTGTCACTTCACCTGAAAATTCAGGTGTTTTCTTCTCTTTCCCTTTATTCCACCCTACATCTAATCTCTTACCAAATCTAGTCAGTTCGATATCTGCAAAGTCCCTCATATCTTCACACTATCATCCTTGGCCAGGCCATTATTAACTCTCTTCTGGACTATTAGCATAGCTTCTAATTCATCCTCTGCTTCATTTTATACTAATTAACTTCATATACTCTATTTTATAACCAACTAGCTATTGCTTGATCCCATCTTGCCTTCATATTGCTCTCTCTAGTTCTGCAATAGCCTCCCTTCCTATCTCTAGTCTAGCAAAGGCTCTCTCTTCTTTCAAGGAAGAGCTTTGAGTCATCTCTTCCATTCTCCCCATTGCTGAATCTCTCATGGCTCAGTGTTTAATCTCTGATGTACTTATTTCACCCTGATTTATATTTGTCCTGTCTTCCTATCAACACTTTGAATTCAAAAGCTGTCATTTTTTCACCTTTGTTTCTATGTAATAACATTTTTCATTTCTGTAAACATACTGATAAGTTATTTTCATCAATGATGACAGGGGAGCCACATTTGCATTCTGAGGCCTACTGTGATAAATAAGGGAGGACTAAAAATGGAGAGTCAAAAGTGGCTCTTGTATTGTGGACCTGGGTAATGAGAAAAAATACTAGAGCCTCTGAAAGGAATGGAGAAGTTGGGAGGACCATTGAGTTTAGGGAGGAAAGATGAGTTCTTTTTCGGACATATTGAGTTTGAAGTGTCTAAGAGACATCTAGGTGGAAATGTCAAGCAAGAAATAAAAACAAGAAAACATGTTCACCAAAGATGTTTGCAATTGTTATGGAAGAGGTCCAAATAGAAGGATTTTTTAGAGATGGCATATTTTTCCATATTTTTGTTTGATAACATGATGCTGAACTTATCAAAGCCCAAGAATGCTAGAAGCCTAGATTAATGAGATCCTATGCGATTCAAAAGAAGTGTAATTAACAATATACAATTAAAAAGAAAAAAGCTTTTTTCACTTTTACTTTTTCAAGAGCATGATGTAATAGGACTGTGTCCCCCTGATCATAGTGAAGGGTGGACCTGGATTAGAAAAGCTCTGAATCTCAACAGCTCCTGGCCTCTAGGAGCATCCCTATCCTTCTACTTGGTTCCCAGGGGAAACTCCCACAATTATCCTCACCTACTATTCATTTGGAGATCTTGACCTGGGGCATAATCACCACCCATTATTGATCTGGAAATTAGTCCCTCAATTCATCTGAAGATCGATCCCTAGCCCTGGGCCATAGAAACCTAAATATAATTAAGACTCAGTATCCCAACCATTGCTGAGCTGCTCAGTGAAAATAAACCCATTTCTTCTGAAAAACAAAAACAAAAACCTGGCTTGGAAATTGGGACTGCAAATTCTTTTGCAAAACCTAAGACACAGACCTGGGGACCCCCATCACTGTTAGGGTATTACCACCCCTCAACAGTCATATCAATAAAACTACAAAACTTATTTTATAGAGAAAGAAAAAATACTAATTTTTTTCTGGAAGAACAAAAAGTCAGTAACATCATGGATATTAATAAAAAAGCAACTGCAAAGCAAGGTGGTTTATTGTATCAGATCTAAAACTATAGCACAGAGTGGCAATTATTAAAACTATTTGGTACTGACTGAGAAACAAGAGTAGTGGATCAGTGGAATAGATTAGATACCCAAAACTTTGTAGTAAATGTTTACAGTAATCTACTATTTGGTAAATCCAAAGACTATCTTCCAGAATCAGAACTCAGTATTTGACAAAAACTTCAGAAAAAATTGGAAACTAATAAAGCAGAAACTAGGCATAGACCAACATCTCATACTCTATTCCAAGAAAAAGTTGAAATAGATACATGATTTAGACATAAAGGGTGTTATCATCAGCAAATTAGGAGAGCAAGGAATAGTACACCATAAGATCTATGGAGAAGGGAAGAATTTTTGACTATATAAAACAGAGATTATGAAATGCAAAATGAGTAATTCTGATTAGATTAAATTTTAAAAAGTTGCAAAATGAATGCATCCAAGATCAGAAGGAAAGCAGAAAGCTGAGAAACAGTTTTTATAGCTAGTGTTTCTGATAAAGGCCTCATTTCTAAAATATATGGAAAACTAAGTCAAATTTATAGGACAAGCCATTCTCCAATTGAATGGTCAAAGTATATGAATGGACACTTTTGAGTGAATAAATTAAAGCTATCTACAACCAAATGAAAAATGTTCTAAATCACTATTGATTAGAGAATGCAAATTACAACTCCTCTGAAGTATCATTTCACACTTTGGCTAAAATGCCTGAAAAGGATAAAGAAAAATATTGGAGAAGATACGAAAAAATCAGAACACTAATGAATTGTTGGTAGAGTTAGGAACTAATCAAACTGTTCTGGTAATTTGGAACTGTGTCCAAAGGGCTATCAATCTGTGCATACTCTTTGATCTAGCCAAATCATACTAGGACTGTATTCCAGAAATTATAAAAAGGGAAAGGGACCCAAATGTACAAAAATATTTATAGCAGCTCTTTTTGTGGTGGCAAAAAAATGGAAATCGAGGGGATGCCCATCAATTGTTGAATGGCTGATCAAATTGTGGTACATAAATGTAATGGAATATTATTGTTTTATAAGAAATTATCAGCAAGCAGATTTCAGGAAAAAAACCTATAAAGACTTACAAGAACTGAGGCTGAGTGAAATGACCAGACTTAGAAGAACAATGCACAAAGCAACAATAATATTGTGCAGTGATTTAACTCTTCTCACTGATGCAATAATCCAAGACAATTCCAAAGAACAAATGATGGAAATTTTTATCCATATCCAGAGAAATAGCTAGAGTCTGAATGCAGATGAAAGCATATAATTTTCACTTTGGGATTTTTTTTCTTATGGTTTTTCCTTTTTGTTCTGAGTCTTCTTTCATAACATGACTAATATGGAACTATGTTTAACATGATTTTATGTAGATGATCTATATCAGATTGCTTGCAGTCTTGGAAGGAGGGGGGAAGAGGAGGGAGAAAATTTGGATCTCGAAATCTTACAAAATAAATATTGAAAGCTATGTTTTCATGTAATTGGGAAAAAAATTACAATTAAGTTTCTTAAAAAACTCAAAAAAATAGATCCATCACTACATAAATTTCAGATAAGAGTGTTAGACAATGATTTAGAACCAGAATTGAACTGGAGGAAGAGGGAAGGTTGGATCATACTGGGGAAATTACATGGCACTTTGAGTAATTCCAAGCACCATCTTAACACAAAGCCATTAATATTTTATCAATGATATTAAATGGCAATGAATTATGGAACACTACAATCCCAAAAGAACTGAAATTACTAGTTGCTTAAGAGGCAAAGGAGAGATGTATAAGTAAAATAATGAAGAAATGGCAAAAAAAAAATTCAACCAGTAAATGTATGATTGAAGAGAGACACAAACTGGACAGAGAGCAAGAAGAGATAAAGATAAGACTCTCATGAAATGATGTGATGCTTTCATGGGACATTAAATGGAAATATTAAAAGATTCAGTGGAAACTTTTAGGTGTTAAAATTTGGCTTTTTCTACAATTATTTAAAAACATTAGACAACTAGCAATTAAATGTATGAAAACCACTCAGAGGAGATTATCCTAACATTCCCTGTTGGGAGGGGGAGGAACAAATGGTTGAAAATTCTTATTGTTCAGACTTGATATATAATTAGTTGGGTAGCCTCATCAACACATATATCTTGGTGAAATTATGAGAGAATATAAACAAGAATCTTATAGGGTAAGAAGTCATCGATGAGTTTTACTCTGAAATAATGGAGGAAGGAGGTAAGCTCACAGATTCATTGAATTGTAAATTTGGTAAGTGGTTTATGTTTATTTTTTTTTCCTTTTTTTTCCTGGTGGTAAACCTCAAGAGGGAAGTGAATATAAACTAAACATGTTCTCTTTTTCCAGGGCTTAACACAGTGCTTTGCACAAAGTAGCATTCAATACACGTTTGCTGAATATATTAGCTGTTTGCATAAAAGATGAGGGTAAGAATCATAAGAAATGTAATTTAGTAAAACAGTTTTGTTTTTTATAATCTCATTAAATACAGAATTTGGTGTATCTGAGTCATAATTCATCTGTAAGTCAGATTTTGAATAATTTTTTTTAAGGTTACTTTTAAAAAAATTAATTTTCTCTCAAGGACATGGTTTCACTTTAGAAAATATTAAATCTGTAGCAACTAACTACTTCTGATGACTCAGAGTAGATCAGTCAACAAATTAAAAAAAAAAAAAGCCAGCAACACCCAGTGACATATTATACTTTCTTTATACATGTAAGTACACAACACTATTCCACCATTTCCCCAAAAAACTAGGGACTATCAGAAGTGCACAGAAACGGGAGAATGAGTGAAATAATTTAAGAATAAGTTTACTAGTTATACATCATGATGAGGTTAGAAGAAAAGTCCCTCTCACCAAATTCAGTTGATTAATTCAGTTGAGGTGTTTGGGCTTCCTGAACTTACCTTAATTGAAGGAAGTACTCTTATAGAATTATTGATTAAATTTTAACTCAAGACAATGACTTATATGTTAAAAGGAGGATAAGGGACACTGTTGGGTGCTGAAAGGAAACTATCAGTCAAAACTAGCCTTATTAGCAAGTGTTTGTCAGTTATTCACCAAATTCACATCATTAACCACTATTTGTCAAATCTAGGGGTTATACAAGTCATTAGTAGTTGTTTACCAAATTTGGAGGATACATACATCAGTAGTAGTAATTTATCAATCTGAAGAGCATATACATTACTAAACTGGGCCACTTGGGTCCTTATTACAGAAAACTTACATTCTTAAATATTCACAGTCCACAAAATGGAGCCTTAAAATAAAATGGAATCAGTTATGTCAAGGTAACAAACTCATTCTCACTATAGTGAACACTATGAAAAATGTTAATTGCCAAAGTGGACTTGACAAATACCAGAACCCAAGGGAGGGAAAGAAAGCACACATCTTCACTTCATCCCATTACTAATTCTCCTTCTGATTCTCCACAGTGAAATCATTTGTCATCTTTGAGCTTCTAGAGACAATATAAGACTTACCCAGATTGCAAAACAAGGTGTGACTCCCAGTGCTCTCTCTTCATCAACGTCCAAACAACTGCCAAGGGCTTTACATCTCATGTTTCCAGCTCTTTGGACACTGCCATTCTCTTGATGCAGGCCCTTAGCACCTCGTGCTTCTGACTTCTTTGCCTTCAATACTCTCCACTCCAGTCCACCTCCCCTCAGTTCTCAAAGAGATGCTCCTGACACCCAGGACCAGCCACGTCACCCCCACCTCTGCTCCTGCCCCACTTCAGTAAACTCCAGTGGCTCCCTATTACTCCTTGGATCAAAAATCCTGTTTGGCTTTCAAAACCCTTTCTATCTTTCCAGTTTTCTTACACTTACTTCCCTCCATATATTCTTTGATCCAGTAACACCGTGTTTATTCTTTACATGACACTATAGCCTATGTACATTTTCACTGGCTACCTCTCATACCTAGGATTCTTATTTCCTTCCCCTAGCTTCTCTGACATATTTCAGTCTTAACCTTCAAGGTTTTAGCAATTTCCTTTAATGCTAAGAGTCTTCCTTTTGTAATTGAAGGATAGCTTTAATCTGGGTAAATCTTATGTTGCCTCTAGAAGCCCCAATTTATCCTTTTTTTTCTCTGTACACAGTGGTTTGCAAATGTGAGCTCCCAGAGGGCAGGAACTATGTCTTTGTATTCTCAATGTTTATCATAATACCTGTCACATAGTAGGAACTTAATGCTTGACTAGACAAGTAGCAGGAAGTGAGATCCTGCCCAATTATAGCTAAATATGTCTTGAAGAAATTGAAGGAGGAAAGCACTAGATGTCATGATTTGGTGAGAAGTCCACTAGTGAGAATACTTTTTTTTTTTTTTTTTGTCTTAGCTGTTATTTTGTAGCTTTTTGTCTTTGGCAAATCCCTTCATCTCTCTGGGGCTCATTCCCCATTTATCCATTGAGGAGGTATGAGACCACCCCATCTAAGGTCTGTTCTAGTTTAAAACTTGTGATTATACCCATGATGAGTCTTTTGTATCAGTAAGGATCCCTAAGTTCTTGAGAGGGAAATGAAGCAGAACTAGAGCTGAAGGGGCCTCAGAAAGACCTTCTCTATCATTCCCTCATCCTTTTTTCACCAGCACCAAGGAGTGGGTGGTGAGCAAGAGAAAGAAGGTAACACCTTTGAAAAGGCAGACCTGTTATCACACTTACAAGGCACCAAACTGTCTGAAACCTTTCTTTTTTCATTTGTCTCTGCCTCTGTGTCAATACAGGTGACAGAAATGGAGGTATCTTAGATTATTCTGAACCATCCTTTCACTTTATGTGACAAAGCCCAAGCAGGGGAAGTGACTTTTCCCACCTCCCCCCCAAAAAAGAGCAATTCAGAATTTAGACATAATTATGAAACCAATGCAACCCAAGTTTCTTTTTCTTTTCCTAACACCCACTTTTTCATGTGTTCCTCCTGTCTTTCCAAAATTTTACTGACTTAAATCTGTGCTAAAGACAGTCTAGAAATCATTTATACCTTATTATAAATTTGTAGCTCTGTGTGTTATCTGCTAGGAATACTTGAATTCAGTCAACATGGAATGAAATGCTCATTATGCTATTAAAAGAATTCAGTCATAAGAATGGGAAAAAGGTATAAACAATCAATCAACAAATATTGTTAAACTAAGCACTGTTGGGACTCTGGGAATACAAAATCAAAATCTCTACACTGAAGAAGTTTGTACTATCTATGAAGGGAGCCATGTAAACAAATATATATATATATATATATATATATACATGCAGAATATATATGTATAATGAATTCAAAACAAATACAAGTTAGTTAAAAAATAAGTTAGGGAGGGCACTAGAAGTTGGAAGATAGGAGACATCTTTGGAGTGCTTCTCAATCTTTGAAATTATACTTTAGAGCAGATTATGATTCACAGCTTTAGGCAGAAGATGAATTCTTAACCAAATAAGAAATGGAGCCAATTACAAAAGACAAAATATAAATATATCTAGAATAGAAAGGGAAGTAGTTAAATGGGGGGGAGAATCATCAAATTTCTTTGATAAAGACTTTGATATCTAAAACATTTAAACAAATTTTCAAAATAAATTTTTATTGATAGCTTCCGTTTCTTACATCATAATTATCCAAGGTATCTTTCTTCCTACCTCTTCTGAGTCATCCCATATAACAGTACTTTTAGAAGAAAAAAATATCAGCATGTTTAGTTCAATACATTAAAATGTCCAAAAACTGATCTGATGTATAATATCCATTGACCTCTACCTCTATATTAGGTTGGGTTGGAGGTGTCCTCATATCTTTGTTGCAGTTACTGTAGTATGTTGCTTTCTTGGCTATATTTACTTCACTCTGCATCAGTTCAAACAAATTTTCCAATGCTTCTTTGTATTCATCACATACATCACTTTTTACAGCAGTCATATTCTATTACATTTATGTACCACCATTTGTTTAAGCCATTCCTTAATTGACAGATACCTACTTAGTTTCCATTTCTTTGTTTTATAAATAAATATTTATATAGAGACACATTTATATATGTATATGTGTGTGTGTGTGTATATCAATGGATATGGCAAATAGGCATTCCCTGATAAGTAGTCAAAAGATATGAACAATTCTCAGAAGAATTGCAAAGTATTTGCAACCACATTAAAGGATGCTCCAAATCACTATTAATATATACAAGGGGCTAGGTGGCATAGTGATAGAGTGCTGAGCCTAATCAGGAAGACTTGAGTTCCAATCTAGTCTCACAATCTGAGAGACCCCTGGACAAGTCACTTAACCTGTATGCCTCAGTTTCCCTATCAGTAAAATGGAGATGAAAACAATAACACCTATCTCCTTAGGCTGTTATGAAGATTAAATGAAAAAATAATTGCAAAATGCAGAGTCTGTGACATAATAGGCAGTACACAAATGTTGGGTATCATTATTATTATTACTACACACTGGCAAAGATGACAAATATGGTGATGTTACAGGGACTGTGGTATGATTAGGAATTAGGCATTCTAATACACTTATAGGACTGTGAAATGCTTTAACTATTTTCATTTTTTTTCTCAAATATTTTTTCCACCAATTATTACATGTAAAAAGATATCACCATTTTGAAAAGAAATTTGGAATTATGTAATTAAAGTGACTAACAATCTCCATATCTTTTGATCTAGTCTTTTACTGGACCCATGCCATAAGAAAATCATGGACAAGAAGAAATATTTATAGCAGTGTCTCTTATGATAGCAAAGAATTGAAAACAAGTTGATGCCCACTGACTGGAAATGACTAAACAAAATGTGGCACGTGAATATAATGAAATATTACTGGGCTATAAGAAATGATGTGTGTGATGAATGCAGAGAAGCACGAACAGATCAACATGAACTGATACAGAATGACGTAAGCACAGCCAAGAAAACAACATATGCGATAACTGCACCAACAAAAATGAAAAGAACCACCACACACTGAAAAATAAAATGAATACAGCAAAATTCTAAGATCAAGCACAACCTGGTATATTCTCCATGAAAGTGTGGAAGTCCATAGATGACATATTGCACATGTTTATTGACTTTTTTCAATGCATTAAATGGTTGTGCTGATTTTCTTCCCCTTTTCTTTCTGTCTTAAAAAAATACTATTTGTCATATGGGAAGGTTCTGGGAGAAGGAGAGAAGAGATAGAGTGGAGAAAACTGATGACATGAGAAAACAAATAAAAAGCTTATTTTAAAAAAATCACATCCTTAGAAAGCAGCTGTTCCATGTCACTCTGGCGGTAACATATCTCAGTTACAAGATCGGGGAAAACATTCATTCATCTAACATATACTGATTAAATGCCTACTCTGCGCAAAGTACACAGGCACCAATGCATGATGTTTTGATGTTACTTGGGGCTCTGGGATCTCTGCTAGGCTGGTAGCCATAGGATGGCCTGTGTATGAATTTCATAGATAACAAAAAGTGGTCAGACAGACATTAAGCACAATGGATAAAAAGTGTTAGTATTGAAAAAGATGTTGCTAGGTGAAAGCTTTGGGTCAAATAATAGAATTAAAAAGGAAAAAAAATCTTAAACCAGGATTCAAAAAACCAGCAGTACAAATTAAGATGGAGAGACATGTTCGCACAGGTATTTATCTGGGAAAGATAGGTAGAGACATGGATAGAGCTCTTACTAGAGATCAAAAGACACAAGTTCAAATCCTGCCTCAAACAGGAACTGGTTTTGCCCCTAGGAAATCTCTTTCAATCTGTTTCCTCAACTGTAAAATGGGAACAAAGTTGTTGGACCTATCAAACAAAATGTTTGTAAAGCACTCTGCAAACCTTAAAGTGCTGTATAAATACAAGTTTTAGTGAACTACAAGCCAAAAAAATTACAGTACACCAAAAAAGTAAATTAAATCTTAGGCTTCATTCTGAGAGGTTCAGTGTTCAGAAATTAAGATGTGATCATCCCACTGTATTTTTGCCCAGGTCAAATGATTATACCTGTAATATGTGCAATTCTTATGAGCCACATTTTAAAAAGTACCTTGATAAGCCGAGTATTTCCTTGAGAAGGAAAACCAAGATATTGAAAGGCCCTAAGAACCTCCCTGATGAGAATCAAAACAAAGATTCTAATATTTGGTCATGAACACCTTTTGGCAATCTGATAAAAGTCTGTGGATCCAGTTCCCAGAAAATGCTTATAAAATAAAATACAAAGGAAGCTTACTGAAAGTTGTTATTAAAAAATATAAAATTCAGACCTTTTGAAATATATTCTCGGTTCAAGGGGGGGGCGGAGCCAAGATGGTGGAGTGAAAAGGTGACTCTGCATCCTCCAAACTTCTTTCAAATCAACAATAAAATAAGCCTCTGAACTGATCTTCAAGTCAACGAATCAGGAAATATTTGGATACTGCTTGCAGATATCTCTGAAAAACTTCACATCAGGTTTGTCTGGCTCGGACAGAGGGATAAACAGAGGACTCCGGTGTCAGAGAACTCTGGTGGAGGCCGGAAGTGAGGGTGGGACTCAGCTCAGCTCAGCTCAGACTGGCAAAAAACTCCAAACTCCAAACTCCAAATTCCAAACACCTGGAGTTTATCTGAGGCACTTGGGACACTGCCCTGATTGGGGGCAGGTGTTCTGGCAAACTTGCCTGGTTTAAGGAGTAATTCGGGCTTAGTCCTAGCCCCCACCGGCCCAGCACCTTAAATTAATTCGCCGAAGCGCCTCAGGGCAAAATCTTCAGCCGGCGTTTCAGCGCTGTTTTTTTTTCCCCTACCTTAAAGAGATATTCATGCTGTCTAAAAAAAAAAAAAATGAAGAGGCAAAAGAGAGCTCTCACCATAGACAGCTTTTATAAAGAGAAAGAGGAGTAGACCCCAGATCCAGAGGTTCCTTTAGACATAACTCAAGAGGAAATCAGCAAGGACCATCACTGGTCCCCGTTTCAAAAGGCCTTTCTGGAAGATTGCTTAAAGAACCTAATAAAAGAGCTGGAGGATAAATGGGAAAATAAATTGAAATTAGTGCAAGAAGGATACAATTATCTTGCAAGAAGGATATGATGCCCTGCAAAAGAGATATGAAAAAGACACCAATCTATTGAAAAATAAAATTAGTGAAGTGGAAAAAGAGTGCAATGAACAAAAAAATTCAATTGGCCAGTTACAAATGGAGCTTAAAAAGGTAACTGAGGAAAACAACACTTTAAAAATAAGAATTGAACAAATGCAAGTGAATGACTCAATTAGACTTCAAGAATCAGTCAAACAAAAACAAAAAAATGAAAAATTAGAAGAAAATATGAAATATCTCCTAGGAAAAACAACTCACTTGGAAAATAGATCTAGGAGAGACAATCTAAGGATTATTGGACTTCCTGAAAGCCATGATGAAAAAAAGAATCTAAACATTATCTTCCAGGAAATCCTGAAAGAAAACTGCCCTGAGATTGTAGAATCAAAGGGCAAAATCACCATTGAAAGAATTCACCGATCACCTCCTGAAAGAGACCCCAAAATTAAAACCCCAAGGAATATCGTGGCTAAATTTCAGGACTATAGCACCAAGGAAAAGATTCTGCTAGCAGCTAGAAAGAAACAATTCAAATACCGAGGATCAATAATTAGAATCACACAGGATCTGTCAGCCTCCACATCGAAGGATCGAAGGGCCTGGAACCAGATATTCTGAAGGGCAAAGGAACTTGGATTATAGCCAAGAATATCCTATCCAGCTAGAATGAGCATTATCCTCCAGGGAAGAAGATGGTCATTCAATGATATAGGTGAATTTCACCTATTTCTAATGAAAAGACCAGATCTGAACAAGAAATTCGACATCCAAACACAGAACTCAAGAGATGTATAAAAAGGTAAAAAGGAAAGGACTTTTGAGAACTTTATTTCTACTAGGGGGATGCTTAAAGTTTGGGGGTATAATTAACTAGATATTACTTTGATAATTTGAAAAAGAGAACTAGAGGGGGAAAGGTTGTCATACTGGGGAAAAGTGGTAAAAATAAGATCTAAAAAAAAAAGGAGGTAAAAACAAGGTAAAATCTCTTGAAGAGGCAAAGAAAACCTAATATAATTGAGAGAAAGAGGGGAGGGAGTTGAGCATTGTGTAAATCTTACTCTCATCAGGTTGGGCTCTAAAAGTGTCTATCAGACACTTGATTTCACATAGAAACTTGTCTGTTGCTAGAGGGAAGTGGGAGGGAAAGGAGGAAAAGAAAGGGATAAACTAATAGAAGGGAAAATAGAAGAATCAGGGGAAAGGAGTAAAAACAGGGGGAAGGGATCTAAAGGGTGGAGTATTGTTTGGAGGAGGGGGTCATCAAAAGCAAAGTACTGAGGAGGGGGGAAGGGAGAAAGGGGAAAGGAAAGGGGAAAACATAACTTGGGTAAATAAGATGGCAGGAAATAAAGAATTAGTTATTCTATCTGTGAATGTGAATGGGATGAACTCTCCCATAAAGCGGAAGCGGTTATCAGACTGGATTAAAAACCAGAATCCCACAATATGTTGTCTACAAGAAACACATCTAAAACATAGTGACACATATAGGATGAAGGTAAAAGGCTGGAGAGGACCTATTATGCTTCAGGTGAACAAAAAAAAA
>JAJPUD010003804.1:0-49777 GCA_023553655.1 Myrmecobius fasciatus
ATGAAGCAATATCAATACTAAACATATATGCACCAAGTGGTATAGCATGGAAATTCCTAGAGGAAAAGTTCAGAGAGATACAAGAAGAAATAGACAGCAAAACTATAATAGTGGGAGATCTCAACCTCCCTCTCTCAGAATTAGATAAATCAAACCCCAAAATAAATAAGAAAGAAGTTAAGGAGGTAAACAAAATGTTAGAAAAGTAAGGTATGATAGATCTTTGGAGGAAATTAAATGGAGACATAAAGGAGTTTACTTTTTTCTCAGCAGTCCATGAACTTATACAAAAATTGACCATGTGTTAGGACAAAAAAACCTCAAAATCAAATGCAGGAAGTCAGAAATAATAAATGTATTTTTTCAGATCATGACGGAATAAAAATCACATGCAATATAAGGCCAGGAGAAAATAGACCAAAAAGCAATTGGAAACTAAATCATCTCATCCTAAAGAATGAATGGGTGAAACAGGAAATTACAGACACAATTACTAATTTCATCCAAGAGAATGACAATGATGAGACAACATACCAAAATTTGTGGGATACAGCCAAAGTCGTAATAAGGGGAAATTTTATATCTCTAGATGCTTATTTGCATAAAATAGAGAAAGAGAAAATCAATGAATTCGGCTTGCAACTAAAAAAGCTAGAGAAAGAACAAATGAAAAACCCCCAATCAAATACCAAACTTAAAATCCTAAAAATAAAAGGAGAGATTAGTAAAATTGAAAGTAAAAAAAAAACTATTGAATTAATAAATAAAACTAAAAGTTGGTTTTATGAAAAAACAAACAAAATAGATAAACCTCTAGTTAATTTGATTAGAAAAAGGAAAGAAGAAAATCAAATTGTTAGTCTCAAAAATGAAAAAGGAGAACTTTCAACCAATGAAGAGGAAATTAGAACAATAATCAGGAGTTACTTTGCCCAACTTTATGCCAATAAATTTGATAACCTAAGTGAAATGGAGGAATATCTACAAAAATATAGATTGCCCAGATTAACAGAAGAGGAAATAAATTATTTAAATAGCCCTATTTTAGAAAAAGAAATAGAACAAGTCAATCAACTCCCTAAGAAAAAATCCCCAAGACCAGATGGATTTACATGTGAATTCTACCAAAGATTTAAAGAACAATTAACTCCAATATTATATAAACTATTCAAAAAATAGGGAATGAAGGACTCCTACCAAACTCCTTTTATGATACAGACATGGTACTGATACCTAAACCAGGTAAAACAAAAACAGAGAAAAAAAATTATAGACCAATCTCCCTAATGAATATTGATGCAAAAATCTTAAATAAAATATTAGCAAAGAAATTACAGAAAATCATTCCCAGAATAATACACCATGACCAAGTAGGATTTATACCAGGAATGCAGGGATGGTTCAATATTAGGAAAAGTATTAACATAATTGACTATAATCAATAACCAAATTAACAAAAAAATATGATAATCTCAATAGATGCAGAAAAAGCATTTGATAAAATCCAACATCCATTCCTATTAAAAACACTAGAGAGTATAGGAATTAATGGACTTTTCCTTAAAATAGTCGGTAGCATCTATTTAAAACCATCAGCTAGCATCATATGTAATGGTGATAAACTGGAACCATTCCCAATAAGATCAGGGGTGAAACAAGTTTGCCCACTATCACCATTACTATTCAATATTGTATTAGAAATGCTAGCTTTGGCAATAAGATAAGAAAAAAAGATTAAAGGAACTAGGGTAGGTCATGAGGAAACCAAATTATCACTCTTTGCAGATGATGTGATGGTCTACTTAGAGAACCCTAGAGAATCAACTAAAAAACTATTAGAATTAATCCACAACTTTAGCAAAGTTGCAGGATACAAAATAAATCCACATAAATCATCAGCATTTTTATACATCACCAATAAAATGCAAGAGCAAGAGATACAAAGAGAAATTCCATTCAAAAACCTAAGAAGGAAAAAAAAAATGCAAGCAAACATCAAATGAAAGTGTTAAAATGCTATGTTGTAGTCCACACTCAGTTCCCACAGGCTTCTTCTCTGAGTGTATATGGCTTTCTTCATCACTGAATAATAGGAACTTGTTTGAATGATCTCACTGTTGAAGAGAAGGATGTCCATCAGAACTAATCATCATATAGTCTTGTTGTTGCCATGTATAATGATCTCCTGGTTCTGCTCATTTCACTCAGCATCAGCTCATGCAAGTCTCTCCAGGCCTCTCTGAAATCATCCTGCTGGTCATTTATTACAGAAGAATAATATTCCATAACATTCGTATACCATAATTTATTCAACCATTCTCCAATTGATGGTCATCAATGCAGTTTCCAGTTTCTTGCCACTACAAAAAGGGCTGCCACAAATATTTTTGCACATGTGGGTACTTTTTCCTCCTTTAAGATCTCTTTGGGTATAAGATTTGTTTCATGAGCTATGACTGTGATGGCTGGGCTGAAAACAGACCCAGTGATCTAGAGACTATTTCTATCCACAAAATGCTTGGATGAAGAGTCCATAGCTGTCCCTACATAGTTTTGAAGGAAGTGTAAACTGGGATAACAGAAGTGGTTTTATCCACTTGCTATATACTATACCATGTTTTTCTTTAAGGAAGTGCTCATATTCCACACAAGCTTTTTGTTTTCCCAATTGACAGCTGTTGGTTTGCACTTTGTGTTGGGAGGAAAGGTTTGTAACCTCCTTCTACAGATGATGAGGAAGCTGAATATCAAAATATTAAGTGACTTTCATATGACCATCATAACCGTCATCCAGTATGATCTTTACCCAAGTTCATTAGATTTCAGAATTCTATCTACTCTGCATAATAATTGCATAAATTCACAGATAATACATTCTTTTCCAGACAGTTAAACTTTTTTTAATTTTTTGTCAAAAATTATATTAACTTCATACCATTTTTGACTTCAAAAACATACATATTAAAATAAAATAATAATGTATACAAAAATGAATATAATGCAATGTAAAATAAAGTTAAGAATGTTTAGAGAAAGATTAGCTATGGCTGGGGAACAGAGGGAATTAATGGAACCTGAGGTTTATATCAAAAGAAGGAAAAGATATCAATAGGTAAAGATAAATGAGAGGCTATGTAATATGATAAAAGTATTGCCATTGGAATAGAGAATGAAACCAATTTGGCTAAAATAAAGAAGTAGTACAAATAAGATGAGAAAAGTTGGCTGAAGTCATATTATGTGATCTTATATGTAACAATTAGAATTTTATTTGCTTATTTTAGCAAAGCAATATTTTAATCAGATCTATATAACCTATATATGTATATATATACAAGGTGATCATTCTCATAGAGGTGAAATTTAAAGTTACACTAATAAAATAGACTGACAAAAGCAAGAACTTGGAGGGTTTAAGTCATAAGCCAGAAGGATATCTATGATCTATTCCAATTCTAACTTTATGACCCCAAGATTCTATAAATAGTTTGATTTATGAAGAACCCAATTCAAGTTCAAAGAATTATACTCAAATTAAGAGTTGAGAATACTTGGGAAAAAAACATTTTGGTTCTTTAGGACCCCTCAAAATTGTGAGTTTTTCCTGGTGGATCAGATAAAAGATCTTAAATGGCTGTGGTATTTCCAAACCAGATTCTTGAAAAGCTGTCCATATGGAACTGACTACTTGGAAACTAGTCTGGAAGTAGCAGGTAAATCTTCAAAATTAATATTCCACTAAATCATAAAGATAGTCAGTGGAAAATTATGGCCAGAATTTCAACTTTTTTGCCTGAAATACAAAGCAAATCTCATCTATCTGATTGTTTATATTTCATTATTCTGTTGACCTTTCAATTAAATTTGACAAAATTTTTAAAGCATCTACGAAGCATTATGCTTTCAAAGGAGAAAAACAAGACAGAATGATTCAAAAAGTTTTCAAGGCTTCTAGAAACAAAACTTGTCTTTTGACACTTGTGTATTGACAAATATTATTGAAGATTTCACACATTTTTGAGGTAAGATGAATCACATATTAAATCTGCTTTTAACTGAAATTTATAGAAGGGAAAATAAAAGATGGACAGGCTAGAGAATAAATCTAAAAATAATACCTTCCCATTAGTTTTCATCTGAAATACCAAATGTTCTGTCTGCCTGTGTTCTATACAGCAGACAAAAAAGAAAATACTATCTTTTTATGCTCCATAGTGCTCAGCAGGTAGCACATTCTGGTATAATGCAATGTAGAAACTGCCCACTGTTCTTGTCAGTGAATGTCTGCTCCTTTCTCCATTTGTGAAACTGCTAAGATTAAGAATGCACTTAGCTATAGAAAACATTGATTTTGACATATATTTTCTAAATTATTTTCATAAGGCTGAATTTTAAAAAATGTTTCCCCCTGCCATTTCTACTTTTTCATTTGTATTGTCTTTAAATCAAAGTTTCCCATAACCATCAGATCTCCATTTTTGAGAGACTGCATTAACTATTCTTACCATGTTCCCTTTCTAACACAATGCATTCATTCTTGGGTGACTTCTTAGTTCTTTTACCCAATTAAAACAACTCATTAGGACATGAATATGCAACAAAAATAACCCTTGACAGATTTTTCTCCATCCTGGTTATGAAAGTCGTCTGCATTTTTCCATATGGCCTTCCAACTGCTGGCACAATTGTTCTATTCCACTTGGCACTGTCTTCCCCAGGCACAGGCTTCCATCTCCTTCCCATATCAGTGTGCATCCAAATGAACTGCATTTCTTTCCATTAAAAGAGAAAATTACTGAAATATCACATTTTTTAACTTGACAAGATATTAGACCTATCTAGTGAATTAAAGATGGGGAAGATGTTAAGTAGCAATTTGAACTTGAAATAATATATGGAAATCTAGTGTGAATAACTGCAGTACTTTGCATAAAAGAAATGTATACATCTTTGTAAAATTAAAGCATATTATCAATTGCTAGTTTTCCAGTTTAAAAAAAAAGCCTATCATGCCTTATTTCTATATATCTGCCACTTTATATAATCCCTCTAAGCCTTAACTTACTTGAAATTGAATGGATATGAAAATTTTTCTATCTAGCTATATACCCCATATCATAGATAAGGAAATAAGCAACTAACAATATACAAATAATCTATTTCCTTCTCATGACAATATCAAAGAACTACTTGTTATGGCTCAAAATGAATATCAATACTATGTGGTAATTATCAGATCAACATTGCTAAAGATAATAAAATATTTCTGTTTTATATCATATTAACTATTTAAAGCTTCAGGGAGTCTTTAAGAAAATTTAAATATTTGTTTTATCATATAAGACTTATCTCATACATGAGAGCACCATAGTATAATTAATATTAAACCAATTTCCAGGAAGAATTAGGTACATATGGCAGTTCTGATATATACCACCTGTTGTGACTCTGGGTACTTCTGACACATACTATGTTACTCTGGGCAAGGGCTCTAAGAAATTTTCTAAGGCCAAATTTGAGAGAAAATGCAAACTATTGGTAGGAGTTTTCTTTTGGAAAAGACCCTATGCCAATAAAATTATATGGAAGTACTTATCCCTAGTCTCACTTTTCTATAATATGTTGAAAGCTAAAGCTCACACAAAAGACATATTTCTTTCACACTATTCAATTATTCTGGCATGAGAGCAAATCAAGGATTTTTTTATTTCTTTTTTTTCTTTCCTGAGGTTCTGTAACTCTTAAACTATCATTGATGGAAAAGAACTTAGAGATCATCTAGCCTAACCCCCTAATTTTTTAAATGAGAAAACTGAGGATCAGAGGCATGAAGTAACTTCACATAGATCCCTTCATTAAATTTCATCAGATATAATTCAATAGGCAAAAATAATATTAACATAGAAAAAGTTCAGTTTCATCAGTTCAGAACCTGCTTTGTACACTTAAAACTATTTAATCTTAAGCAAGTCATCTGAGCACCCTGAGTCACAGGTTAAGCATCAAAAAGTAGATCATAAATTTTAGATCATTTAGTCTAATTTCCATAGTAATGGGAAAACCAATATCTTCTGAATTCAAACCCAATATATCTGCCTCTCAGCTTCTCTAAAGAAATAACACATGCGTTCTGCCAAATATTTGTGAATGTTTTGAACAAAGTGATAGGTAAATTTTAAATCATCTAAATTAGGATTATTCAAGTGGTAGTACAAGGCTGCAAATCCAGTTCTCCTGACTACAACATTCCTGTTCTTTGTACTATCCATTTTCCTTCTTTCTTTTGTCAAGTTAGATTCCCTATCTCCCCAGGAAAATCTGTAATAAATATTAAAAGTATAATTAAAATGTAATTACTTTATGGAAATTTTTGATACATATGGCAAAACAGAGATATATAGAATAGAAAAGCTCAAATGGCATATTCTTTTAAAAATACATCATCAGTGATAACATTTTTGAAAATCATGGGATTGAGTAACTTAAAAACTTGCATATTAATAAATAAAATCAAAATAATATTAGACTTTCAATAGGTTATAAGAAAATTTCTTTGCTTTCCTTTGTCCTCTAGGCTATGAACTGTTTTTTTTTTTCTTAGCATGCACCTCCTAAGTTGGCTTAGATACCTTTATGCATTGAATTTTCACTTTGATAATCTATATCTAAAAGAGAAGTGCTAGTTAACCAAAAGCAATCTTACAAATTCCCATTAAGACTCAGTCTAGCTTGAATCATAACAATAGATAAGTTTTACCATTTTTCTCCCCCCTCCTTCTGATATTTAATAGTCACTTAATGACTGACATGCCAGCTGCTAGACATACATGCTATTGCAGCAAGGCTCAAAACATGTAATATGCAATACTTGGCATCTCCCTATTTCCTGAGACATAGAGCCCTCCTAGATTCTTTCACATTCAAGTCTTTGTTTATACTGTCAGTGGATCTTTGGATCCACTGTCAATACTGTCAGTGTATTTTTAGTATTGTTGAGGCAAGAAACAGAAAGTACTTGGGAGGAAATGGAGGTGGTGATTCTGAAGTTTAAAAGAAACAGCTGACCTATCTCTGAAGAAGGCTCTGAAGAAAATTAGATAACTATATTTATTTTCCTTTTAACTCCTTATATACAGAAGGGTTAGTCAGGGAAAAGAAGGGTACAAATTAAGGATTTATTTATAATATCCTCTTACAGATGCTCAAAAATACCAAGACCATGTTGAAAAATTCAATTCTGTTTTCTATATTACACATTGTCTTCTTAACCTTTCCCAAACTCTTAATAAGTTCCCTTTGGTTAATTCCTAGTTGCATTACTTCAACAGTGCAGCCAACCTGAGGTCTAATTATTTATTAATTAAATTACATAGAGAAATTACATGTCTGAACTGTTATTTCAAATATAAAAACTGTGCTCAAACCAATTATAGTAAAAATTAAAGCATAACATAAGAAGTGATTTGTTACACGTACTCCTTTCAATGATTTATCTACTTTGTTTATATTCATGAGTCATGCAGACTGATATTTCCCACTATGAAACAGCATCTAATTGAAAATGGCAAAAATATGAGGTAGTATGCCAGTCTTAATACATAGCCAAAGAAAATAATGTACACACACATACAGAGGCAATATATGAGAAGCATGAAAGCACTGCTAAAATATAAAAGAAAGAAAAGAGAATAAAGGATTTAATATGATTTAATGGCAAAAGAAATCTCAGAGAGTTTCCTTTCCAGGCAATTATTTTGGTGGTTGTTTGAATGAAAGTAAGAGGAAGCTATAGTAATACAGCTAAGAAGCAATATTTGAAATCAAGTACAGTGATGCTAAACCCAAGATTCTTTGTACCGAAATATGCTTCCTCAGAATTCTGATTTTGCCTGTTTGTTTAACATAATTAGTCAATGTAGATGAAATAACTGAATAATTCACATTTAACCATTTGATCAGCTGTTAAGTAGAGTTTAATGTGAGGTAAATAATCACCTTTCCAATTTTCAAATAATACCTAGTATTTAAAGTGAATGACTTTATATTTTGGCTTTAATGTTTATTTCATTTGATCCTGACAATAACTCTGGAGATAGGCACTCTTATTTTTACCAATTTAAGTATGAGGAAACCAAAGTTAAAAGATAAAACGACATGGTCAATGTCATAGAGCTAGTAAATAACTGAGGCAGGATTCAAACCCTAAGTCCAGCAATCTATTTGCTTCTTTAGCTAGTTGCATTGTATAATAAATAAAAAATAATAATCTAAATAAATCAAATGCTCATTATTATATGCTGATACATGGAAATGGTCATATAAAATTATGTGACATCATGAAGAGCATGAAAGGAAGAATATTTGTATGCACAATCATTTCCAAGTGGAGAGAGAGGTAAGTGGAAGTCACCTAGAGAGCCATGTTACCTCTGTCTCTTAACCTATGAATCTAATTTGGAAATCCAACACGGCTCCAATGAAGAGAGAAAAGGTCCAATTATCCCAGGAAACATGGATTACATTACAACACATTCCCTACCAAAGGGGGAGAGAATGTTCCTTACTTAACACAAAAGTGCTGAGGCCATTAGTACTCCCTCTTAGACTTGAAATAAACATGTGTATTATGTGCCTATAAGTCCCAGTGGAGATCACAAATGGTGTCACATTGCACAGTGGTTCCATTAGTAACATAATGTCATCCAACCACAAGTCATGCTAATGGTTTAAATTAGAATGCAGCTTACTTTTGCATGCCTCCCACTACAAAAAAAAAAAAAGTTTCTCTGGTTTATAAAAAAAGGAAAGGGAGAAGTAAAAATACTTAGCTTAAAACTTTATTTCTGGCTAATGTAATATGTCACTTTAAAAAATAGTGAATGAATCATAACTTTGCAAGATTTGTTTAGTATGTGAAAATTAATAAAGCACATGTGTAAACTCATTTTCACAGTTTTTTCTGATTGTACCAAAAAGTAGAACATTTTAAAATAAGGGCATATGACCTAATTTGGAATAGATACAGGACATGGCATGGCATGTTTATATAAATTCTCTCCAGAGAAAGCTAATTGGCTCTTCAATATGGCTCACAACAATACAATAGTTGCAGAATTACTTTAATTGCTGGAAGGAAAGAAAGAGGGAGTTTAAATCAATTAGAGGTATACATGAGATATAGAATTTGTATGTGTTTGTGAAAGAGACACTGACAGACAAAGAGTGACAGAGAATAAAACAGAGTGACCATCATAGTGAAAGACAGACAGTTATCAATGCATGATACTAAATGCAATGCAGAAGGCAGCCAAAAAAGTATTATATTGGGTAGCAATAGCATCCTTCCTAGAATGAGTCCTTGTGACTTTAATAGCAGTAACAGAGCTTAGAAGAGAATTTTCCTAGCCTGGGTTGCATGCCCACCCTTCCAGCAAAGTCTAGAAATAAATGTAGCCCTAGATACTGAAAAGTGAAGTAAGGCCACCAAGCTCCCAGAGGAAAGATTTGATGTTTTTGAAGACAATCCTGCTGAGAACAGTGATTCTGATCATTATTTTCTCGCGAACATGTAGGCATATGTTCATTCATTCTGCCATGTTGCACTTAAGTGATTAAAAATTCATGTTCCAAGTAAGAAGCTGTTAAGTAGCTAATTATTTATTCTGTTTACAAGATATGCCCCAACTGGTTAGGGGGAAAATGAACGGTGGGGGCCAGATATAGCATTAAAAATATTGAGGGTGAGAAGGACAATCTGCCTCCTGATGGGTATATTACCAAGTGGTTCCAATTGATAGAGAACTTTAAGCAAACAGAAGTGCCATTAAATGAATGGATTCATTTCAGAAGACTGGGAAGATTGTTAACCTCTTAATAATCCTCCACAAAAAATCTCCAAATCTATTTGAAATTCATTGTCAAAGAATCTTGACTCATTGTTTGCATAAAACTAAATCTTATAAGATATTTTTTTGCAGAACAGAACATATTAAAACTTATTGAATATTATAGATCTTTTCAGAAAAGAAAAAGAATTACAGTAAGATTTTAAAAGCTGAATAAATGAGATATTCAAATTTTCCAATTATTAGTTTCTAGACTTAACTAACAAAAGAGTAGTTTCAAATGAAATAGAAAAAAAAATGTTAGTTTCCTTTAGGACAAAAATTTAGTTACCAAGAATTGTTAAACATTTCAGGAAAAGGGATAAAGGAATAAAGTCTGAATGATCTGCCATTGAAACAGATTAGCTCTGTAATCAGGCAAAAGTCACTTGACTTCTCAGACTTAGATTTACCTAATTCTGTAAATTATAAATATCATAGCTTTAATGATTTTCTGCAACAGAATTGCATGTGATAGCAATCTAAGAAGATAAGTCCTATTCTCCTGGATAGAAAATTTCTTACTGAAATATTCTACTTCCCAAGAACACAAAATAGCACCTTTCTTTTTCTTCTCTAAAGATTTGGGAAACAACTGCCCTGAAAATCACATATTCAGACCAATAACTAATCAGTATATTATATTAAAATATTAATTTTTAAGTATGACAATGAAACAAAAATGTTTCTCTTTATAATAGAATGGATTTTTATGGGGTAGCATTGAATTAGAGGATGATTCAAAAGATAGCCTAGTGTTTTATCCATAGCTCATGGCTATTATTAAGAAAATCATTGTACTATTGACACACAGAAATGTCGGTCAAGGACCTTCTATCAATAGAAGTTTAGAAAATAGAATTGTGGTATTGTAGACTTGTCTGAAACATTCCTTAAATACATTAGCTTTTCTAAACATTCTGAAATATTAATACTAATAAAGTTATATGTATATGTGCATATCTGTGTATCTTTAGAAAATATACTCTAAAGACCATTAGAAACTATTTTGTATAATCTACTAATTATTTGATCTCTAAAAAATACCACAAGGTAATTAAGGCAGGTATCATTATCCATTATTATGGAACTGAATGGCATAGCAAATAGAGCCCTGGCAATGGAATCAGGAAAATAAAGCTAAAATTCTGCCTCAGATACTAACTGTATGAGCCTAAGCCTCATTTTCCAAATCTATACAATGGGGATAATTTATAGAACACACACACACACACGTACACACACACACACACACACACACACATCTTGTCTCTTTTTTCTTTTCAGAGTAAAGATGTCAAGAATACAGCATTTCATAATTTTATGTTGCTTTAAAATGTGAAATTATTATTAAAAGGCAGTAAAATGTGTTAGTAATAACACTTTTTAGGTTTCATTGCATGACATATTATGTATTCTAAATTTGAAATCCTCATCCACTGACCTAGTGAATATATTCCTGAAGTAAATGGATCATCATTTCTGAAATTCTTATTATAAAAAACCAACACTAGAAAACCTAAGAATGGTACAATTATTTAGGAGAGTTTATTAGTTCTCCTTGAGAAGTTAAATTGAAGGGGTTGGTAGAGTTTTTCTTTGAGATGAAAGGCATAAAAAGCATTATTTTGAAGGACTTTTTTTCCTACAATATTAATGAATATTTGCAAAATAAAATCAAGGTGTAAACAATTATATTTTTGATACAACATCTAGTATGAAAAATGAGGTAAAGGAATTATCTGAAGAAGTTGATACAAGTTCCAAATTAAATAATAACATACTAATAACCTGCTGTATGGAAGAAGGCACTGGCCTTGGTCTCAAAGTCCTGGGTTTAAGCCTGCCTCTAGCATATAGGAGCTGTGCAACTATGGGCAAGTCACAACTGCTCTGTTAGAATGTCAGGTGACTTTCTAGCACTCCAAGTAACAAAAGAGTGCTTGATCTGCAACAGTGTGAGGACAAGTTTCACACAGGACATGATTAATCAACACCTATGGAAAAATAGTAATGTACCCAAATACTCTTAATATTCAACTATTTCTATAAAAAAGTGAATTAAGAAAGATTAGGGGAAAATTGGAAAACAATTCAGAAGAAAATAAAGGACCAAAGTCTTCAAGATTATATGGAAATTTTATATTCACATATCAAAAATCTTTTTTTTGAAAAGAGTCTTAAGGTGTTTAATAAGATAAACACTAGCCACTTCAACAATTATTTATTAAATGCTCACAACGTGAGTGGTACTATGATAAAAGGTAGAATACAGAGCTAGCAATAAAAAGCATGCACATCCTTAAGGAGGTAACATTTTCATGCAAGAAATAAGGTAAAAAGACTAATAAATATGAGACAATTTGAGGAGAAGAGAAGGGTAACAATAAAGAAAATCCAAATGGCCATTGACTTGGGACTTGAAAAAGGCCAGGTAATCTAATAAAAGAGTTTATGTTGGACATGGGGGATAAATATACGAAAGCTATGAAAGACAAAATACCAAAATCAATCCAATTTGACTTTAACATGCTGAAAGAAAGGAATTAATGAGAAAATATTAAGGAAAGATAGGCTTGAGTCAGAGACTAAAAAGTTATAAAGTACCAAATGGAGGAGGTTGAATTTTATCCTATATGTCACAATGAGGCAAAATATTCTTATGATATTGGGGCAAGGCCAGAGATTTCCATTAAGGTTTTCTCTTTCACATATACACATAGACAAATGAAATTGAATATATTTTAACCAACAAGAAACCATCAACTTGATAAAGAAAAGATAAAGATCAATATCAAATTAGAAAAAAACATAAAAATAAGGAGATTTAGTTCAATTAGGGCAACTCCAACTTGATCTATTCAAACAAGTTGTTGATCATAAAAAATGGGGAAAAGATAAAAGAAATGACTTTGATGCAAAGTATCTCCATTTCCTAAGGAAATTTACTTGCCATGAATTGGTCACCACAATGAAGAGATCCTAAGAGACCAGAAATTACCTAAGACAACCAACATTTGATGTCCACGCCTAAGAGGTGAGTTATAGCAGCATAGGAAAATTTAGAATGGAGACTTTCTTGTAAAAGCTTGTGCAAGAGAATGTTGGATAATCAGTAGCATGAGTCTTACAAAACACCAAAGTGCTTTAGAGGGAAATGCAGAATACTTGGTGAGGGGCTCAATTAAGCAAAATTATCTTAAGGATATCTGAGGATGAAATTGGAGAGACAACATATATGAAAAAATGAAAAAATGCATGAAAAGATTTTTATAATAATTTAATTGACTGCTATGGCACTGAACTATGCTGGGTAATAAGAATGCAAAACCAAAATGGAAAACAGTCCCTGACTTTGAGAAGCATATGGATGGTATGGGTAGGAGCCTAGGAGGTGGGTGAAAAACATGAATACAAGTATTAAGGAAATTCAATATATGTTAAAATTAAATTATATATATATATATGTATACATACATGTCTGTATATTACATGCAGTATATTCATATATACAAGTAGTAAGAAAGTGTTATATGTGCATATTTGTATATATATATATAATATATATAATATAGACACATAGCTATGTGTATATATGTATGAGCATAGACATATAGAGTGTGTGTGTGAGAGAAGAGGAGCATTCATTTTGAGAGATAAGGACCATTTAATCTAACTGGCACAAATAAAAGAAAAGGAAACCAAGATATAGAGAGGTTAAATCATTTGCCTGAGCTGACTCAGAGGGAAAGAGGTAAGCTTTAAATTCAGGTTCTTTGGCTCCAAAGCCAGTGACATGGGTATTCTCTAACTAATTGTAAGAAAGTCTTTGTTGTAGAGGTGGTACTTTACCTTGAATAAAGCTAGAGATCACAAGTGTGGATGAGGGGCAAGTACATACTAGGCATGGAGGATAGCATTTTTATCATATTATCATGGATCTGATTCTGTGAAGGAAAGAAAAAAAAACCCTCTACTTCCTCATTTTGAAGTTTTGAAATGTAAAGCCCAAGGAATTAAAGGGATTTACTCAAGCACAAATGTACTTAGTTGACAGGAACAGGGTTTGAACTCGGGTTTTCTGCTTTCAAAGATATTGTTCTTTGTACTTAATCATATGTCTATTTTCCTTAACAAAAATATAAGAATACACATCTCCATTTTGGATATGCTTTATGTCATAGGATAACAGAACACAGAGACTTTTGCAAATGACATCTTACAGGCAATCTTGTCTTTATGGACACATAAATGACTGAATAATGTATGGAATTTAAAAAAATTTAATTCACTTATTAAATATTAAGTTTTTAAAAGAATATATAGCTCTTTCACTTTGAGCTAGAAAATCCACCACTACACTTATACCTCAAATAGGTCAAACATACTCCAAAATACTTATATTATGGCAAATGGATAGCAAAAAATTTAAAGCAACACCTTTTTAGTAGCAAAGAATTGGAAATAAAGTAGATATTCATTAATTGGGTAGTGGCTATTTAAATTGTTATGAATGGATACAAGATATTATTGTTCTATAACAAATGAATAATATGATGACAAAAGAGAAGCAAGGAAAGATATAAATGAACTGATATGAAATGATATAATTGAAGTCAAGATAACAATACACATAATGATTTTACATTTGCAATATATGTTGCAAATAGAATAACCACCATAAAACAAATGAAAATGATATTACAAAATTATTAAGAACAAGTTTAACCTCCTTACAAAGTTATATGATCAGACACCTTCTCCAAATTCTTTACATAGGTGGTGGTAGGATGCACAGGCCTGAATGGTGAACATATTGTCGGGGGAATTTACTGATATTTTTCTGTCCTTCCTGTTTTTCTTTTAAGAAAATATTTGTTTTATAGGTTCTCTCTCTAGGAAGGAAAAGAGTAAGATGTTGGAGAAAATTTAATAAATATTCCAATAATAAATATATCAAATAAATCAATGATAAATATGTCAATAAAAATTTGGTAGAGCAAAATATTATCAAAAAAGTTTTCCCACAATATTGTTTACTCTCCTGTATATGACAAAATCATGTGAGTCCTTTCATGTGATAATAGAGATATCATTCTTAGACGACCCTCTAGATATAAAGTATAACATACGAGATGACATTTGCTAAAGGTATTTGCCATTTTAATATATCTACCAAGAAGAAAAGAGATTACTTTTGGTGATAATTTTTTTCAAATATTCCTCTTTGCCTATAGCATTGTGTAGACTGTCTTAAGCTCCAGTATAGTGGAGGGCTGAAAATGAGAACATATAAATACATAATTCAACTTATCATTTCAAGACTTATAAACTATAATCTCTTGAAAGAACTTATTCTCATTATATGTGTTTACATTTACATGTATCAATGAAAAACAAAAATGGGGAAGAACGTGTATTATTCAATCTTTGTAGGTGATAACAGATAATCCTGATCTATGTATTAGTAAATGTTACCAAAAGTGGGGTGCTAGACAAAGAGAGGGGTAAAGAACTGAATAGAAGTATGCACTGAATTAAGTCTGGGAAGTTATTTTCCCAGTATTTTTAAAGAGTCCCATCTTGTAGGGAGAAAATAATATCATCTATTTTTTAAGAATTTTTTTTTCAGAATGGCTAAATGGCATAGGGGATAGAGCATTGGTCTTGGAGTCAGGAAGGACTGAGTTCAAATCCACAACTGTGTGACCCTGGGCAAGTCACATAACTAATTCCTTCCACCTGCCAAAACAAAGACAAAACAAATCTAAAATAATCTTTTAAAAAAAAATATTTTTCCTGGTGATGCTGTGTAATTGTGTCTGTTTGCCTACTTACTTATTTTATTTAATATATAATAATTTGGATCAAACTCTAATAATACAAACACAAATAAAAACAAAAGTCCCTACTGGTGAAGAACTTACATTCTAATGGGGGAAGACAGCATGTAAAAGGGAGCTGAGGGAGAGAAAAGCTGGAGAAGAAGTACAAAAGTATAGAAAGTCAGGATTGGAACAGGGGTGACTCCAAGAGCCTCTGAAATGGTTGTCAAGGTCATAGACTTAGCAATAAGAAAAAAAAAGGTTTTGGGAACTGAGGCATCTCCTGTAGGACAAGATTGATTTTGGAAAGATAGGAGAAGTTAGAAAGTCAGGAATAATATCAGAAATAGAGAAAACCAGTTTCTGAATCACCCAAGTTGTAGTTCACTCAAATGACAATGAAGAGGCACTGTGTGGATGAGAATATATTCACACCTATTACCCCCTAAGAATTATACAATGAAGTGGCAAAATTTTCATGAGAACAATATGTGACCGGAATAGGAGATGAGATGATTTTGAAGTGAAATTTATGTCAAAAACAGATGAATATCCCGTAGCTTCATTACTATTCATGAAAAGTCAAGAAATTAAAGGGTCCCGGTATATTGAAGGGAACCTATGGGGGAGATTTTACACACACACACATAAACACCCACACATACACACACACACAAATTGCATAGGAAGAAAGGGCATAGATGGGTTTCAATTTACATTGCTGGAGGGAATGTCCTCAGAGATAAAATTTTAACAATTTCATTGAAATGTTTAGATTATTGTATTTGCATATCTAATAGTATTATCATCACATGCATAAATTAACTTTATCAAATATGTAACAATTATTTTAGTGTCCATAATTGTATTATATAACTTTCTATAACTTAACCCAAAGATATCTCGAAACATAGCATGCTACATTGCTGAAGGTTCTTATAAGAAATCCTGGATTAGGGAGTTAGATAGAAGTAGCATATTGTTCCCTATGTGTGTATATATATATATATATATATACATATATACATATATGCATATATATATGTGCATATATATATGCACATATATATTTATAGATGTGTAGGTAGATAGGTATGCAAAGCTATACACACATTTCCAGAATCTGAGGTCTGGAACAGACTTTGGAAGTTATAGAATGCAACACATACCTCCAAAAGAATTCTTCCTAAAATAGAACCAACAAAAGAACATGTAGGTCTTGCTTATAAAGTATCAGTGAAGGGAAATCCTCATTCTGCTTTTGGATACATTGAAGTATTATGGAAATGTTTTTTTTCCATGACACCTAAATTCATGACATTGAAACTTTTACCCATTCTAGTTTGTTAGATAATGAGAATTTTTATTGTGTTCACTCTACAACAGGTACTGTGCAAGAAAATGACATATAAAGACAGGCACATACACGGCCCTAGTCTTTCCAAAGTTTACACTCAATGCAGGAAAAAAAAAAGGTAAATAACATTGGAATAGGACCTGGGGATATGAAAAAAGGTAAAGGATGGTTCCTGCTCTCATGGAGCTTGCAATCTAATAGAGTCAACAACATTTAAACAACTGTGCTATATACAGAATAAATTTTTAAAAATCAAGATAGAGAAATCACTTAGGAGAGGAGATTAAATGACTTCTTGCAGAAGATGAGATTGGCTGAGACTTAAAAGAAGCTGAGAGGTAGAAATTTGGAGACTGTTGGGTCCTGTACTAAACAGTGGATACAAGCAGCCATATGTGGTACATATTATGAAGGCAGAAATAACAAGATTTGGAAACTGGTTGGATATAGGAGGAAAGAGTGAGGAGTTAGGATATCACCTAGATTGTGCTCCTTTGTGAGTAAAAGTTGGATGTACTTTCAAAAATAATAGAGAAGTTAGGTATAAGTGATTGGGAAAAGATAATGCATGAGAAATGATAGTGGGGCAGAATAGGGGGAAAATATAATGAATTCAGTTTTCAACAAGTTTTGTTTAAGATGTCTATGGGGCATCCAGTTTGAAATGTTTAATAGAACTTGCAAATGCTAGCCTGGGGAATCAAGGCTGCAGAAATAAATCTGGTAATCAATAGAAAAAATATAGTTGAATATTGAATAGTTGAGACTGATGAGATCACCAGGTGAAATAGTAAAAAGAGTAGCGGCCATAGGACAAAGCTTTGAAAGGCTTAGATAGTTTATAAGCATTGGTAGATAAAGTTCCAACAAAGTAGACTAAAAAGAAATGATATGACAAATAGCAAGAGAACCAAGAGAGAATATTGTCATGAAATCTAGAGAATTGGATTAGAAGTGAATTATTAAGTAGGAAGCATTGTTTAAACATGGTGCAGGACTTGGAATTAAGATCGGGGTTTAAATTTTGCTATTAATATTTACTAGCTGTGTGACAATGGCCAAGTCATTAGATTTCTGAACTCAACTCCAAAATGAGGGGGCTGAGCTAGAAATTCTCATAATTTCCCTGCAGATTGAAATCCATGATATTATGATTATATTAATTTAGAATACTTAACTACAAGAGCCAATTAAATTCTAGCTATCTTTGGACTTTTTAAAATAAATACAAACTAAATCATGTCTGAAACATGGAAGAATTTCACTATTTTAGAGAAAATAAGGAAACCATACTAAGCAAAACTGAAACAAAGTTTCCCAAGTTTCCTTTTCCTATCATCCAGATCTATACTCAGTGATGGGAATAGATGGCATCACCCTTTCAACCTGTGTTTCCATCTGATCTGAATTGGCAAGGTTATCACGTCGTATGCTTATTTAAGCCTTCTGGACACTGGGTGAGTTTGCAGATGGTCTGCACAGACCATGAAGAATAAATCAATGGAGGCGAGAAAGATATTTCATGCTTTTGAATAAAGCAGCAATGAGGCCATAATGTTTTGCTCTAGATATTCTGGATTAGTAGAGATGGAGCAACACTTCAAATAAGAAGGTATCAGCTGCCTCTGCCACTTACTTGTGACTGCACAAAACACTGAGACTCTGGGTTTTATTGTTTTTATCTGTAACATAAAGAGATTGCATTAGAAGATCTCTAAGGTGCCATCCTGTTCCAAATTCCATAAGTTTATAAAAAAGTACATCTTCTATTCATAGCATACTCAAATTGGCTATATATTTTTGTACATTGACATACAATAACTACAGCTCAACAGCCATCCCCAATATGTTACACTAAAAGGGGTACCTTAAAAGGATGTCCCGTGTCCCTAGAGTAAATAATGAAAGCTTTTCTTAGAATGATGGACTAGAGTGCATGTGTCTATGTGTGATGGGAGGGGCTACAGGATACCCATGAGGCTATGCAAAATTTTCCCAGTGGGCCACAAATTTTAAAGTGATCTTCTCTGTGGCCTTTGTGATGAAACAGGATATAACAGATGGTGACTGCAATCTGTGTACATGGAAATGGATGGAAAGCATTTTGTGACCAACTATCCTTTCCTTGCCACTGTGGTGATTATCATAAACCTGTCAGTCTTAGCATTCATGCTTCTTGCAAAAATCTTTGCTGTTTGAACCTGCCTTCCCAGACTTATGCAAACTGTCCTATCTATAGCTATTGTTTCCCAGGAGCATATAGATACAGTAATGTTCTTGGGGAAGCTTCCCATTTTTCTTCTCTCTTTCCTTATATATTTTTCCTGCTCCTATTTCTATGTATTAAGATTTTCTATCTATTAAGAATCTAATCTATTAAGGTTAAGTTCACATGTTATGTTCTTTCAGCCTTTTTAGTCTGAATGAATGAATGTGAAATAAATATTTGAACAACTTCTATGTGACAGATAATTTTATTATGTGCTTGGGATACAAATACAGAGGGATAGCATAGCACAACAATGTAATAAGGAGAGATTCCCACATACAAAAAAGAGTGATAGACAAGGAAGAGAATTTTTTCAAAGAAATCAAAGTTTTTGAATGGAGACATAAGACAACCAATTGTTATAGGCAATAATAATATTACTTTGATTACTGTTTCTAGCTTCAAGATATAAAAGGTGGAAGGTACTTAGATAAAGTCAGCTTAGCCTTAAGCAGAGTTCTCAAGCTGAGTGGATTCACTCCACCAGAAGGGAAGGAAGGATCTGTAGAGAGTAGGGCATGGTCTCCAGAGGTCAGAAATATAGGTCTTCTCTATATTCCGTATGGAGTGTGGAAGAGTAAAGGGTAGATGGCAAGATGCCCAGGTAGACCCAAGTTTCCTGTTGGATGTGTGAATGGATTATGAAAAGCAATTCCTCAGAACTTTTTTTTGACATTCTTAATTTCTTCCTTATATCAGTTCCTCAAAATAAAATTTTGGTAGCCTCGAAACCTAGCTCCATTTGATTCAGAGCACTCAGCTCCCATCTCTGGATTTATATGAGAAATCATCTGAGATTAAAATCTTTGTAATTTCTGCATTCCTCCTTAACTTCTTTTTTTTTCTTTGCTTACATGGAAGGGAACCTACTTCTTAAATAGTCGCTAATTTAATGATTCCTTTCCATGGTGACTGCTCCATTTCTGTATCTATTTAGCAAATATTTGACAATAATTTGCTTTATATTTTAAGAGATGCAATGGATTAGATATAGCTCCATCCCTTCTGGGTCTTACATAGGAGGAGATGTATTTGTATACAAATGACTATATTCAAAATAGATTATCAGAATAGCATACATGACTCTTTTCCATGGATTGTTGTGAGTAAAACACCATTTCACAGTGAAAATGTTAGTAAAATAGGTTCTTGTTGATCTAGTAGGAAAATGCTATGGTGGTTCACAGAAAGAAGAAGCTATTTGCATTAGGGAAAAGGAAGAAAGATCATTTAGGTGGTACCATTTGAGCTGAACTTCAAAGGATGAACAGGAAACAGAAACATATAAGAGAAGAAAGGCATAATGACAAGAAAGGACTGAATGAACAGTTTGTATTGAGGGAATAAAGAAGTAATACAATTTTCTTGGATAGAGAGATATAGAGGGAAATAAGCCTGGATAGATATCCTATAGGATCTTAGCTGTTTATTTTACTTTCATTTTTTAACCTTAAAACTGTAAAAACTAGAATTCAGATAAAAAAGTTGATAAGAATTATTAAATTGGACAGTGACATTTTCTGTAGCATGCAAATTGTTGATTATCTAAGCTCTCTAGCATCATAATAAAATAGACTGAATGGAATTTTTTCTCAGATCCTTTAAACCAGTTCAAGAGGATTCTTTGTTTCTTTATTTTCTTTTTAATTTTTATTTTGCCCTACCCAATTAATAAAGGGAATTTTATTTATTCAGGGAATTCATGGCATGGAAATTTTCAGGGCAAAGACTATAGTTTAAATCAAGTCATAATTCAATAGATACCCTTTTTTGACATTAAAAATGTCCCTCGCTTGCATATTAATTAATGACAGAAATGTATGTACTGATTCATTATGGGTATAGAATAAGAATCATTATAATGTTGATAGATCTTTTAACTAGTTATAAGTTAACTATGATCAGGGATAGATATTGTTTACCAACTAATAGGACTTATATATTTAAATGCATGCTGTTCTTCCAAATATGCTACTTCCCAAAACCTCTAAGAATTATTGTTTTAGAATTGCCCAGGGATTATGATCATTTTTAAAAGCATTAATGGTGGCAAGTAACTCACAATTCATATTTTCATAGAATTTTCAGATGATAAATTGTATTTTTTCTAAAAATCCTGTGAATGTTGCAAAGCAGAAAAATTGGAGAAGATCGATGGTGCAGTGGATAGAGCACCCAGCTCTGGAATCAGGAGAAGCTGGGATCAGGAAGAAAGTAGAGAATTAAAGTAGCATTCCATTTTAAAATTTCCTTTTTGAAATAAGGTCTAAAAATTTAGGTGACTTAATTAATTATCCTTTGCCATGCTGCCAAGATGTGGCACCTGGGACTTCATTCCAGAGTTCCTAATTCTTAGTCAAATTTTCTTTGTACTATGTCCAACTAATTTTCAGACTTAGTCTTTTGATGGTGGATTTGATTTTAGAAAAATGGCCACACAGAATTCATTTAGATTATAATAAAAATCAAATGCCTTTAAATGAAGGTATATTGGAGTCAGCTCTAATCAGCTTGGAGAAATGTTTATTAAATTTTCAGTTTCTGCATTTACATTTTTAGAAATATATAAACATTTCAAATCAATTTTAGATTTATTTTTGTTTCATTGATTTTCGAGACAATAAATAAATGGAGAAGATTTTAATAATCCAGATGCAATTTAAACCTGTGCTATAAGTACATAGTTTTGTTTGTTGTGGGAGAGTTGGTTCTTAAATATTTATGCCACCACTACTTTTGATGTTTACAAAACACATTTCTTGCCACAATTCTAAATGTTTAACTTCTGATAATTTTTACATTCAAATTAAAATTTTTAGAATGTCACAATCATAATTATATATCTAAATATTTGTGTATACAACATAATTTTATAATTCTAGAGGCATTTGGGTAGAGTAGTGTGGATAGAACCTGGAGTTGGGAAGTTCTGAGTTCAAATTTGTCCTGAGATATATTTATGACCCTGGGACTGCTACTTTATCTCTATCTGCCTCATTTTCTTTATCTATAAAATAGGAATAATGAGAGTATTTCTCCATAGATATTTTGAAGTCAAAAGAAAATAATTATAAAGAACCTTCAAATTTAAAAGAGCTTTTTAGATATGATGATAATATTATCATACAACATATTAAAATACAAGAATATGCAAAAGACCTGGGATTTCTTAATTTGTTGGAATTGTGGCCAAGGTAACAAAACTGTTGCATTTAAAAGGAATTTTTTTCAGCACTAGTTCCAATATCCCAGCATTATCTCTTTTGAGTAGAATTCATGTTGGGATACAGTTGATTTTCTGCTCTTTATATTTTATTAATTCAGGAAATATAAGAATTCATTAGAGTTGTTCATTATCCTTTCATCAAGGCAATGTATTTACTGATTTAAGGCTGAAAGGGATTTTAAGGGTCATATCTTCCCATACTGTTTTTGTCTCCATTTTAGACAAAAGGAAAAATAGAATCAGAGAAGCTGATTTGTCTTGTCCAAAGTCATAAAAGATCATTGACCTCAGGTCTTCCATGTCAAAGACAATTGAATTTTCTTACCATTTCTCTGCACTCAGACATTCATATTATCATGATGCATCAGAGTAGGATTTTAAAGGTTTCTTTTAATACCATGTTATATTCAGTATAACTGTGAAAGTTTACAAACAAATTGCCATTAGGTTTTAACTATTCTGGGTTTCTCATCTTAACAATGGTCAGTCTAGAGTTCTTGAGTCAGAGACATAATGTTCATGTTAAATGGTTCTTATGAAAAGGCAGAGTAAAGGTGACAGGATATGCATAATTTGAATAAGTGTTAGCATTCCAGTAAGAAAATAATTGGATAGAGGTTGCTCAAAGGTCTTGATTTTCTCTCCTCAAGAAATAATGTCTAGTAACCTATTGAAAGGAGTTCTTTTTTCTTTTTTTTCCCCATCCTGTATCCTTTATGTGGGTCATAGAGATCTAAGTGATAGTGCATTTCTACTTGATATCATTCTCTAGGCATCTTATTGCTTATGTAAAGTGTGTGACTGGTTTCCTATGCACATTCAAGGGGGAAGAGGGAGAAGTGTTTAAAAGAAAGCCACTTTGGGCTTAAAAGTTTGAAAGAAAAACAATATTCTTCATTATTAAAATAGAAGAAAAATCAATCTCCTGGAAATCAGCTATATTAAGTCCTATGAGCAAGTTAGAAATACTGCTATCTCAAGTACTACAAATACAATCATGTATACTCAAGGAGAGTAGATTTCATTCCAGAGCTCTCTTGAGGGCTCTTATTATCCCCCATGTTCCATATTACTATTTCATGAACAAGAAAAAGAGAGACATCTATTGTGCAGTTTGCATTCATTCACTTGTAGGTGAGGTATAAATATAAAGTAATGAGACTGGTTTCCCTAGGTGTCTAAGTAAATCGCTTTTGTTGCTACATAATTAGTCACAAATTCCATTTCTCTCTTACCACTGAAACAGAGAGTAGAAAGAACACAATTCACTCCATTTTATATGGCAAGAGTTTGTTTGTACACCAGAGTTTTGAAAAGTTAGAAGTTTAGAGATAGTTTTAATTTCATTGTCTTCCCTATGTACATACTTTCTCTTCCCTTTTGGTTCAATCCTTTCTATTCCCCATTTATCAAACTTTTATGATATCACATGTAGTACAAAGTACCAGTCATACAAAGGACAAATATATTGTCTTGACTTTGTTGAACTATCATCTACATTGGCAACCAACAAGATGGTTCATAGAAATACTACCTTAGAAAATATATAATTAATTCAGAAAAAAAATCTTGTTGACTTGCTCTCTTCCCCTTCCCTATTCATCTCTAATGTCCTGCTTTTAAGATTGTAACTTTAAACATCACACATTGCAACAAAAAATTGAAACCATGTTGTTCATTATCCCCCTCCCCAATTAAGCATTTATCCTAATGACTTGACTTCAGGATGATAGATAGCATTTTCTCTCCAGCAACACATTCAGTATCTATAGTCCTCTATCATTTCACTTGAGGAGCTCCAAGACCCTCACTGATAAACTTCCATGGAAAGGCTACCTCCAGCTGAGACCTTATTTTTTTTTAAATTGAATGATGAATGATACTATTTAACACAGCTTGATTGCCAATGGGGTGAGTTAAATTTCAGCTGAATTAATTAAATTCAGCATTTAAGGGTAATGCAAAGTGGGGTGTCTTGAATTTTTAATCAATATCATTTCCTTTCTATTGTGTTTCTTTGGTTCCCTGCCATTGCCCATCTGGTTTTAGATTGTGAACAGGTGAGAGGAACTCATACCTCTGCAATAGCAAAGTAAACAAAGCCATTTTTAGTCCATGCAAAAACAAACCTTAAATAGTTATGTGTAATAAAATGACATCAAACTGTTTTAATTTTCCAAAATAGGACTGTATGTAAATGAATGAAAATATGTAAATGAAAAAGTTTGAGTTAAAATTGCTTCCTAGCAAGATTCTTTTAAAAAAAATTTGAATGTTTGCCATGTATGAATTTATATATCTGACAATAATACTGAGAATCTAGCTTTCTGTTTATAAACACTTAATCATTAAATACTCTGTGTGTGTGTGTGTGTGTGTGTGTGTGTATGTGTGTATGTGTGTGTACAGGCATCTAGGTGGCACAGAAGGTAGAATTCTAGTCTGAAGCCAGGAAAATTCATCTTAATGAGTTCAAATCCAGCCTGTTTGCCTTACTTTCTACATTTGCAAAATGAGTTGAAGAAGAAAATGGCATCTTTGATATCTTTGCCCCCTACCCCCCAAAAAAATGGGATCATGAAGAATCAGACATGACCTATAAATGATGAATATAAATATAACCAATGAGAGGATAGCACAGCATAGAGACTAGAATATTGGACTGAAAATTCTGCAATCAAGTTCCATCTTTGACACAAACTGGCTTGATGAGAGCCTCTCTTGTCTCTAAGCCAGTGGTGTCAACCTCAAATAGAAATGGCAGACTTAAGCATTGCAGAAAGTACAAATGAACTTAAAAGCAAACAAGCAAAACAACATCCTCTGTGTTCAGTTGTATTTTATTTACTTTGCCAAATATTCCTCGATTTCATTTTAATATAGTTTGGTGATGTTGAAAGAGAATGTCATGCTAAATTAAAACTTTTTGTTTTGTCCATGGATATGTCAGAGGTGTCAGAGGGTAGTGGGTATTTCCTAATTGACTCATATACCTTTTATGCTCTAATTTTCCCTGACAGTAAAGTTAATTTTTTTCTAATCATTTTTTTAATTAAAAAAAAAAGAATAGGGATGACACAAAGGAAGAGATTTATACTCTCCACTACAAGTTAAGACCCCCCCCCATTTTTTATCATGGTTAAAGTTTTCAAAGATAAGCAACCTGAATGGCAGAGGTAAGGAAATGATGTATACATATCTATCTCCTCCCCTGACAGTCCTATGAAATATGGCTCTACCATATTAAACTCATTACCTCTAATCTTATTAACACGATGTTAACTGGAGTCTTGAATTACACTGTTTCCTTTATTCTCCTATCCCCTCCGAATAGAGGGATGGAGGATGGTTTACTAAACTCCCAATACCTTCCTTGACACGTGACAGAAAGTGTATTTGGGGGCTCATTCCTTTGCATTTGCTATCCTGTCTGACTTTATTTAACTCTGGAATCAAGATGTTTCTGAGCTCGATTTTCCACTGGTCCCACTTTCCTCCCACCTTTTGTATTGTCTCTCCCCCTTCTTAAAGGAATGTCTGCCATTATCATCACCATCATCATCATCACTATCATCATCATTATTGTATGCCTAGAACTTGGCACAGATCCTGGCACACAATAGGATAGGAGCTTAATATGCTTGTGAGATTACATTGGTTTGGATTCCAGATATAGCTTATGGGAATTCATGGAAGTAGGAGATGTCATGAAATCAGGAAAACTCTATAAAAGTACCCCTCTAAGAAACATTTCAAGAGAGCAGAGGGTCTTGCATTACAGTAATTTTTCACTTTTTTTTTTACATTTGTAGATCAAAGAAACAGCTAAATCATGCAGCAGATAGAATTCTGGGCCTGCCATAAGGATGACCTGAGTTCAGATTCATACTCAAATACTTATTATGTGACCCTAGTCAAGTCACTTAACTCTATTTGCCTTATTCCACTAAGAAGGCAATAGTAAGCCTCTTCAGTATTTTTACTAAGAAAACCATGAGGACATTATGGGCTGTGGGGTCATGAAGATGAAGACATGATTGATAGCAAGGGTTCACCAGATTTCCAAGGGTAGAAAAAAAATAAAAAAGGAAGAAAAAAAATTCCCATAAAACTCCTACCTACATTTAGTGAATTGCATGTTTTAGATAATTTATTTAAATTTTATATTTATATTTTATATTTTATAATTTTATTTTATATTTATATATTTATAATTTTATTTTAATATATTATTTATATATTCATATAAATTTGTAATTCATAGATTTTGTATTTAATTTTATAATTATATACATTGTTATTGTATACACACACAATAAATATACATAGACAGAAAGGAAGTTTCATTTCAACTGAACCTTATAAGGAGTTAGGGTGATGAATTATTTCACTATGACAACTTACAAAATGAGTACCAATATGAAATTTGAAACAGTGTTAGATGTCTTTTAGATAAACTCCTGCATTTTACAAATGAGGAAAAAATGAGACTCATAGTAGATTAGTGACTTATCCAAATCATGCAGCATTGAGCAAGAAATCAAATGAGGAGTCTCTGTTTATAAATCTCATGATTTCCAGAGTCTTATACCACTTCACATCATCTAATATAAAGTTGCTTTCACATTAGCTGCTTCTGTTGAAGTTTAGAGCTTTTTTATTAAAATAATATTTTAAATGCATAAAAACATAGGATTACAAAAAAAATTATATTGGAATGGATTTATCAGAATATTTTTTAAACATGCTAATTAATCCCAAGTAAAAAATACCTATAATAGGATGTAAATTCCTTGAGAATAGAGATGATATTTGTATCTCTGATACTTGTTATAATATATGAAACAAAACAGTTACTTAACAAAATGGGTCCCAAAAGCCTTGGCAAAGTCTTTTGTGGTTCTTTGTAGAGCTGTGTAGAACAATACGTTACCAGAATGGATAAGCACAATAGAAGTTTCCAGAGCTTGCAATTTATCATTAAAAAGAACATGAGGAAAAATGTTTCAATCAATTTCTATTTATACCAGTTAGAAGGAGAGTTCAAACCCAAAAGACCACAGAGCCATCAAAATTTTAAATAATCCAGGATAAGATCCATACCTGAAAGAAGGTTGGTTGATTTTTGCAGGATAAACAAGACATCAGTATCTGTACTTTATTTTTATTTAATAGTTTATATTATCTATCTTATTATTGTTATTTTATTCAGTTGGTATGTGCATGTATATTTCATTAACCATTTCAAGAAGAAAATAGTTAAAGGATATTTTTATAATTAGAGCATCATTGGTTAAATTATTAGTGCAGAAGCCATATTTATCAGTTACATATAAGTGAAAAAACAGCCCACATAATTAAAATATATTTCCTTTCATTTAAGTTGTTTGATATTTGGTACAAAAATTACATTAGTGATCATTGCCAATCAAAAATCAGTTTTTTGAACTAAAGAATAAAAAGCTTTATAAATGAATAGGCTTTAAAATCAAATTTTCAATAAAACCCAAGTCTTTTTAGCCTTGAAATTGTATTTATTTTATTCCTTGTCTTTGGATTTAGGACTTTTATCTTAACCCCTAAAATATCTGTGCTCAAGCTTTACACACACACACACACACACACTAATTTATTAATATTCTTTTCTCTTTACATTTTGAGTTCTAGATTCTTTCCCTCATATTATTCTTCACTCACTGAGAAGGCAAACAATATATCAATCATACATGTGAATCATATAAAATATTTCCATATTAGCCATATTATAAAAAAAGAAAAAATGAACTCCAATTTATATTCAGAGTTCATAAGTTCTCTCTCTGGGGGCAGGTAGCATTTTTAGCTCATGAGTCTTTGTAATTGTCTTGGATTAGAGTAGCGAGTCCTTCACACTAGTTCATCATTTTAATATTGTTGTTACTGGGCATAGTGATGTCCCAGTTCTTATTTCATTTCCATCAGTTCACATAGGTCTTGACATATTTTTGTTTTTTTCTTAAGTTAACGCCACATTATTTTATATCATGATAGTACATTATCACAATCATATTCCAAAACTCATTCAACCATTCCTCAACTGATAATGTGCTCAAGCTTTAAAAAACATACTGAGGGAAGGCTCAGACACATTAGGTGATTTGGATAGCCTTCATGTCCTTTCATTTTCATTCTATACTTCTGTATTTCAAAGATTATGATAAAATGAAAAAAATAATTTATTTTTGACATTGTATAGATAATGAAACCATTCCCTAGAAAGTATGAGAATATTATTAGCCAATAATTTTTACCATTGTAAGATTTTATTTAGATTGATATGAAAGATATTTCATTATTGTATCTGACTAGAACATTAAAAAAAATCATGTTTTCTTCCCTATTATATAACCTTCTGTTCTCCCTGATTGCTAGTTTTAAATAAATGGCTTCAATGTTACTTTCGCAGAACTATCAAGTAAGTGTGAGTGCTAAACCATTTCAGATGACTAGAAAAAAGTAGAAGATATTTGGAATGTATCTTCAAATTTCAATTTCAATTTCTTTTCCTTTCCAATTGAGACATACTATATAATTGTAAGAAACTTCTAGTGCATATATTTCAATATTTTCTAATTCAATTTAATACTTCATTTCTTTTCAATACACTTGGTAATATTATCTTATTTTTAGACTTTGAGTCTAAAGCCGACAGTGAACAACAACAAAAAAATGCATCCTTCTCTTAACATCGCTGTGAAATACCATCTGAATCACAAATTCCTTTAAGCTATCAGCAAATAAAAATCAGTAGTCAATTCACTGATTAGTGAAATATATTATGCAATGAATCTTTATATTTAAGCTTTGCTTTTTTAGATACAATGATGGATCATTAATCATTAAAGAGCCAAAATATTATTTTCATGTCATTAGTATTAAATATTATTTAAAATAGTTTTGAAATTTTAAGAATTATATTGTTAAGTTGAAGTCAATATGGTAGTAGTAAACCAGCAGCCCAGTTGAACTCTCTTAACATTCTCTTCCAAACAGCTTTAAAGGGATGTCTCAAATCAAAATCTGGAGCAATAGGGCCAAGAAAAGATTAAGGATGAGACTTTTTCCATACTAAGAGTTTATCTGATCAGCAGGACAGGTGTCTCATTTGGATTGCAAGCCCAGAGTACATGCAATAGGCTTTGGAAAGATCCAAGTCATCAAAAAAGGATTACAGGTTGGCACTGTGCACAGGACTCTGTTGCATTGCCAAAATACAGATCCCATTTCAAACCTGGGTTGAAGTACTATCAAACCAGAGCTTTTATCTTCAGGAAGATGGGTCACAATTTTAGTCCAGAAAAGAGTCCTTGTGGTGACAGAAGAGCAGCGAGCATATCTCTTTTTTAGATTTGAAAATTATATTTCCTTTAACTGAAAGAAGCAAAAGAAAGACCTGAAGTTTGTACGGTGTTGCCTCCATCCAAGGAACAGAGTTAAATGTTAAGAAATAGAATAGAAAATGAGCAACCACAAACCAGTAACAACAATAATAAAAAACAAGAACCTGAGCGTACAAGTTCTTAAGATGATCAGGAAAATCAAAATAAACATTCAGAACAAAAAAAAAAAAAGAAAGAAAAACTACTACATCTGAAATCCCAGAAATAAAACAGTGAATTTCTGTTAAGTTTTACAAGAAGTCCTAGAAGAGTTCAAAATATTTTTAAAAAAAAATCAAATAAAAGAGATGTAATATTTTAAAAGACATCCATAAAATAACATGAAAAAAGAGTGAAGAGTTGGATCAAAAAAGGACAAAACTACTAAATAAAATAACACTTTAAAATACAGAATAAGTCAAATGCCAAAAGAGATGCAAAAATCCACTGAGAAAAGAATTCCTTAAGAAGTAAAACCAACAAATGGGAAATGAATTACAAAAGCTCACTGAAGAAATAATGTCTTAAAAAATAGAATTGGGAGAATGGAAACTAATGACTCCATGAGACAGCCAAGAAACAATACAACAAAAAATGTCAAAAACAAAAATAAATAGAAGAAAATGTGAAATATCTGATTGTGAAAACAACTGATCTAGCAAATAGACTGAAGAGAAATAATTTAATTATAATTGGAGTACCTAAAAGGCATAATAAAAGAGGGGGGAGGAAGGGAAATAGAGAAGGAAAGAATCAGAGAGAGAGAGAGAAAGAGAGAGAGAGCACCAAATATCATCTTTCAAAAAATTATCAAGGAAAACTTCCCTGATATTCTAGAATCAGAGAGTAAAATACAAATTGAAAGACTTTTGCTATAACTCCTCAAAATGAAAATCCTTAAGAATATTGTAGCCTCATTCTAGAGTTTTCAGATCAAGGAAAATTACTGCTAACATCACTCCTGGATTTATTTTCCAGGTCAGTTGTTTTTCCAATAAAATATTCCACTTTTATGCCCTATTTTTTTCATTTTGGGGGGTTTGTTTTATTATATCTTGATTTGTCATAAAATCATTAGGTATCATTTGCTCAATTCTCTTTTTTTACTGAGGAAATTGGGGTTAAATGATTTGTTTAGAGCCACACACAAGCTAGAAAGTATTAAGTATCTAAGGCTAGATTTGAACTCAGGTCCTCCTGACTTCTGGGATAGTGCTCTATCCACTATGCTATTTAACTGCTCCTCAATTTAAATTTGTGATGAATTATTTTCCTCAGTGAGCCTTTGTACCTCCTTTCCCAATTGGCCAATTTTGCTTTTTAAGGCATTCTTTTCCTCATTAGATTTTTTTTTTAATATTTCCTTTTGTACCACTCTCAATTTTTTACCTAATTTTCTCTCCATCTCTCTGACTTGATTTTCAAAATCTCTTTTGAGCTCTTCCATGGTCTGAACCCAGTTCCTATTTTTTTTTTTTTTTGCAGGCTTTGGATTTAGGAACTTTGACTTTGCTATCTTCTTTTTAGTGTATGGTTTGATCTTCCTTGTTACCATAGTAACTCTGTGATCAGAAACTGTTTTGTTGTCTGCTCATTTTTTAGCTTATTACTTAGCTTTTAACTAATTGGTAAAGTAACATCATATACTCTGTCTTTCTGAGTGTTCTGATGCTCTAAAATTTGTTTAAAGTATTATTTAAAGGAATTTGGAATAGTTTGGGGAAAAGATTGATTTCCCCCCTTTCCTCTACCGTCTTGGTTCTACCTCCACTAAAAAATAAATAAATAAATAAATAAAACAGTGGCAAGGAGACTGCAGCAAATATCTCAAATTATGATTATATGGGATTTATATCAGATGTGTAGGACTGATTTAATATTAGAAAAACCATCATCATAATTGATCATTTCAAGAACATAACAAAAATGATAGAATTATTAGAATTAGCCCTTGATGAAACACAACAGCAGTTCTTTTTAAAAACATTAAAAAGCATATGAATCACTGGAGTTTTTCTTAAAATGATAAGTAGGATCTAAATAAAATCAAGAGCAAGCATTATCTTTATTAAGGCTAAATTTTAATCCTTTCGAAAAAAAAAGGGGGGGTAAAGCAAGGATGTCCATTATCACCACTAAGATTAAATATTGAATTGGAAAAGCTCACTATACCAATACTATAAGGAAAAAATGCAGGTGTAAAGTAGATAATGAAAAAAATAATATTCTTTACTAATGATATGATGGTATTCTTAGAGAATCCCAAAGACTTAAAAACAGTAATGATGATAATAAAAAAAAAAAACAGTCCTTAGTTGAGATAATTTAACAACTCTAACAAATTTGGAAGATATAAAATAAACATATAAAAATCAGCATCTCTGCTTAATATTAACAAAACCCAGCAGCAAGAATTAAAAAGGTAAATTTCATTTAAAATAAGTATAGGCAATATTAAAATTAATTTCTACCAAAAAGATACATCAAGGGATTATATAGATATGACCACTATTACAAAACAGTTTTCAAAATATTAATTGCTCATGTATTCTCAGCTAATATAATAAAAAATGACAATTCTACCTAGTTTAATATTCTTATGCAGAGTCACACCAATCAAGCTACCAAAGAATTATTCATGGAGCTAGAAAAACTATTAAAAAAATTCATATGGAATAGCAAAAAGTTGAGAATATCAAGGAATCATTTTTTAATGTGGAAGAAAGTGGTCTAGCATTTCCAGATTTCATGTCATATTATAAAATGGTAGTCACCAAAATTACCTAGGACAGGTCAAGAAATTATATCAGTGGAATAGATTGTATACATTATAAACAATAATGTGTCTATAGTAAACTAGAGCTTGGTGTGCTCAAATATTCAATATTTGATGGTAAGAAGTCATCATTTAGAAAAAAAAATAAACACATTGCCAGAAAACTGGAAAGTGGTTTGGCAGGAAATAACAATGAGCCAACATCTCACTCTATATACTGTATTAAGGCCAAAATGGATAAATGATTCAAACCTAAAAGGTGATATCATGAGTAATTTAGAAGAGTACAGAAAAAATATATCTATTATATATATGGAAAAAGGAAGCATTTATGGCCAACAAAGGAGAGAAAAAATAGAAATGATAATAAAAATGCAATTTCATTGCATAATATTAAAAAGCTTTTACACAAATTAAATTAATACCATCAAAATTAGGAGGAATAGGAGAGTGGAATTGGAAGTAAAGATTATAGAAAGCTTTTCTGATGAAGGCCTCATATCTCATATCTGTAGAGAACTAGCCAATTTTTTTTAAATTAATATCATTCCCAGTTGACAAATGGTCAAAGTATATGAACAGCTAATTTTCAGAAGACTCTGAATAGTCATACTAAAATGCTCTAAATTACCACTAATTAGAGAAATGCAAATTAAAAGAACTCTGAGGTATCTTTTCATACCTATCAGATTGGCTAACAAGAAAGAAAAGGAAAATTTAAAAGTCATGGAACACTGTTAGTGGAGTTTTGAACTAGTCCAATTGTCCTGGAGAAGAATTTGGAACTATGCCTAAAAGGCTATAAAAGTATGCACACTCTGTCTCAATACCATTTTTAGATCTGTATCACAAAGAGATGAAAGAAAAAATAAAAAGGTACTGTTTGTACAAAAATATTTATATCAAATCTTTTTGTGGTGGCAAATAATTAGAAATTGAGATGGTGCCTGTCAGTTGGGGAACGGCTAAACAACTTGCTGTATATGACTTTAATAAAATACTATTGTGCTATTAACAAAGATGAGCAGGATAGTTTTGGAAATATCTGGGAAGACTAAAAAGTATTCATGCAAAATGAAATAAGCTGAATCTGGAGATCATTGTACACAGTAACAATAGCATTATAAAGATGATCCACTGTTTGAAAAGCTTGGCTTCTCTAATCAAGAAAATATTCCAAAGAACTTTTGCCTATAGAGAGAAAAATGAAGTCTGAATGCAAACTGAAGAATTCTCTCTCTCTCTCTCTCTCTCTCTCTCTCTCTCTCTCTCTCTCTCTCAGTTTTTATGAAGAAAGGTTTAAAAGGTCACCCAAACTCTAGGGAATAAAGGAAATGATCTCACTATTTTGTTCTTAGTATTAGAAACTGGAAAAGTTATTAAAGGTTAATTATATGAATTAGAACCTCAAATCTTTTTGAGTATCTGCTATGCTCCACCTCATTTCCAATTTTCATAAACTTTATGCAATACAACTAGGTCCCTTGAGTAGCTCAGCTTTCCTATTCAAAGAATCTCTGGGTTTCTATAGAGTTGGGACCCAGTATTCTCAGAATTATTCTACTCATGACTTTTCAAGAACCTTTTCAGTTTTCCATCATCCTTTCTACTTTCATTCCCAAATATGCTTTTTTTATTGCACTTTCTCCCTTTAACCTTTTTACCTCCACTCACAAAAAAGAATACATTTTTTCCTCTCAATTTTTTCACTGATATTGCCCTTCAATCAAAGCCATGTGCAGATACTACTCCCTCCATGAAAATGCTCCCATTTACCCAATGGAATTTAGGGTTCATGTATTAAGGGAAAGCTAGTATTTTGTTAATAACAAGTTTCCTAGTACACATAATTAATATGTAATAAATTCAGATGATTCAAATAAATATTTAAAATATATATCAATAATAGTTATTGATCTCAATAAGTTATTTGAACTAATTCCCGATATTCCCTGATTTATGGTAGACTTTATGTTAAACTCAGAATATCATAGATTTGGAGGCAGAAGTTACATCAGAGGTCTTAGTTCAGCAACTTTATTTTAAAGATTAAGAAGCTAGCCCAGGGTTTAGTGACTTGTCCAGAGTTCTACTAGTGAAAAAAGAACATCGTTTCATATTCAAATCTTCCAAAGACAAATTAAGATTCTTTTCATTGCTGCACTGCCTCCATTCAAATATTTTCACCTATAACACTATTTCTTTTTAACTTGTGATCAAACTGTCTATTGAAGGCAATATCAATTTCAAAACAATCTTGTCTTGAAAAATTTAAATTATACAGAATCTGCATAAAAAGACTTCCCCCATTTTATTGGTTTATCTCATTACTTTTTTCTTTGTTATAGAACTAAATACAAAATAAGAAAAAATAGAATAGAAAAAAAAGAGAGAAAAGGAAAAAAAATTAAATATTGCCATGTTTGCATCAGGATGCAGCAGGACATCAGGAAGGATTCAAAATGCATGAGAATAAATTTCCACTTCAAGAAAATATATATATTCATATCGGAGATTGTATTCACAACTGTCCATCTTTTCTTCTTTGTTATTCTTTTTTTTCTGCTGCACACTTTTCATTTTATTTTTTTTCCATTTTCTTCCCCTTTATTCTTTTCCTCCCTTTTATTTCCAAAGTTCCCCAAATAGGCCACAGTTAAGCACAGATATATTTATAGACACACACACAAACACACACACACACACACACACACACACACACACACACACACACACACATATATATATATATATATATGTATATGCATTTACCCATATGTAAATATGCATCTAAATCAATATTAATATGGATGATATATAATGTAGATGTATCTCTTGATTGAATTAAGTTTGACTTTATCTAAAATCAATGATTATCAGTCCTACTTTTTTTCCTAATAAATTCTATCTCAGATCCTTGTTACAATGTTTGTGTATATATTTTACTTTCTATCCCTGTTAACTATTATACTTTAATTCTGCTTTTAACTTGCCTTGCTATAACTTAACCTCCTTTCACCCATGGATCTCTCCCTTATCTTCTCCCACCACCAACTTTTCATTCCCACCTTATCCCATTCTCATTAAACTGTACACTTTATTCTACTCTTGTTGATGTAAACAACCTTCTGTATCCCCATACTTATCCTATGCTACCTTTCCCCCCTTATCATCTATTCTTCTGCCATAGCTCTACAAACCCTTCCATACTTCACTTTATCCTATCCTCTCCCCCCTTATTTCTTTATAGATTTTGCAGAGTGCTATTTCATGGTATGTGTGTGTAAATATAAATATATATATATATATATATATACATACATATATATACATATATATGTATGTATGTATTTTACCTTTTTCTATAAAATTTTGCTTTTTTACAATGAGATCATACTCAACTTTGTTGCAAATCTTTTGAGTTATCCAATTACTGATGTCTATCATAAATATATTATACACATCTCCATGTAAAAAATATAAAATATTTGTCCATGTTGAGTTTCTTGAATTTAAACATCTATATTGGCTCTTCTATATTTCTTGCAAATTTTCTCTTTGATCAGATGTTTATGAAATTTGACAATATTTATTTCTTATGATTATTTCTTGTGTCAAAATACTTTTATTAGTCACAGCTTTCAGATAGTCCAATTTTTTTTTATATTTTCTCTTCTTGATCTATATTCTAGATCTGCTGCTTTTCTTACATTTTGTATCTTGTTCTATTTTTTTTATTCTTCACATTTTATTTTGTTAGGGAGAAGTATGGAAGGGAGCAGAGGAAGGAAGGAAGCAAAGAAGGTAAAAAGAAAGCAAGGAAGGAAGGAAGGAAGGAAGGAAGGAAGGGAGAGAGGGAGGGAGAGAGAGAGGGCAGGAGGGAGGGAGGGAAGGAGGAAGGGAAAAAGGAAAAGAAAATAAAAATTTGTGATTTTGAGGTAGGAGGCAGATGAGGATCATTGTTAGGATGTTATTTTTCCAAATTTGAACCAACTCAAGCCTCATTTCCTATTGAAGAGACCTATGTTCTCTTTAATCTTTCCCTCAAAAAACAGTCTGATATCCAGTCAATTTGGTATTCAGGTTAATAATCTGCTTACATCCAAGGTGAAGCCTATAGACACTGCAGTTGGATGTCTAAGTGTTATTAAAACAAGTGAACAGAGAGCTTACTGAAAAAAAAAAAAACCTTAATTAAAGAAGTGGATTTCTATCTAATATATTTCTGAGGCATGACTTTGTGTAAAGGGGAATAAAAGAAGACAGTGAAAAATATGGCTTTTAGGTTTTTCTAAAATATATTGGTCTAAGTGTTGTCAAAGGCAATCATGCCACAGTAACATTGAAATAAGTGTAGTGGTTGGTTTTCTACCATAAACTAAAGAAATCAAAATCTATTTTGTATTTGGATTTACATTTCATCTATTAGTGAGTTATACCAAGATTACAGAGAAAAGAATTAGATCAGAAATCAGAAGCCCTCCATTTTGAATCTGCCTCACTCATTAACTGTGTATGACTAGAGTCAAATCACAAAATCTCTGTAGGCCTTCATTATTTCATTTATTAAATGATTGAGTAAGATGAGATATTTTCTTAAATATGTTCCAGTTATGATTTTTTTAACAAATCAATCATTTAAAAGAATCTATGAATCATTATGAAGATTTCTCCACTGATGAAAATTGTACATGCTTCATTCCTAGAATTTTGCATAAGAATTTTTTTAAGCAGACCTAAGATTTCATCAGTATGGGAATTTTTCAAGGGAACTTTCTCTACCAAAATAGATCAGCATTTCTTCTGTACCTTATAGTATTGGTAACCTGCTTTGACTGTCTTCATTCTCAAAGACTTGATTTGTTCATTAAAAGGTTAAATAATCTGCCAAACATCACAAATTTGATATGTGCCAAAAGCAAAATTTAAAAGATAATCCCAATTCAGAACTCATCTTTCTAACCAATATGTTTCACTGTCTATTATGACTTACTGTGGCTAAACAAAATTATCATCTGGTTGCCACTCTTTTTGTGATGAGATTCTCTGAATGTAGGTCATTTGCAGCCCTTACACAAAACCCACACAGTTCACTACTAGTCCAATACCTTTACCCTTTCTGTTATGATAACCATCAATATAATTTTTATACTTCCAACAAAAGTATAAAAATTATATTGATGGTTATCATAACAGAAAGGGTAAAGGTATTTGACATTTGAATATGTGCATCATTATGCCTGATATAGAGTAGATATATTGTCAGTTGCTGGATAGATGTTGAAAATCTAGAGTAATCTTTATAAAATGATAAGACATATGTTTTAATTTCAGTGGACACAAAGTTTCTACTTGCATGGTCAAAAAAAATATGACTGAAAAACGAGTGCCTATTTGAATTTCTTAACTCCATTTCCAAGAATTTTTTTCAATAACAAATTTGGTTATCTATAAATAAAATATAAAAATTTAAAAGGAAAATAATCATATTATGATATAGATTTAAAAGCAAAGGGACTTTGCTTTACCATTAGCTTTACCAGATTGCCATAATAATTCATTATAAAAAACAAACAAGCAAACAAAAAGTGAATAACTTTTAGATCGATTCCTTAGAGTTCAAAATAACAACCCATATATATAAGATTTTATTGATTTTTTTTTTACTTTTTTCAATCAAAAAAAATTTCAAGAAGAAATTTAAAACAAACAAATCCACAAATTTCAACTTAGGTGGTAATTTAAATTCTCATCGGTATGGCATGGTTAAAGTTATTGAAATATACAAATATATAAGAATAATTCCCCTTGCAAGTCAAAGGGAAGATTAATTCTCCATGCTGTTCTCTCTCTGCACATTTGTACACAAACACACATACATACATACATATATATATATATATAATCTTAATAGAAGTGAGAATATTGGTGGAAATATGCAATATATTGAAAGACTTTTTTGGATGAAGTGGGTCTGTATGTAAGGTATTAGTTTTATAGTTATTATGGTACTATGAAAATCTTGTTGAATTTAACCATCATAGTACCTAAGTTTGTTATAGGCTAATTCTTCAAGAGGTTTTGGTGACTTTCTATTACCTTTAAGTTTAAAAAAAATCACATTTTCTCTCTTTAAAAAACATTTAAAGCATGAGTCCCTTTTCAGGCTATCACATATTACTTCCATTCATGTACTTCACACTCTACTCCAACTTCCTCTTTGAGTTTAACCCTATATTTTACTCCATCTCCCATCCCTGTGTTCTTGCATAGGTTGTAGCCCATTGCTGGCATATATTCAGTCATTTCGTGCTTTTTGTAGAAGCCTGAGCTTCTTCAAATTTCAATTTAAGTGATCTCTCCCTTATAAGCTGCCATTTAATCCTCTTGTATTTATATCCTCCTTATTCTAAAATTATTTTGCATTTATTCTGTTTCTCTTTCGGACCTCATTGTGTCCTTGCTGTTTCCTACCAACAGAACATGAATTACTTGAGGTCAAACAAGATTTCATATTTTTGCCTTTGCTTTTGCAATTCTTGACACAGTCCCATAAACACAGAGTTTTGCTTAACACGAGTTAATCAAATAAATCAATGGAAAGTATTTGCTCCCCGAAATCTACCTTTAAAACTCTTAAGTCATCTGTACTTTTAAGTGAAAGCCCAGGAATATCTTTCTCAGTGTTTTTTGCAATTACATTCCCCATTTTCCCCATTGAAGTATCTTTGGGAAAATGAATAGGAAGCAATGTTTAGCTTGAAAAAACAAGATGTTAGCACCAAGTCCTAATTAAATTTCTATGAATTTTCACTTACAGCCTAATTATATACAAATATCAAACAGAATTTCTGAATCTATTTGAAGGCTGATGCATGACACTTGTCAGGATGTGTGAATGTGACAATCACTCTTCTCCCTATGTTTATTGAAAGAGGAACCAAATCTGGGTGAACATTTTTTTAATTTTATTCTGCAATTCATCATTTGGATCCATAAAATGTAACAGTTCTGTCTTTTTTCACTGTAATTCCATTGCTAGTTTTTCCAAAGCATATATCAATTTTGATAATTTTAGAGGGATAGCATTAAGCTTTCTGTATTTTTGCATATGCAAAAGTTTCAAACAATGATCTGGGATTTAATGTTTATATCTTTCACAGTCACCTTTTATCTGTCACTGATTTAAACTCAAGAATAAAGATTCAAAAATTTTAAAAAAGATGCAAAACTGGATGCAACCTATAGAAGATCTCAGAATATCTTGAAGCCTAAAACTTAAAGAATGAAGCAAGAACATTAAATATAGTACAAATAGAAGAGACAGACAGAAAGACAGAACAAAAGAAAGGAGGAAAGGAAAGGAAAAGGAGGAAGAAAGCTTAACATATTTTTTGGTATGAATGGAAAAAGCCAAGGAGCATTCTAACAATAGAATAAATGGTCATCATATAAAGATGAATATTTTTTGAGTCAAAAATTTTGCTACTTTTTCAATCTATGAATAATTGTTGAGCATCTATTGTACAAGGTAAATAAGGCAGAATAACTTTACAGTGAGTGTTTAGACATATTAAAATAGGAAAGGGAATTTTTTCTTTGGAAATATTTTCTATGAAATCTTAAAAAATAATATTGTTTCTCATATGCTTGAATAGTTAAAAAGTGGTTCTCTTTTGTATGATGATCAAAGGATAAATGATACTCAAAGGATACTCCCTTTAAAATATTGTTTTTTTTTTTCTAACATAGCTAAAAGTTTCAGCTAAACCAGGAGGCATCTATAGTAAATCTCTCTAGAATGGAAGTAAATCTACAGGTAACTTTCTTGTAATGGAAATAAAGTTGTCAAGTCATTCATATTTAAGTCTTACCATCATACTTTAAGTACAAATTTGGGAATACTTGTGTTCCTTTTAGCCACTGAATTATGCATATGTAGCTGAAGTGACTGTGACAGTAAAAGCCACTTGGCTTGGAGCAGTAGAGGAAACAATTGGTTTAATGGAATCAAAGGGGAGGGAGGGAAAAGGGTAAGAGCTATTTCTTTTAACTAGGGGTCCAAGCACTGCTTTTCCACAACTTTCCACTTAACCTTATCCCTAACACTTCTCCTTTATGTCTTATTTAGCTTCAGTGCCTTTTATTCTCCACTGTGCTTTTTGAAACAATCACCTGATATCATTAACAATAATTAGTTCAGGCTGAACAGAGGCCAAACTTTGTAGGAATGGTAGAATTAGACAACATGGGAAAACCTTATCCCTTTAAATCCTAAAAGAACATTTAACCACAGAGACCCAGAGAGGATAGCTTTGCAATAGTGTAGCTTAATGAGCACCAGGAAGTTCTTTCACTTACTAGCTACCTGCAACACTAGGAAACTCACTTTTCTTCTGGGACCTTAGTTTCCTCATTTGCAATATGAGAAGAATGGATTAGATGGATACTAAGGTTCCATCAGGTTTTTAAGAGAAGTTCCAATGATGCTTAGTCACATTTATATTCAATTAGGCTCTGAAATATAATGCTTTTGAAATTAGTTAGATTTATAGTTTCCTTATCTACCTCTCTTCTGCTTTTCTTTCTCCTCTCCTATCCACCTTTTCCAAAGTTGGCAGAATAATCTTATTAAAATTCAATTCTTACCATATTATTCTCAAAATTATGCAATATCTTCCTTTTCTTTTTTTAAATTTATTTTATTTTTTTCATTTGTAGAATAAAACAAGCATTTCTATAATATATTATAATAAAAATTATTGTACATAAAAAAACAAATTTATTATGTTTACCTTGCTATTTCTAGAAGGTTATCATGTAAATTTATTTTTTCTTCCCTCCACACTCTAAAAATGACTGTCATAAGTCACAAATAGGTATATTACTATATGGTCATATAGATAAATACATATTCTCCCTAGTCTTTCTTAAAAAATACCTATTAGAACACTTGTTATTCAAGGAACTCTGCACTATGGCTCTGAATTCCCTTTCTAGCATTCTTTCATATCAGTTCCCTTCACTCACTCTATATTTTGGTCAAATGGGATGACTAACCATTATCTAAATAGGGCACTTCATTTCTGATGAGTGATGATGATACTTACTTTGGTTTTGTTGTGAGACTCAAATACTATAGTAAATGCAAAGTGCTGTGCAAACCATTTTATGTGCTATATAAATGTTGGCTAATGTTGACTAATATCATCAGTATTGCCATCCTCTTTATATTTCTGCATTTACAAAAGTCATCTTTCTTAGCTAGAAAATATCTAGTTCTCCTCTCTAGTTCTTAGATTTTCTTGCTCCCAGACTCTTCAAACATATCAGTTGCTCCTTGAAGGTTTCCCAAAATATCTCTCCCTCCTCCTTCAAGAGGTTAATACTCTAGTTTTGTTAAATTTAAAAGAATCATTTTATGTACACAATACATAACCCCTCAAGTGCCTTGAGGGCAAGTAGAGCTTCATTTTTTTATTTGTACCTCTAGCCCCTAGCAAAGAGATTTCCACATATGAGGAACATAATAAGTACTTGTTAAAATTACTGAAGAAAGAGAATTAAATCCAGTTACTTTTCCCAGGATGCAGTTTGAATTCAATTCCTGCATGTATGACAAGGACTATGAATAAGGAGAAAGGATATTGAGAATAGAGGCCTAACTGAATGAGGGAGGCACAGAAGTACAATAAAATATACTCTTTGAAGTTAGCATCAATTAGGAAAGAAGATGAGAATTAAAAATCATTAATTAAAAAAACCAAATCTTTTAAAGTAAGAAATAATATTCTAAAATAATTTAGATCTTGGAGATGAATATTCCAGTTTCTTGAAGACCTTACATTTTTATATATTGCAACTGTTTTTCCTTTTGGCACAGTTTCTTTCCTTCCTTCTCCATTTTGAAGTATTTTCATCCTTAAAATGTTATCAATGGTTATGGAAGATTTGAAAATGGATGGGTTATCTTGTCCACAATACAATAGGGCTTTGACATGGTTAATTTTCAAGACATATATCAATCATCTATAATGTGGCAGGCAGTGTACTAAGTACTGAGAAATGTAAAACACAGTCCTTACACTAATTTAACTTATAATTTAGTTGAAGAGACAATTACTTATATGTAAAATAAATAGGAAATGTTGGACAGAAGGAAGGCACTACAATTAAAAGGGATTGGGGAAAGTTTTTTTTTTTTTTTTTTTTGTTTTTGTTTGGTTTTTTAAAGCAAATGTTTTTATATTAAAAAAAAAAAAGCAAAACTCTGTGTGACCCTGAGCAAGTCACTTAACCCCAACTGCCTTACAAAATAAAATTTAAAATTAAAAAAAAATCCTTAAAATTGTTTATGGCAGAAAAAAGGAAGCAGTGCAGGCCTTGCATTAATTAGTGTCAGGATGTTGCAGGATGATTCAGTAGAATGAATGCTATATTTGGATTCAAAGGATGTGGGTTTGAATTTTGGCTCTTCCATTTACAATGACTATGACATTATGCAATTCATCAACATCTTCAGGCTTATCTTCTTCACTAATGAGATGGTTGGTATTTTTCAGCAATAACTATATCATAAAATATGTTTTTCATTTTGATAAAAAAATTTAAATAGCATTCTTAGCTAACTTTTTTTAAAGTGTGCACAAGGTAGGGGGAAGTTTTCCTGATTTTTTATTTTCTGGTTTTGAGTTGTTGTTTTAACCTGTTTTCATGACTATAGGAAGCTCTGTTAAGAAATTCCTTATACCAATGCTGATCAAAACCTGCCCTGCAACTTAGAATTAATTGGAATGCTGTAAAATTGAATTACTTGACCAGATACATAACAAATAATATCAGAGACAATTCTTGAGCTTATTGAATTTTTGATTCTTCCATGATGTTCAGAGAAGCGCTTTATTATGTGATACTGTCTAACTTAATTGATAATACATATATATCATTAGAAGATCTGTTGATCATCTGTGTGTGGAGGTGGGAAAGATATATTGTTATTTTATCTTGTAATTATAGGGGGGAAATCTGCTTTACCTGTAGTAGGCAGAAAAACAACTTTAAATAAAACCAAAATTTTATGAGTAGCTCCACCACCTTCTTAAGTAGGGACATATATTTAATTGATTCACAATAGATACTGCATGCTTTAGGTAATTATAAGTGAAAGGTCTCACTAAAATCCAGGCATATACAAAGGTGTCATTTTAGGTGACAGATAGGGAGATAAACTCATTCCAAATTCTTTCTTCCTGTTTTAGGAATAAGGAAAGATTAGCCATTTCTTATTACTATGCCTATAATTCCAAACCTCATGCAGTCAGATGCTATTAGATATGATTAGAATATGTCTGGGCAGATGATCAGTCACTATAAATTGTGAAATATTCAAGTCTGGTAAAGGATATTTATAAAGTTTCATGTAAACAATGCTGGCTCATGACAAATTCTGTCCATGTAGCGTCACATTTTATACTGTAATTCAATAGCTGAAAATAACAAGAAATCTCCAAGATTTTTTGTAGGTTCACGTTTCTCCTATTCATTACAAAATGTTTCCTATTGACTATAAAACTATAAAATGATATTTTTCTATTTGTTTTCCAGATTTATTTCATTTTTCTATTACCAGAACAAACAGTATCATTTTTGCAGTAATATTATGTGCTATTTAAATTTTCTACTTTGTTAAGGACAATTTTAAAACCTCAAGTTACAACTTTAATAAAGTTTTTCATTGATTCTGTTAAATCAGAGTAGATTCCCCAGTCATCTCAAAGACATGATGCTCTTCATATAAGCAACAGAAGTGTCCACTACATAGATAGTGACATCTAGGTAATGTCATTGAACTTAATAATTGATATGAGTGTCTGTTCTATTTCTCAAAGCTCTTCAGTGAAAGATTGGACAGCCTCTTTGGAAACCTTTATGCTACTGCCAAAACTGCTGGTCAAGAAGTTCTTCTCACCTAATTTTAAGATCATAAAATAAGAACTTTAGAGATAGAAAGGAAGCCAGCTCTTTCATTTTGCAGCATGGAAGCACAGAAAAGTTAAGTGACTTGTAATTAATTAGTAAGTATCTAAAATAGGATTTGAACTTATTTCCTCCAGAATTAAAATGTGGGGCTTTGTCCAAATGACATTATGTCTCTGTTCTATATATGTAGGGTGAACTTGTATAATACAATATAATACATTTTGAAGAATACTAGAATATGAGATTGGGAAGGCAATTGATCAGACAACTAATCCATATGGCCCTTAAGAAAGAACCTTTTCTATTAATTTTTCATCAAATAGTTATGTAGTATTAAGGGGATGGGAACTCCTCTCCTAAGGTATATCATTTCACTCTTCAACATGATTACTGGGAAATACTTCCCAGTATTTGCCTCAGTCTAACTTCTATGAATGGCTACTAAATCTCTCCTCAAGGATCAGGCAAAACAGGGCTGATTTCTCTTGTCCTACATATATCATTCTTAAGGAAATGAAATTTAATAAAATATATGGTATACTTAGAAATAATTATATCTATTGTTCCTGCAAAGAATTTATATGTGAAAATCTACTTCCATAAAATTATGTATTTTCAAATGGGTAAAGTTGTTTCTAGTAAGATACAGCCTGAAAGAAATTTTGAATCCATGGAACTTTAGGAAGGATCATACCAGATATAATAAAAATCAGGCAATATGAAGAAAGATATTATTATACCTTGTCTATTTTTTTACTTCTTTCTGTGTCTGCTTTTAAATGAATAACGACCATGGGTGAATTGTGAGTATATTTACTGCAAACTAAAGCTTATATCTAATCAACTGATTGGAGAAAAAAGATATGAAAATAAAATGTAGAAAGAAAAATTACCACTTATAGATAAAATCAGAGCAAAATGTAGGAAAGGTAGAATTTTTTGTGATCTTAATAAATTATCTTTTTTCATTAATTCATTGCTGCATAACCCCAGAAACTTAATTTACCTATCTTTATCTTAGTTTTCTCAGTAGTGAAATGGGAATAATAATAATAATAATAATAAAACCTACCATGTAGATAGTTTTCCAGATAAAATGAAATAATATTTATTTAAAGTAGCTATCATGGTTTCTCATATAGAGTAGGTGTTATATAAATGCTCAAAACCTTTTCTTTCCCTTCTCTCATTCATTCATTCCAACATTCAATTAGGTCTATTCTCCATAATTCAGCAATTATTTAATAGCTTGCATTTCTATAAACATTTTTAGACTTACAAAGCATTCTACATGTGTTTTATTATTTGATCATTACTTCATGTTATTTTCTTGTCCCGTGATATGATTGCTCTGGGATATAGATATAAATTAATTGGTTGTAGTTAAATATTATTTTCTTGTCTATTCTTCTATTTTAGCTTTTCCGTTTTGATCTTTCTACTCTGAAGATAATTTGTCTTAATAGAAAAGATAGAAAAATATATGATGTAAGTAGTTATGTTTTCTTTTTTCATCTCTCAACATTACACCTTCATTTTAAAACACCACAAAAATGCCCAAGTTCCAACTCTAAATAGAAAAGATAACTTTTAAAATATTTTGTTTATACAAGCTCATTTTAGCACTTAGTCATTTGGGTATAATTATTGCAACTTCATTCAATCTGTACTCATCTTTTGTTATATTTACCTCCTCCATCTATTATATATGCTGTTTTATACTATAACAATTAGAAAGCTATCTATATGACTACATTAGTTTCTTTAGCAAATTCCTATTTTTTCCTTCTCCCACTATGATCATATCTAACTGTATTGTCAAATTTTATTTTTGATTTTTTTTCTTGAGCCTTTTAGAATTTCTTATGATAGAATAATACCCATTATCTTCCTTGAACTTTAACACTGGATTTCCCTATTTTGAATGTATATTTGACATTGTAACTCTAGGCATAATCTTCAAATTACATTACAGATGAGATCATTTCTAAATTTGCTTCTACCTTTAAAAATCCATATTTTATGTAACAATATACATTTGTTGATAATGATTGGAGTTTTCCTACAACCATGATATCACTTTGGAGCCAATATTCCCTCAGAAGTTCATAGAGATTTTGATAATTTCCTTTTGGGACTGGAGGAAATGGAAACAGAATGGATGTAACAGGACAAATATACTGAAATCCAAAGGAGTTTATGCAAAATATGAGACAAAGTTAGATTACAAGAGTAAAAGAAAGACTTTAAGAGTTGAGGCTTTAGTAGGGCTGGAAATGTCTACAACCATTATTGAGAGTCTATTCAATGATTCAAGGATAATCTTTTTTTGAGTATGTGGATTCCTTCTACTCCACAGATTGCAAATCTATAACCTGGAAGGTAGGCTTTGGAAACTGCTCTAATTAAAAAAAAGAATCCTATTATTGACTTGGTGGTGAATTTCTCTCAAGATACCAAGGTTAATGCATAGAAGAAAGGCAATATTCAAAACTTTTAGAGCTTGATAGAACCTTCCAGATTTTGTACTTCATTAGCATTACTTCCAAAGAATATAAGAGGAAGCTACTTTCCAAACCTAGAATCACCTGCACACCCTAAGTCATAAAAAGAGCTACAAATAGTCCTAGAACTCAAAGATTCTGACTTCTACTTCAGTGTTCCCTTTATTAAGGCATACAACTTTTAAAATATTCCCTGAATCATATTTTAGTAGCAGATATTGTGCCAAAGTGGGTTCCCACATAGAAACCCTTTGAATTTGTATTCTCATTTCCACAGGCAAGCATGCTTGTTCACTAGATGCTCTCGGGCCCAAAACCTCCTCCCTTCCTGGGGCCAAATCAAAGAAGAGGAATGGCAGGTCAGCTTTGGGTCATTGCTATTCAGTTTGCTGTGCCAAGCTGAAAACCCAGCCCATTAAATATGAAAATCCACTCATTGTCTCAGGCTTGATTGTATCCCGTCTTTCAGATCAGCTGCTCCATAGTCATAGCAACCCTAATAGGCGGATGTGCATTGGACCACATCATTTGCAGGTTGTCTCTAACTGAGAAAAGTTTTGTTGAAAATATGTGCGATTAATTCCTCCAACTATTATCTGTAATTGAACAGACATGAAAGGGGGCCACTTTGTCAGCCTAGATAAGCCTATTGCACAGCTATTAATGGCATATTCAGCCTTTGCTGAATAAATCTATTATTGCCTCTTGTCTTCAGTAACCATAACATGTTATTGGAGGCCTATGCAAAATATGAGTGCCTGGTGAAAATATAGCTCCAGTAATCCTGGTGTAAGAGAAGAGGAAGGGCTGTTTAGCACGTAATTGAATGTGCCCTAGCTTTTGCATTAGTGCTAAGCAGTAGTACTTTATTTTAATGTGTTTATATCAGCATGATGTATCACCTTAACATCCATCAGCTACTCAGCAGGATTCACTAACTTTCTCTGCCTATAAAATTAGCAAATTAAAGGAGCAATGGCGGCTCAGGCCAATTTCTGCACTGAAGGCTCATGGGTAACATTTCCCAACCCCAAACCATAGGGCTTATCAGAAACATGCAGCTGACAATATGTCAACATAAAAATGTCATTTGTACAGAATTTGGCTTATGGACAGGGCAGATAATGAGAAATAAGACACTATCTCTGGTCTTGACCTGCATTAATTCTAGCAGAGAATGTCTAACTATCCTATTGGGTGTTCAGGAGAACTTGGATTATAGCCACGTAGGCTCAGAATGATTGTGTGTGGAGCCAAAAGAAATCTAATGTGTTCTGTGAACTTCATGAGGAAATGAATGCCTACATAATGTTGAATAGATAAAAGCACAATCTTTGTAATAGAGATGATTGAAATTGGGCTGTGTTTATAATTTTAAAAAATATCTAGGATACATGCATTTTTGGAGTTGATCTCTTTAATGTATAATAAAATCTTATTAATTTGAACTGCAACAATCAGGATTTGTGACAATTCAATCCGGGATATGAAGATGATTGTTACATTGTGAATCAAGAAAGGTCTTGTAACAAAAATGAATAGTGAAGACGATCATTTTGCATGTTGAAATTACCAAGAGTTTATTATTTTTAAGATCTTCATGATATAAAATACCAAATATTGTATAGTCATGTTTTAGAATACAATTTGATAGTCCCAGAAAAATTATATATTAAAGTCTTAAAATATACTTTAAAAGTACACTTGTTATACTAAAAAAGGATGGATTCCATTGTCAAAGATCCTGGGTTTTTAAGGATTAGCTACCCTTATAGACTTTGAGTTCTGGCACATTTATCAAAGCAGGAACAGCTTCAAGTATGGGCTTCTCTACAGAATCTCTGGTGGTCATCTTGGGATCAATCTAGTTAAATTCAGACACACTTATAAGATTGATCTTAAGTAATGAATTTTTCATCTATAGACACTCTCAAAGACTGAACTAATCATGGTTGGATGTTGATCTGTTCCAGAGTGGAAGTACACTCCTTAAAAATCCTTGACCTATTGAAGTGCACATTTGATAGTGGTAGATATCATCCTCTACTAAAGAAAAACATTGCCTCTCTCCAAACTGCTCCTACTACTTCTTTTTTTCTGTTGAAACTCATTCATCAAAATAAGTCATCTTATTTTCCCTAAGCTTATTATATCACAGAATTAAACGACAGCAAGGTTTGAGCATTAAATATTGTAAATGATCAAAAAGAAAGAATGCTTAATTTACATCAATGGAAAAATAACATTTTTTTTCTTTTTTTCCTAATGTTTAATTTTAATTTCTTTTTCTTGCCTTATTACTACAGTTAATATTTTTAGGAATTTGTCAAATTACAAAAATGAAAATGAGCAGTCCTTCTTGATACCTATTTAGCATAGGAAATGTTCTACAATCTACATATTAAGTCTAAAACTGGTTCTTGAATATGTAGAAAATCATTGTTGAGTATTCACAATGTGCCTGATATTGTACTTGACTTTAGGGATACATAGATAGATAGATAGATAGATAGATAGATAGATAGATAGATAGATAGAT
>JAJPUD010003804.1:49787-86278 GCA_023553655.1 Myrmecobius fasciatus
GATAGATAGATAGATAGATAGATAGATAGATAGATAGATAGATAGATTAATCCCCATGCTCAAGGAGTTTACATTATAATAGGAAAGATGTTACAAACAAAGAAAGCCAGAGGACTTTGTAGTTATGGAAGTCACAGTAATAGTGGCTTGATCCACATTCATAAACGTGCCTTCTCCAGAAACAACGCTACTATTGATTTGGTTTATATGTACAGAGCAAGATACAGAAAGATAAATATAGTGGTAAGTGACAAGGTAGATGGAAAAAATGGTCCAGTTCAATGGCTAGGAGGTGAAACATGATCTGAATGCTCACTAGATTTAGTTGGCTAAGGATGCTTACACTTGCTCAATACCCAATAAATAAAGGTCTGTTTTATCACATCCCTCTACTTTTTTTATTTATTTTGCTAAGAGACTATTCTCTTTCAAGGCTTTCTGATTGCTTTTTCTTATTTTCTCTCTTTTACCTTAAAAATTTTGTCCAGATTATGGCATGCAGTTTGATAGACATATAAATCTTTAATCTAAATATATACAGGCAATACAAATGGACAATTTAGACTCTTGGGCTGATCAGGATGAAAATTGGGTAGATTGTCTTCAGTAAATTACTAATGGATCCAGCAAGCATAAATGGAGTGTGGTCTGCATTGTTGGAAGGTATATATACAGACAATATAAATGGACTAATTAGATACTGGGTTGATCAGCAGAGGAAAATTGGATAAAATGACTTCAGCAAAATACGAAAAATTCTTCAAAAACACAAATTTCTTCCTATGAAGACACAAAGATCTATCTTTTTAATACTGATATTGCAATGATACAAAAGTCAATGGAGAGTTACATGGTGGGTATAAGCAGGTAAAAACTTAAAGTAAGAAAGAATATCAAAAGACTGTAAATAAAATGTCATCAGGAAATTGTATGATAGGAAGTGAAAATGGGATGGTATGGCATGAAGGGAGGAGAAAGAGGAATAAAGGATCCAGTATTTATTATCTATTAAATGCCTAATATTAAGCTAAATGCATTACAAACATTATCTCATGTGATCCTGTGAAATAGATACTATCAATATTCCATTTTACAATAATGGCGAGACAGATTTGCCTATTCATTGGTATTTAAGGCAAGTTCAGTTTGCTCTTCTTGATTCCAGGCCAAAGCTCTATTCATTGTGCCACTTAGCTTCCCATCAGGGTTAGGGATTACATTAGACAGCCCAATCCCTCCATTATTACACTCTACATTTCGGGTAAAAATGAGGAAATTCTGTGAACTTTGCAGAGAGATTGTCATGGTAAATTTATAAGCAAGTTAGGGACAGCAAGCATAGATAGAGTATGGCCTGCATTGTTTGAAAGCATATCCAAAGTTATTACTTCAAAATTCTTTAGATATTGTCTACAGCACTTTTATTTATCTTTTTAGGGTTGGGAAATTAAAATCTGGCATCTTGTACAAGCTCTGCTTTCAATTACTTTCACAATATTGTATTTAAAAAACAACTGTTTGGTTTAGTGGCATGGATCAAAAAGGGAATAGACTAGAAATCAGATGACCAAATGGCAAGTTAGTACAATAAATCAATAAGGATCTAAATATGAGTGGTTGCAGTTGTAATCAAAAGAAAATAGAAAGAAAGAAGTCGATTAGAAAATATAAGTAAAAGTAGAAAGAATGCAATAATTGACTGGATGTGAAGAATGAGGGATAGAGACATGTCAAAGATATACCTGAAGATGAGACAATGTAATACTAGAAAAATGATCATAATGATAAATTAGGAAGAATAGGTATATCAGCAAATGTAAAGCAAATAAGAGCAAATAAAAAGCAAATAAATATAAGCAAATAAGAATAAAATAAGTAAATAAAAATTTACATAAAGTCAGTTTTCAAATTTTTGATGGAACAAACTTCATACTGGTTAAAGTACTTCATAAGAAGTTATAAATATTGGGCTGGATGGAAATCTAAGTACAGGATGGGAATGGGAGATATTGATTTGGCAATAACTGAACAGATTAGCTACTTTGATAAAGTATGGGAGAGAATGGTATAACCAATTCCATTCAAATCACCTCAACAAACATTTAAGAAGTATCTATTATGTTCAAGATACTATACATAAGATAGGGAATGGAAGGCAGTGAAAGTGAGAAAGGGAGAAAAAAAAAGAAGAAAGAGGAACTTGATTGACATTTTTAAGGAAAAGAAACATAAGATTTCACAGTCATCAAGTCTAGATAAACCATTCCAAGTATAAAATGACAGGCAACTATGACTGCTGAAGTCTTGTCAGAGATCTCTAAAATCATATAGATATATAGAATTGATGCTATGGGCATTTTACATTTTTTCAATGAGGTATGAGTATAAAAGATTTCTGAGCAGCAGCAAAGGCATAACTATATTTGGATGCCATAAATTTGTGGTGAATTTACTCTGTATGATTGCATGATTTCCTCTAGTAGTAGAGTAGAGAATTTGAATGGTAGGAGGGTTTTGTTGTTGTTGTTGTTGTTTGGTTTTTTGTTTTTAATTTTTCCATCACAAAGCCATTCCTATAATACTGTATACACTTAAAAGAAGAGTTCTCTTTGAATTTCCTGATATTTTAGAAACTCAGTAACAGGCCTATTATCTATAGCCAAGTTGGAGTAGGGGAGAAGTAGAAATTGTTAAAACCATAGATATTTTTTTCTTTGTAATTGCACAACTGACCATTGGGACCATATTTACCTATCTCATTAATGGCAAGCTTTTTTTTTTACTATTTATATTCTTCTTTAATAATGAACATTCCTAACTTCAATTGACAATTACCACTATTTATGGAAAACCACACCCAAACAACCAGAGGGTGAAATAATAATTGCGTTTAGTATGCTTGATCTGAAGAACTAAATGTGCTACAGAAACAGGATTTCATTACTATTTGCAAGAATCCTTTGAAGCATACAAGGGAGCACATAAGTAACTGCATGAACAATTTAAAAATTGATTCTTAACGAACAAAACCATTCCTGAGAGACACAGAAAAATTAATGTGAAAGCTTAGTGGCCCTAATTCCAAGCACACTTTTCTACCCACTTGATCAAAAGATTTGTTAGTGAATATACTAAAAGTGAACAAAATTGTTACCCAAATGAAGATAGGGATTAAAATTAAAAGTGTGTGTCAATGTGAATGAGAACCAATAACATAGGGACTGTGTTAGGTGATGTTAATTATAAGGATTAAATATCAGCTCCCAGATGAATAATCCATTGGAAAACATGAATGCTAAATTACATTCAATGACACAACCCTATAGAGATTTGCTTTCAAATGCATTGTAAAAATGAAGTTATGGGTAAGAATAAGCATTACCTTTTTTTAAAAAAATCTATCAAACTTCTGTAGGTATTTGATATCATGGACAATTTATTTCTTTTATCAAAGTAGCTAAATACAAAGTAGTTAGGGAAGTTATTAACTAATTGTACATAATATGGGATTCTTCATGTAAAATGTGCTACTTAATTTTCATCTTAAAGGAAGAGAGGGATCCCATTGTAGTAGTGAGTATGAATTGATCTCTAGGCAAAAAGGTTGACCAAAGAAAAGACACAGAGATAGTAGTAGAATACCATGTATGAAGCATAAAGAGAAGGGGAACTGTGATAGGAAAGGAAATAAGCATTTATCTATTCTTTTTTATGTTTCAGGCACTGTTTTAAGACAAGTTCATGTTATGCAGCATTCAGGAAGAGGAGTAATGTACAATAAGACTGGAAAGATAGATGAGAACTAGATGAAAATGGCTTTAAAAACTAAACAGAATAGATGATAGTTTACCCAAGAACTAAGAATTTGAAGCCACTGGAATTCATTATACAGGGAAGTAATATTGAGCTTGTGATATCCTTGAGATAACCAAGTTAAAATATTCAACAGGCTGTTGGTTATCTAGGAATGAAGTTCAAAGGATAGATAAGGACTGCATATTTAACTGTGAATCATCTGTATAGATGATATTTAAACTCATTGAGTCTGATGAGATGAAGAGGGACATCAAAGGACAGAGCCTTGGGGAATGTTCCTGCTTAAGAGGAATCATAATGAGAGAGCAAAAAATACCAAGAAGCAGCATCAAATGTAAGAGGAGAAACAGAAAAGTGTAATGTTGCAAAGAATGAGAAAGAAGGCAATATCTAGGAGGAGAAGATAGTCAACAGAGCCAAATGTAGAAGTGAAGTCAAAGAGCATGTGAACAAGGAAAGGACCCTCATAGATGGCAATTAAATAACCATTGATAACTGGAGAACTCAGCTAGTAACAAACAAGGAGGCATACTTTAAAGATTGGAGAAGTGTATATGTGCATGCACACACTCATATACTCTTATATTTAAGTGTATATATGTAAGCATATCATATGTGTGTGATAAATCATACACACATATATTTGTTCAGATATTTTAAAAAATATATTGCTCAGGATAATAACACCATTTTGTCTATTCCATTGTTCATTTTGAAAGTTGTTTGTGTGTTGGCACAAATTCTTGATTAATATTAAATGGGGAATTTTACTATTATTTCCAAGGTCTGAATTAATTCATTGAATATAACAATATTTTAGACCAAAATTAGCATACTCAATAAGCTATACTGATATAACATATATTAGATATATTGTAGATATATTAGCATATGTCTTGGAGAAAGGCTGAAACATCAGGATATATATTTTAAATAGCATCGATTCATCATACACTATTAATTTTAATTTTGTTAATCTCAATTTCTAATGACAGCTCTTTTTAAAAAAATTGATCAATATCAAAAAAGGGGTCAAGTAAAATTCTAGCTAAGATTGATAAAAAAAAAAAAAGATATTAAGGGAAATGTGCCTGAAAATAGTTAATGTATTACATAATCTCTTTCTATAAAAAGAAATTAAGTATTATATTTTATTTATAATTTTCTCAAATCTAGGCACTAAAGCTTTAGTAGGAATTGTTATATAATGTTTTGATTATTTAAAAAGAAAATTATAGTTGTTTTTCTTACTCATCTCTTTAATCTCATGCATAATGTTCTATGTTTATTAACTCTGATATGCCACAGGTAAAGCTCATTTTCTTGTTATCTTAGCTAGAATTTTGGAGTAAATTCAGATTAAATAAAAAATCGATGCATTGGAGTATCTAAGGTATGTATGTTCCTTTGTATTGTTTTATTAAATTGGCAACAAAAGTCAAGGAAGGAGAAAAGATTGAAGAAGGTGGTGAGTGGCTCAAGTGTATTAAACTATCACTTATTAAACTTATAAGAAAATAAGAGGAATGACCTTGATGACTCTAGATGTAAATGAAGATCTGAAGTGAATTTTCAAGGTTGTAAAGTTTTGGTTACAAAGAGAAGGTGTGAAAGTTTCAGTGAGATAAAAAGTGTACACCAATTCTTTTTTCTAGTTATATAGCTAATGGGTGTGGGATAAGTAGTTATGTTTTTTTTTTTGGGGGGGGAATCCACTAGAATGTAAAGATGGAAAAGGTAGAGAAGGAAGACCTTTCGGGATACAAGGTCAAAGATTTAGAAAACTATAATTATAGATCATGTAAAAATCTTTCGTTTTACAAATGAACTAAGGCCCAGGAAAATCAATTTGCTTTCCTAAAGTCATATACATATACACATACCAAGTCAGTAATTGAATGCAGAATGCCTTTCTTGAGATATGACTCTGATTACTATAAGAAAAAAGAGAATAATTTTGGGAAAGTATTTTTGAAATAGAGAAATAGGAAGGCAGAGCTAAGATTGCAGAGTATAGGCAGTACCCAGCTGAACTCCACCAACATTCTCCTCCAAAAAACTAAAAAATAACCAGCTAACAAAAATTTTTGGAGTGGCAGAGACATGAAAAAAATTAGAAGGGGACCTACAGAAGAGGTCTTTGATGATGGGTGGGGACCTACAGAAGAGGTCTTTGATGATGGGTGGGTGCACATCTGAAGGTGCTATAGGAATATCAGTGGTTGGTCTTGAAGGTTGCTATGACAGCAGTAGCACTAGCAGCTTCAGAAATTCTCAGCTCAGAGAATATAAGGGGGTGAGAAAAATATTATAGGACGATCTCTACTAGCACTGAATACAGCTAACATTAATTGAAGCTGCATTGCCCATAAGAAATTCTGAATCATATTTCCAAGGCACAAAGGATCACTTGCGATTGGTTTCATGAGAGCAGGAGCCCTGCAGACAGAAATTCTAGGGATGGGAGGATACGGAATACTTGCAGCTTTAAGAGAACAGGGGTTCTAGTCAAAGTTCCAGAGCTAAGAGGAACATTGATAATGTAGCTTCAAGGCATCAGAAACACTTTCTAAGTAAAGACCAGAACACAGACCAAGAGAATAATGACCACACCCATTCCAGGATAACATCACTTTGGAAGCACCAAATGTTGGCAGATCCCCAAAGCTAGTTCTAAAAACAGCAGCTTAAAAAATTCTAAATCTTAACATAGTGCTTCTGAACACCAGGTGAGCAGAGTTCAACTTTAATATCACACTGAAAATCATGAAATAACTAGAAAAAGGAGCAAACAACAATAAAAAGAAACTGAATATTAAAAACTCTTGTGGTAGCAGGGAAGACCAACAAGACATAAACTTAAATAAAGATGACACTGTGAAAATAGATATAAACAAAGTCTCAAAGAAAAATGCTAATTGGACCCAAGGCCAGAAGAATTCCTGGAAGAGTTAAAGAAATAAGAGGCACAGAAGAAAAAATATGATAAATGAAATGAAAGTGATACAAGAAAAAAATTATGCACTGAAAAACAACAGTTTGGTAAGAAAGGTACACTCACACACACACACAAAGAAAATAAAACCTTAAAAAATTGGCTACATGATCTAGTGATAGACTGAGACTAAATATAAAAAGGCACAAAAATTTGCATAAGTGGAAATTTTCTTTAGAAGCATAATTGGCTCCAGCTTCTGGAATAAGAACTCACTATTTGACAAAAATTGCTGGGAAAATTGGTAAATAATGTCAGAAAATTAGCATAGACCTACATCTTACACTCCATAAATAAATTAGGAGAACAAGGGATAATTTATCTATCAAATCTTTGGAGAAGGTAGGAATTTATGACCAAATAAGAACTAGAGAAACTGTGAAAGGCACAATGGACAAATTTGAGTACATTTAAATTAAAAAGATATTGCACAAACAAAACCAACAGAAACAAGACTAAAAGGGAAGTGCAAAGCTGGGGGAAAATCTTTATCACCAGTACTTCTGATAAAGGTATATTTCTAAAATATATAATGAACTGTGTCAAATTTATAAGAATACATGCCATATGCCAATTGATAAATGGTCAATGGATATGAATAGACACTTCTCAGATGAAATTAAAGACATCAATAGGTAGTATTAAAAAATGTTCTAAATCACTATTGACTGAAGAAATACAAATTAAAACACCTCTGAGGTACCAATTCTTACCTCTCAGATTGACTAAAATGAAAGGAAAAGATAATGATAAATGTTGGAAGGGATGTGGGAAAACTGGAACACTAATGCATTGTTAATGGAGTTGTGAAATGATTTAACCCTTCTGGAGAGCAATCTGGAACTGTGCTCAAAGAGCTATAAAATTGTGCATGCCCTTTAACCCAGAAGTGCCATTACTGCATCTATCCCAAGGAAATCATAAAGAAGGGAAAAGGACACACAAGCAAAAATGTTTGTAGCAGCTCTTTTTGTGGTAGCAAAAAATTGGAAAAGGAGTGTATGCCCATCAATTGAAGAACGGCTGAAAAAGTTGTGGTATATTATTGGTATGATATATTATTGTTCTATAAAAAATGACGAACAAGCTGATTATAGAAAGATTTACATGAACTGATGCTGAGCAAAATAAGCAAAACTAGGAATGCATTGTTATACAATAATAGCAAGAATGTGCAACGATAATAACAAGAATGTGCAAGGATTGATCATGAAAGGTTTGGTTCTTAGTGGTTCAGTGATCCACAGCAATCCCAATAGACTTTGGACAGGAAATCTGCATCCACAAACAGAACTAAGGAGACTGAATGTAAATCAATGCATGCAATGGTCACTTCTTTTTTCTATGTTGTGTATTAAATGTGTATTAAAAATAAATAAACCTACTACAATAAAAAATAAGTATAATTGACCTAATGAGAAAAGGGGTCCAAAACTCATTCAAGAAAATAATTTTTTAAAAATTAAAATTGGGTATATGGAAGCCGATGACTCCATAAAATGTTAAGAAACAATAAAAAAAGTCAAAAGAATGAAAAAAAGAAGAAAATGTGAAATAATTTATTGGAAACAAAATTGACCTGGAAAAAAAGGGAGGAGAAATAATTGAAAAAATTGACTTGAAAATTATGATTTAAAAAAAATACATAATGCTATATTTTTCTTAAATTATTTCTCTTATTTTTTTACATTAATAAATATATATGAAATAAAATAGCCATTTCCATAATAGTACAGTAAAAGATGATTCTACATGAAACTAGAAATCTACTCAATTCATTTGCTATTCATATCAAATATGATACAATTATCATATAAATTTCTTTTTTTCCTACTCTTCCCAAATTCATCCCTATATATGATTACCATTAGATACAAATAGACATATACACATACATTTTTCAAGAAATTATCAAGGTAAACTATCCCAATGTCTTAGATTCAAAGGATAAAAAAGAAATTGATAGATGCTACCAATCACCTCCTAAAAAAGATTCTAAAATAAAACTTCCTGGAATTTATATTCAAAATACAGAGTTTACAGGTCAAGGAGGAAATATTGCAAATACCTCAAAGGAAACAACTCCACATGTCATGGAGTCATAATCAGTTCCAAACAAGATTTAGGAGTTTATATGCTAAAGAAGAGAAGGACTGAAAATAGAATATTCCAGAAGGCAAAGGAGTTGGATTAAAAATAAGAATTATCTACACAGCAAAACTGAATATAATTCTTCAGGGGGGAAATAGATATTTAATGGAATGGAGGGCTCCCAATTATTCTATATGAAAGACCAGACTTGAATAGAAAATTTGATATTCAAGTGAAAGATTCAAAAAAAGCTTTAAAAAGTAAATATGAAAGAGTAACCATAAATGATTCAATAGAACCTTTTTGTAGAAAAATGTTTATAACATTTCCTTTTGTGATATCAAAGATTTGAAAATTGAGGGGATGCTCATCAACTGAGGAATGTTGAATAAGTTCTGGTTTGTTATTGTGATGGAATATTAATGTGAGATAAGAAATGAATGGCTACATGATGCTTTCAGGATGCTTTCAGAAAAAACTGAGATTTACATGAACTGATGCGAAGTGAAATGAGCAGAATTAAGAGAATATTTTACACATTAGCAGCGATATTATACGTTATCAGTTGGTAATGACAACATTTGGGCAATACAATGACCTAACACAATTATTAAGGACTTATAATGAAAAATGCTCTCTACCTCCAGAGCAAAAAACAAACAAACAACAAAAATTGATGGCTTCTAAATACAGTTTGAAGCACATTCTAAAATAATATTCTTTGGTTTTGGTTTGTTTTCTTTTGCAACATGGATGATAAAGAAAGGGTATTTATAGTTACACATATATAATCTACATCAAATTGTTTGCCTTCTCAAAAGGACAGAAGAAAGGTATGTTGGAAGAGAATTTGGAACTCAAAATTTAAAAAAAAACATTTTTGTTTGCTTCTAATTAAGAAAAAAGAAAATTAAAGAGAAAAGTAAAATAACTAAAGTATTTTTTCTCTTAAAATTTTACTTATAACATCTAAATCTATTCAGATCAATTCAAAATATCATACTAAGGCTGATGATTCAAAAAGAAGAAGGAGATCATTCTGCTCTCAAGGAACTTGCATTGCACTGGACAGATGAATGACACACACAGATGATTACAAACTAATTTGAGGAGGCACAAAAGAGAACAGTAGTTACTGGCTTAAGGAAAAGCTATATAGTGGAGGTGTAATCTGTTCAACTTTGAAAGAATTCAGGTATTGTAAAAGATGGAAGTTAAGAGGTGATAAATTGCATGCATAAATAGAAATGAAGGGATAGAATACGATGACTCTGTGGAACAGATAGTTTGGCCAGTTTGAAATGAAGAGTGAAAAGGAAAGAAATATGAAAAAAATCTGGTGTAGGCTTCAATGATACACTATGGAGTTTATGTTTTATTCCAGAAGCAATAGGTAACAACTCACTAGAAATTTTTGATTAGAGGAATGCCATAGATATTCTCTTCAGTAATATTAATTTGGGATAATTTTAAGATTATTAGAGAAGAGTTAGACTTTAAGTGGAACAATCATTTAGGAATCTATTGCAATTGTTCACAAAATAAATAATGAAAGCCTGAACTAGGTGGGAGTCCTTTGAGTAAATGGGCACTGATGAAAAGGATACTGTGTGTACTTGGGGTACTATATTTATAATTTTATACTACCCTACCTATAAAATATTTTCACCACATCATTTTCTTTCATGTGATCAGTATCTTTATTAATGCTACACTCTTTCTCTTTTAAACACCTCTATTTTTCCCATCTATCAGTAGATTAAGAAAAAGAAATTGCTCGTCATATTTACAATTTTTTACCCCATATGTCTGATGAAAACCAAATTTTAAAAATCAGAGAAAATAAAAGTAACATATATCATTTTAAGGAAGAGAAACTAGACAAGATTTCATGGACAGAGAAACTCTCTGAATAGGAGATTTCCTTTACCAATTTACCTTCTATTCAACTCTATGTCTAAGAGAGTTGCAATGAACTATGAGGTTGTGTCTTATCCAAGTTTATATATGTTATATAATGTTAGAGAATAGATTTGAATCCAGGGTTTTTGGTTTTCTGGTCATATAATGCATACTGTGTCTCACAGACCTGTTTGATTTGTGCTTCTTTTAGGTCCTAAGGATGTGTTTATTTTTAAATATATTTAATTTACATCCACATATATTTGAATCTAATTTTGAGACTTTATATCATATAACCTACAATAAAAGAACTTCATTCTATCTCTCATAATTGTAACCACTTAATCATTTACAAAATAAGAAAAATTTTAAGATATAAAGAAATGTCATTTGTCTCCATAGTACAAATATCAAGAATCCTAACAACTCAATAAATAAAAGGAAAGACCAGAAATTCCTAATCCCTAATTGCTCATTCAATACTTCTTCTACTACCAGCCACTCAGTTCTACCAATAGCAAATGAGCAAATCCTCAGACTTGAACAGGATTAAATTCTGTCTACCCCTCACTCCACCACTTAAATCTGTTCTGTGCCCTAAAACACCAAAAGGCAGAATTTTTCTTCTGGCTGGGATTTAAATGAGATTGCACTCTGTCTACAATAATACTCAACTGAGGCACACCTGGAATGGAGGTCGCTAACAATGCATGTATGTGTAGCGCATGCGAGTCTCTGTATGTGTTCATGTATCCAATAGACCCAAAGCAAAGCTAAGCAAAGCATCCAAATGGGACCAGTTCTGTCTCCGTAAAAGTTTGGGTGCACAGACTGAGATTGATAAAATGTTAATTGCTTAAAATGGAGGGAATAAAGGGACATTTTTGAGACCCAGACCTCGGATAAACTACCAGCAAAAGGGAAGGAGTCAAAAAGTGAGAAAAAAGGCATGCAAAGAGAAAAAAAACTAAAATCACCAAACATCTGAGGAAAAAAAAAAACCCTCACATTTTTTACTGACAAGCATATAAACAGGGAAGATATCAATAGAATGCAAAATAGCCTTCAAGTTATCTCCAAGAATACAGACATCTGTGATAAAATATTGTAAGAAAGAGGAAAATAAAATATAATGAGGAAGCAAAGACATTTCCTGTGGATTTTCAAGAGTAAGGAACCACAGTTTCATATTCCTGATTGGTTTAAAAGAGATATATCTGTGAAAGTAAAGACTATGGTCTGTACAGTAGAAATAATTTGTAGAATTTGAAACATAATGGAACATTGGCAAATCTTAAAACAAAAAACAAAAACAAAATAAAGGATAATGTAATGAAAATAAGAATATAGAGAAGTATGAAAGCAAAGATACATGAAGTAATTAAGTCAAAAGGTAATATGAATTTTATACAAATGAAACACCTTAATCTCAAAAACAGGAGGCAGAGAAATAACGAGTTATATAAGTACCAGAATAGAATAAGTCAAAAGTTATATTAAATCTAATGACAAACAATACCTTTTGTAAGTGATCAGAAAAAATACATTTAAATATAAATGAAAGAGAATTGAATAACAATGAGACTATTTTGTCTTCCATAGAAACCATTGGAAGGAATGGGATAATTAGTATCAAAAACCAAAGGAGCACAAGATGCAATACAAGTTTATATGGCTTGTATCACTGTGCCTGTCTGTTAATGAAAAAAGATAAGTGGTGAAGAAAAAGACTTTTGAAGCATACCTATATTCAAAAACAAATGTGAACAAAGTATTTATTTTCCTTAAACTCTTACTTAATAAATTGAAAAGGAAAGGGGAAATCAGAACTACTCTAAGGAGTGGTACTTGAGGGGTAGCTAGGTGGCACAATGGTTAGAGCACCAGCCCTGAAGTCAAGAAGTCCTGAATTCAAATTTGGCCTCAGACACTTAACATTTCCTAGCTGTGTGACCCTGGGCAAGTCACTTAACTCTAATTGCCTCAGCAAAAAATAAAAAGAGTGGTACTCAAAAGTCAAATGAGTGATAGGACACACAGTAAGAGAATATTTCATGGCAAATGGGGTAAATGATCAGGTAGAGGGAAAAAAAACATAATAAAAAAATTGAAAAATAAGGGGCATAAGAAAATCCCTATCATTGTGGTAATAATCTTCAATAATTAGTACTTCTAAGAGTTAGAGATAAAAGAAAAAGAATCAATTGGTCAAGATCTACAAGGCAAAAATGTTTAAATGAGAGAAACCAAAATGTTTTCATTAATTTAATTCCATCAGGAAAACTTAGACTAAAAAGAAACAACTATAAGGAGCATGAGTCAAAGAATAAGAGTCTAGGATAGGTAGGGAAAAAAAGAAAAGAAATAGTGAAGAAAATGAAAGACAAAAATCTATTTAGAAAAATCACTGAAAATGAAAAATGTAAACTAGGAGGAAAATAAATTGAAGGAGAGGAGAATAAGGATTTTATTTAACTGAGAGGGGGAAAGGGGGAGAAATAGAAAATAAAATAAAAAAGAAAGAAAAAAAATTAATAAAGAAAAATTCCAAAACTTTGGAAAAGGATGATGAATGGGAGAGGAAGAATCAATCTTGAGGGTAAGTGAAAGAGGAACCTATCACCCTATGATAATCACATACTAGGCAAATAATAAACATTGATTGAATTAAATTAATTTATTAAATTAAGTACTGATTGAATTAAATTAAGAACAATTGAAAGCAATATTACTTTCTTGGACTTAATCTTTCTTTTCTCTTGGTATTAGGGTTTTGGTTTTTTTTTAGTCTTTATACTACATAATCAAATGTCTGGTTAAACAGATAATTGTTTCAGAAATGATTTGGGTACCAGTAAATAATTGTTTCCTATTTAAAATATACTTTCTTCTTTTTTAATTTGAGATTGAATTATTTTCACCTCTATTGAGCTCTTTAAATTTTATTTTCACCTTGTACCAAGGTTAGGAACATGATTTAACCTAGAGTCTCTAGTTTTCTCATCTATGAGTTTGTACTGATTGATCTCTAAGGTAACCTCTAGATCAAAATTCTATGTTTAACTTTTACACGGTAAACTTGTAAGCTAGGATCAGCTTTGATACTATTTTAAAGCCTTGCACTAATTTTTATATTATTCTTTGTACCAATCTCATGTGCAAACTTGAGTTACTTCCTGTGATTTTTCCCCTCATTTGCAGTAATGCATTAGCTATGTCTTTCCCCACTCTCTATTTTTAAAATTCTATGATTCCATGCTTTATCTTTACAACTTATTGCTTATTACATTTGAGTTGTGGTATTTTCTTTAACTGTCTGGATGTCTCTTTTCTAGGGAATGGGGAGGGTGTTATACTAGCTGTTGTTCAAGGTTTTCCCCATTAAAAGACATGAATCATTAAAAGCTTACACAGGCATTTGTAGTTAAGGAAACAGTCACCAAATCAAGATAATTTTGCTTTTTCTAATAAAAATTAAGTGACTATGCACAATTATGATGTTTAAAAATGTTATAACTTTTTTTAGTTAATGAATTACAAAATTGAAACAAAATTTTAGGTATTAAATTATAGGCAAGGCATTTTCACCTAGATTAAACTGCTTTCCCCACCTTCTATCAATTATTATTTATTTTCATCTAGACTTTCCAGGGTTTTCACTCATCCTTATATTTGAACTTTTCTCTCAGAACAATTCCTAGAGATGTTTAAGTTATTTCCTCTTAGTTTATTTATTTATTTCCTCATCAGAGAAAAAGAGCAGGGTGCATTTCCACATTCCTTTCCATTCTTTAAGTCTTTAGAGAGCATGGCTTTAGTATTAAATTGCTACCTTTTGCAAAGCAGTTTTTTTTTTTTTCCCTAAAATTGACTGATGTTTATTTGTTATTCCTGAACTGTACAGGAAACTTTTGCCTTCCCACAATGAAGGTGATATTTATGCTGGGATTCAAGAGTGTCTTTGACAAAGACAAGGAAACACAGTGGAAAATGATGACACCATAGCCTTTGTCTGGCCTGTCTTTGCTTTTGGCTATTAAGATTTTTTCCCCTGAGTTTTCAGGCAGTTTTGGAAATCTTCAGTCAAAAATCTAAGAAGAAGCAGCTCATAGAAGTTTGACTTTCTAACTTTGGGTTGGGCCTTCTAGATGACTGCTTACTTTTTAAAAGAGACAAAATAGCATTTAAACACTTTTTTGTTTAACTTGAACATTATGTATTTTGACTGATTTAGCAGCAACTTTTCTACACAGACCTACAAATCATGTCCTATTGTATGATCTTCTAAGATGCTAAAATATGAAAATGAAATTTGAAGTAAAATATGTTCACTTATTGCTGATACCTGAAAGAAGTTATTCTCATCAATATGAAAATTAGAGAATAATTCTTTAATTTAGTAATACCAGTGTCTGAAACAGCAACTCACTCTTTCTACAGTTTCCAGTTACTTCCTTTTCAGGATTAATGGGATATTTAAAGTAGGGAACTAACTGGCATGTCTGATGACTTTTAACCATGTTTTTAAACATGAGATTCATCCAAAGCAAAAAGCAAGAGAAAGAGAGATGTTCCAATTGAATAACAGAGACATAAATCTTAGATATAAAGCAAAGACTAATTCAATTGTAGCAATGCTTCTTGTGAGTTATTACCTTGGTTAGCAATCTTGGATGCAGCTAAATGCTAAATTTTATGTCAGAATCCATTACACTATGTTTGGGCTTTCTTTTTCATAGAGCAATCAAAGTTTCTGTCTGTATATCTATAAATAAAAGGGGCATAGAATGTGTTCACCTTGCATAAATGAGTTTCTGTGACCAGATAGCCTTTCAAGTGTGCCTCTCTTTCATGGCTGAATGGGGAAATAGGGAACTCACACATATAAACATTAAAACCAAAAGAAGGAAAGATAGCATTATTAACACAATGAATTTAACAAATGGAATTTTTATGTGTCCTGGCAGAGTTTCCAACTCCATTACTGTCATGGTCAATCTAGGATGTGTGGCCATCATAGTCTCATAATGTGTGTAAAGTTGAGAGTTAAAGAGATAAATTATTGTGAAGGTTAATAGTAGTCAACCATGATACATTGACTATTTTTTATACAAGGATATTTCAACTCTTCCTCTTCCTGATGGAAACTTGAGAAAGAGTTCTGGAAATCACAGAAACAGACATTTTGCACTAAGTGGATTCTTCAATTTACAGTAATATGCTTTTTAAATATATATATATATATAATATATATATGTACATTAAATACATAATGTATATATATGCATATATACCCAGCATATCTAAGAACCAAGGAATTCAAAATTACCATGCATTTTGCTTTTAAGTTTAATAATTGATTTTAAATATTTTAAAAGCATAGCTATTTCCCAGAAGGAGGGATTTTAGAAGATCTTCAACTCAAAAATTTTACAGAAATGTTGGGACCCTTGATGAAATTGTTATCAGGATGTAAAACAGAGAATTCAGTAATTGCCTCAAAATTACTGGACTGAGAATAAAGTACTTTTAAATACTTAAATAAATTGGATCAATTTTCCTATCTACAAGTAATTGATACCTAAATATTGGTTTCCTAGATAGGCTACATCATTAAAGTAGTCATTGACACTAAGTATTAACCCAAATGTTCTTTTATTAGTCTATTTACACAGATGGTTTCCCATCCTTCCAAATGCTTATGAATCTATTTATATTTAAACAGGACATTCATCTGCAAAAAAAAAAATTCAGTTCCTTCATAAAACATAGTGCCAGAAATATCACCCATGCTAAATATTCCTTAATTCAATTATTCCTCTTTCATTATATAGTATGCTGAGATGTTTGTCCCTCATGAGTTAGAATAGGAATAGTGGAATGGTATTATACATAAATATATATATACATATATATACATATATATAATGTATGCATATATATATATGTGGACAAGTATTAAATTTCCTCTGAACATTGGGGAAGACTAATTTTTTCTTTAAAAAATATCTAAAGGGGATACTATTTTCCATATACACAGTTCCTTTTTATTTTATAATAGAAAAGCAAAGCCTGGAAGCTAGAGAGATTATGAGATAATAAAAGAGATTGACATTGTATCTAGAAGATATGAGTAGTCAAAAGATTTCCTAATACACAGCACCAAAAAGGCACAATCCAACCTTACAAAATAACTTTCTCTTTTTTTGATAATTTATATATCAGTTACTAGACATGAATGAATCCTATAAACTTCAGTATAAGAATATGATCTATTATTAAGTTGAAAAGGGGAGTAATCAAAGAATAATACAAGTCTATACTCATGTTCCAAGAGTAAAAAAAGTCATTCCTGGTCTTCTCATTACTCAGGGCTAAAGCAGGCTTCCTTTAATACCTTGATGCCAACGTTTGATGATTTTCTCCAAATCCCTCCGTAAGGAACTACAAAATAATAAATTAGAAATAATAGACTTTAAATTAGCAGCTGCTGGTTATTCCATTCCATTGCATTGTATCCTATGTTAATTTTGAATCTAACAAAAGAAATGAAAGTCAAGTGTGAAAAGATGGTCATTTGCCAAATTGAAAAAGGAGAAAATTGGCAGAAAAAGAAATGCTCATTTTGAAGAGTCTGTGATGACAAGAAATGCCAAAGAGTGAATAACTTGAACAAAAATATGTGCCCCTAAGGCACCCCATCAGAGTAGAGATATTTCAGAAAGGACAGGTAGGGACATGTAAAATGGCATTTTGCAGATAGGAAACTTCCACCTCTAATTCAACACCACTCTTTTTTATAGCTGAGATTGGGAAAATAGCACATTCTCCTCTGTGTCTACTGTACATTTTGTATGAGGCACAAAGATGAAGGGCAGATTGTTAATTTCAGGAATTGGCCCAATGGGATCAGAAGAGCAGCAGCAATAATCTAAAATGGATACTAAGAGGCTTTTTTTTTTTTAAGACTGCATGAGCAAACATTGGCAAGTATTTGCAAATATTTGTCAGTACTGCTGTTGCTACCCAGCAAAATGCAAATTATAGCCAGCTACAGTGGATTCTGAATCTTGCTACAATCAATACTAGAGAGAAGATGGGAGCCTGGGACAACATCCAGTGCATCGGTGCACAAAAGCTTTTGAGTTTAGAAATGGACATGTTTTTCAACCTTAGAGTATCCCCCCAAATGCCATCTCAAACACAATTCTTTGAAAAAGCAACAAACATCCTTCATAAACATTCCATCAGCAGTTTCAGAAACAGTTCCCCCCCCTTCCTTATTATTCTACTTAAATCTTTTTTTGAATTTCACTGAGTCAGTAACAGGTCCATATGTACCTTGGTATTCTATGTGCTTGAACTCTTTACATCTATCTTTACACCATCTCCTATTTCCTCTCTCTTGTTTTTTCCCCCATACCCTTCCTCTCCTCCATTGTCCCAAATCTTCTGCTGTATGTATCCAACAACAAAGGATTCATAAAATTCACAAAAATAATATCTATTTTTTTCTCATAGAATTCTAAGTAAATAGCATGGATGCAATAAAAAGTAAATTTTATTCCAAATACTGAAAGTAAATATGTTTTTAGAATATATGCAAAGACAAATATATTTTGAAATTGTCATTTTGGTGAACTGCAGTGATATAAAGGAAGATGTGCTCTGCTATCCAGTTTCAAAGATATTCTTAAAACATAATATCATTGAGGTGCTACATGAATGGACATCATTTTTTGTAGGACTAACTGCTCAAAAACTGTCTAGAGATATCCTACCAGAGCACATAAAAGCCTACTTTAGTATCATTTTCTTCCCTTAACCTGCCACTTTAACTTTTCCATGTACTAATCAGAATTCATGGTCTTTATAAGACCCAACAAGGTACAGGACTGCTCCCAGGGATATGATATAAATTGATAGCAGAGTCACTGTTTTCTCATAGAAAGCAGCAGGAATAACATCTGGTTTTCAATCACAGTCTCCTTAATAGACCTTTCTTTTGGTTTGTGATTAAATTTTCATAATAGTGGCAGTAAAAGAGAAATCCAATCATATTATGTTTTTTTTAACTTAAAATTAAGAAAAAAAAAACATATGCTACTCTTTGGGCCCAAGTCAGCACGTCCCTGGGCAAGCTAGTAGGAGAACAAGTGAAAGTAGCACACTTCTTGTTCTTAAGTAAGATTGCAGCATGATTGATATTCTGAATTTAGGTCAGTGAAGTTGGAGAACACCTCAGGCTGAAAGACTGTATTCCTTCAATTTCAAGGACAGTGAACCTCACTTGAGAAAACAATGAGGGATTTTTTTTTGTTACACTTTTAATAAATAAATTTAATCAATAATTAATTGGCTCCTTAAGGGTGGGTCATTTTCAAATATTCTATCTGCCTAACCAAAACATGTTTGAAGAGTGCAATGTAGACATGTAGACAAATGCCCATATGAAAAATAATTTTGATTGGAAAATTTTCCCTTTTAACCTTGACAAAAATTACCTCTTACAGTTCCATTTAGAGAACAAAGATGTTTGGCTCATTAAGAAGCCTTAAATAACCTTTTCAAATACATTTTACAGTTCAGAACTGTTTTCCAATTTAAACTATACCATTATGTACATTTTATATAAAGACAACTCAACTTTCAAAAATACAATAAAATGTTCTCACCATTGAGGAAAATATTTCAGCTCCAACATCAAGATATGCCCTCTGAGTTTTTTTGTTTTGTTTTGTTTTGTTTTCCATTTTCTCGAAATGGTGGTGGATTATACTGATTGTCACATTCTCGTGGGATCACTTTTGTAGGCAATAATATACATTTACAGAATAGGTAGTCAGTGTTGGTTGATAGAGGAAAAAAATTCTGTCATTGTCTATCTGTGAAAATGATCTTGTATTTTCAGTAAATGAGAGGTTAGATTTGAGCTCTAATCTCCATAATCACCATTACAAAGCAAGAATTGTGTCAAATAAAACAACAAACAACAGAATTTGGAAAGTATTCACCACAAGTAAAACTTCACTGTACAATCAGTTAATTGCTTATTTCTAAAAAATGATTTTAGGAACAAAAGGAAACTCTACTATAGTGAATTAATATTAGAAGGTAAAATACACTAGTTCAAAAGTAAACCAATCAACCTCAAATTAGCAGAAAAACAATACAGCTATAAGACTTTGAAATAATGACTTCTTTTAGTGGGGTAAAAATCTGATAGAATACTTAAAGATTGTGGTTGGAATTAGAACAAGCACCAGAGCTCTTAGGATAAAATTGAAAAGAAAACTCAAGATCATAGAACAAATAATGGAAAATCTCTCTAGAATAATTTATTCTTGGAAAAGAAAAGTACTCATCAAGTGGGAAGATACACATATATGCATATTATATTTATATATGTATATAGCACACACAAACACCCTTGTACACATACACGCACAGAAATGAAAGAAATATCAGAATAAAATTAAAAAGACAAGAGAAAAAATATCTATGTTTAAAATGCAAATCAGTGAAACATGACAAGATACAGCAAAATACTCTGAGAATTATCGATCTCAACTCAGAAATGTCATAGTTACTTAAAATGTATATGTGTGTGAATGAATACGTATAGCTACACGTGTATACATATATATGTGTGTGTGTTTTTATATATTTGCATAAACATATATGCATTTATATGTATATGAGCTATTTTTCCCCATTCTTTTACTTTATGAACTTAAAAAAATATATACAAATAGACAATAATTTGTTTGAGCTTCTAATAGATTTTTAAAATGTATATATCAAATTTAACATGCTAGAAATAAAGCTATCCTTCACCTGTATCCCCTTTATTATATAACAATTCTAAATAGACAAGAGGAAATTTTTCATGTTCTATGAAAAGGTATTCTATATTATGAAAAATTATAATTGTCCCATAAGAGAGTGGAAACCTGAGATATTACAAATTTGTCTGCCAAACTAATATATTCCACAAAATATGAGTAAATAAAAAAGAGGTAATTTAAGGAAAAAGAAAAGTCAGAGCAAACTTCATGAGGAAGAATGCTGGATAAGGATTTCAAGAACCCATGTTCAAATACTAACTAGATAAATCATCTTACTTCAGTGAACCTCCATTCCCCTCATCTATTAAAAAATGTGACTGAGTGGAGATATCCTCTTTATTCTCAAATATATAAATTATTTCTACCAACAAAGCAAGAAATGAGATGGGAAATTGATAGTAAAGTCATCAGACAAATAAAGTTCAATTTATTTAGTATGCAGAATGGGTGGGAATACAAGTAGATGAAGCCATTTCTACCTGCTTTAAGGTTAAGGGAAGTTTTATTTTTGTTTAAAACTTTTCATTTGTATAAGAGTCATTGAAAGAAAAAAAAGAGGATATTTATGGGCAAAACTTAAAAGAAGACAAATAAAAATTTAAAAAAAAAAAGATGGACCAAAAAGATTAGAACCTCACCAATATTATAGAAAAGAAGAAAAAAGCTGACATATGGACCCCCCCCAAAAAAAAACAGAACTCTAAAATTTGCTACTTGTGATAAAAAATAAAGTATGAACTTAAGTCCAGATGACAGAGTTAGAATATGTATTATGCTTTAGGTCCAAAACAAAGCAAAATAAAACAAAACAAAAAGAGAGTAGAAAATGTCAGGCAATGCAAGAAGAAAAACTGAAATTTACAAGGACAAAGAGGTAAACTACATTATGATTAAAGATTTCTTAATGAAATACTTCAACTATTCATTATCTATGAACAAACTAGAACAATAACTAATTAAAGGAGAAGCCAATTAAAATACACAACTTTTAAAGTAAAGCAATAGGTAACTAACAGTCCTTTGTTAGTGCTTCACCAATCTAAACAAAGATAAAAAAATTAAAATTATAGATGAAAATAAATTATTAAAAAATTAGACAAAAGTGGTTTCTGAATGGGAATACTAAAGAGTATGTTCATTTTTAAGTTTTGTGAAGACAATTCATGTGTTGAGTATTAAGCAATTTTAAACATATCCTTAAGAATGATATTCAAATACTCAAAAGGTTCTATGACCCAGTCCATGTGAAAATCTCTTCCACCAATGAAAATTGCAAGCTATTCAAACTTTTCATTACATATTGTATTCTACCTATTTCTTCCCCCTTGGTTATTGCTAAGAAACTTGCACTCTATCTTTGTCTCTATCATTTTAAATCATGAGTTTTTCCATTAAGTTATTAGGATTCAGGTCCCCAGGCAGCTTGCTTGCTATTTCCTCATCATATTTGCTATTTCCTATTTAAACTCCACCCTGGATAATATTATTTTCCCTCAACAAATTGTAATCTTCCTGAACTCTTGTTTTCTTTTATTTTTATGCAAAATGTTTAGTATGCTACTTGACATATATAAGTACCTAACAGATGTACTATCTATTATCTATGTACTATGTACTATCTATCAATTATCTAATTTATGTTGATTCTTCTATATAATTTCTTATTTACCATGTGGTACAGTCTGTTCACATTCCCCAAGAATCTCTCTGCTGCTCTTTTGGGGAATATCTTAGAAATGCAATTTTTGTTGGCCTTTTTTATTATAAACATATCCAAATATCAAGAAGAAATATGTCACCTTTAATGGTACTTGGAAGTTTTTCAAGAAATTTCAATGAACTTTCTTACCTTAGTTTTAGAACAACCTATGAAATTGTAAGTTTAAAAATTCTCATCATTTTGTTACCAAGGGAACTGAGGCACAAAGCAAGAAACTTGCCCAAAATTATGTAAATAGTTAAATTAAGTCACTATTTATTTATCCTATTCTTGGTCTCCTGTTATGAGTTCACATAATTTTGCATTTAACAACTAAGATACACATTAACACACACACACATTTTAATTATTTTCCTTGTCTATCCAATGGCTTACCATAACCCATTTATATAGTGTAGGTAATTACTTTTTCCTCAATGCATATTTGGACCAAACTTGACTTATAAGAATTTATGAGGGGTTCTGCAGTGTTGTAGGTTTTGTGGAAGCCCATGCAATATCATTCCTGCATGGGGGATTCTAGAAGAATTGAAAATCTACTCTTTTAAATTTTCTTTATCTATAATGCATTTCATCTGGAAAACTTTTTAGGGGGAGAAAAGCATCAATTCTTTGTTTTATGCCCCAATTAATATCAACAATCATTTGATATTAACAAACTCTTCTCTAATGTTAAGATATCTCATGACATTTTAGATAATTTTGACATCATTGAGAAATATCTAGCTGGAAAAGAGCTTTTAAAGTAGTATTTTGTTCTTTTTTTTAGTCAACAAACTACAATCACCATGGAATTTTGCACTGTACAAGATTTATAGATAAAAAAAGAAAATTATAACCAATAAAACAAATGTGAACAGAAATGAAGGACTAAATAAAGACTAAATAATGGTATTCAAAAAAATAGATTGGTCCACAAATAAATTATAGGAAAATAAATAACTATTGTAAGAATAAAAATAAGAGTGAGGTAACATATTGAAATATATGGGATGCAGCTGAAATAATCATCTGAGGAAAATTTATACCTGAAAACATGCATAAACAAAATAGAAAGAGAGGTAAGGGATTAAATATGCATTTTTAAAAGCTAGAAAATCAAAAAAAATAGCAACCCTAAAACACCAAAAAAAGAACCCTAAAATACAGTTGAAAATAAATAAATTTTAAAATAATAGAGCTGATTAAGAAAAACATGTTAATTAGCAAAACAATAAAGTATTAATTTCCCTCAAAAAAAAGGGAGGAAAAAAGCCATGTAAGATAGTAATATTATCATAGTTTATTCAAAATAGTCAGGCAGAATTGTACTATGTCAACAAGACTTCTAAGAAGAGATCAAAAGAGAGTTAGGAAGCATATCCTTCTTGATATTGCTATTCTTTTTCTGATGAGATAGGAGATAGCAGAGTATCAATTTCTCCTCAAATTGATATCAAGCTTTTTCTGTTGATATTTTCTTTCTTGACAAACTTCCTTTTCTGCAACCAAAAGGCACATTTCTTATACTACTGTTTCTTATTTCTATCAGAAAAAAAAAAAAAGATATTTTCTTTTCTCGTGTGTCCCCATGGCAGGCTCTTCCAGATCTCAGAAATGCATTAACTGTTAATCAACCCATGGATGTTCTCCTATATTTCTGAAAATATTGTGTCTTTTACTTTGAAGATTACTGTTAAGAATTATAGTTTCGGGGCAGCTAGGTGGCGCAGTGGATAGAGCACCAGCCCTGAAGTCAGGAGGACCTGAGTTCAAATCTGGTCTCAGACACTTAACATTCCCTAGCTGTGTGACCCTAGGCAAGTCACTTAACCCCAATTGCCTCAGCAAAAAAAAAAAAAAAAAATTATAGTTTCATTACATGGGAGTCATTTTAATAAGCTGTATATATTTTTGATGAGTTAGAATTACCTTCCAACATTTTATGTCCTTGATTGGCAAATATTCCATTCTTTGAAGTAAAATAGTGTCTTTATTTTGTGGCATTCATCTTTCTAATGCTCTGTTAATCAAAGCATAGCAAAATCCTGAAAAAACTGAAGTCTAACAGATAAATACTGCAACACACTTGATAAACTTTGCTACAAGGACCTCAGAAGAAGACAAAGATGATGCAAGATTAAAGGTCAGTTGACTTCATTTTATTTCAGAGTTTTCATGGTAAAATCAATACCAAGTACCCAACCTTTTGGCAAAGACTGTCTGTTCCTTTAGTAGCTGATACATACATGTACATTTACTATGTTATGGTAGACCCCTCAGCTTGTTGTTCCCTGTTTCATCTATAATCCCTATCTTATTATATAAAAATTTATGTTATATGACTTGATATTTACTCACAATGTTGATTCTTTTATAAATCTGAGTTTCCCTAATTGAAACTTTTACTTGAGCATGGCAGTCATATTCTTCAAAAACATTGGAAAATACCCAGATTATAGAGAAACTGTAAGAAGAATTTTTAAGAGGAATTTGGTCATCCAAATAGTAAATATTGGCTGAATTAAAGTATGCTTTAATGTTCATAAATCATTTGTTTCACATTAGGAATCCAAGTCAATTGAATGTTGCCTTTGAACAAGGTAAAATGCTTTAACAGATAAAACAAAATGGCTGACCTTGAGAATAAAGTATACACAAAGGAGGAGTCAATAGATTTTATATATTGTTCCTCCCTGCTGTGGATGTTAATATTTGGCACTTAAGCATATTATATTGCTACTTTAGGAATTAGTTTATGGACATTTTAATAATCCTATATTAATACTGTTGTTAGAGCATCCAAGTAATACAAAACAAATAGCCACATTGTAGTGAGAAATCACAGTTCATATCCCAATATTCAGTAGGGATCATGTTTTGGCCAGATGTGTAAATCCTTACTAATGGGGATTTTATTATGGTTACACAGAGTTGTGTAGTGATAAGAGAATGAATTTGTACTCAAAAGGCATGAAGTTGATTATTAGCTGGCGCTAACTGCTACATAATTTTGAGTAAGTCTTTTTCTTTTATCATGCTTCAGCTTCCTCCATAACAAAATCATATAAGAATTTTTAAGTTTATTGCTTCATGGGGTTGATCTAAAACTAAGGTAAGAAACTTTATTTAAATTGCTTGAAAAATTAAGTACCATTAAATGTGACATATTTCTTCTTGATGTTTGGATATATTTATAATAAATGAGGCCATCGTGAAGTTGCATTTTATACATAGCATTAAAAAACATAAAAATTTCTCTATCTCATTTTAAAATTAAATTATATATTTGGGAAGATAGAGAGTTGAATTTGTAGCCCGAAAGCCCTGGGTTCAATTCCAGCCTCTTAAACAGACTAGCTGTGTGACCCTCAGTAAACTTGCAATGAGCAAGGCAACTAATTCTATTTTTCTAAATGTTATTTAACAATTTTTTCTAATTAAATGTAATTTTTTTTAACATTTTGAGTTCCAAATTTTCTCCCTTCCTACACCCCCCTCCATTGTCAAGGATATGTATGTGTTGCAAACATATTTGCATGTGCGTCATTCTGTGAAAGAAAGTACATACCAAAAAAGACAAAGAAAAGTAATTAAAAAGTGTCTTGATCTACATTCAGGTTCTATCACTTCTTTCTTTAGAAATTGACATAACTTTTTATCATAAGCCCTACAGAATTATCTTGGATCATTGTATTGCTGAATATAGGTAAGTTGTACATAGAAGATCATCATGCTAGTTTTGTTTATTTTACTTTGCATCACTTCAGGTAAGTCTTTTCATGATTTTTTTTTTCTGAGATTCCTGCTCATCTCCTAAAAACCAATAATATTCCATCTCAATCATATACAACTTGTTCAACCACTTCTGAATTAATGGATGTCCTCTCAATTTCCAAATCATTTCCATTACTAAAACACTGTGGGGTTTTTTTGTTTTGTTTTGTTTTGGGGGGGATTTGTACACAGAGGCTCTAATTTTGAAAAAATATTTTTTGAATATAGAACTAGTGGTGTTATTGTTTGGTCATAGAAAATGCATGATGTTCTAAACCTTTGGGAATAGTTCTAAATTGTTCCACAGAATGATTGAATCAGTATATATAACTTCACCAAAAGTATATTACTGTTTTAATTTTCAAACATTTTTATGCCATATTAGCTAATCTGACAGGTAGGAGGGAGTAGCTCAGAGTTGTTTTAATTTTTATTTTTTCTCATTTCTATTAAAATAGAACATTTTACATCACTATAAATAGCTATGTTTACTTTATCTGAAAACTACTTTTTCATATCATTTGACTATTTATCAATTGAGGAATTGTTCTTGTTTTCATGAAATTACCTTAGCTTTCTACATGTTTGAGAAATGTTTTATTAAAGAAAATCACTATGATTATTTTTTTGCAGTAAGGATTACCAACTCTCCATAATAGTTTCTCCTTATTTATCTTTCTCCCTCTCTCTTTTTACTCTGTCCATTCTCAAAATTATTTAGGAGTTATAATTTTTTCCCTGTAGGAAGATAAGCAATTTAACTTTGTAAAATTCCTTGGGATTTCTCTTTCCTGTTTAGTTTTTTTTTTTCCTGTTTCTATTCCCTCTTGTATTTGAAAGTCAAATTTTCTATCCAGTTCTAGTGTTTTCATCAGGAATACTTGAAAGTCCTCTATTTCATTGAATTTCCATTTTGCCCTTAAATGATCTCTGCTGGATCAATTTTCCAGATCAGTTCTTTTTTTCCAATAAGATATTTCACATTGTCCTTTAATTTTTTTTTCATTTTTTCATATGTTGATGTCTCATAAAGTCATTAATTTCCACTTGTTGATTTTTAAGGAATTATTTTTCTCAGTGAGCTCTTGTGCCTCCTTTTCCATCTGGCCAATTCTACCTTTTCAGGAGTTCTTCTCTTCAGTGAATTTTTAAATAACTTTTTTTTTCCTGCCATTTGACGAATTTTGTTTTTCAAGGCATTTTTCTTCATTTTTTTTCTCTCTTCTTTAAGCATTTGGTCTATTGTTTTTACTAAAGTATTATTTTCTTCAACACTTTTCAGTTTATTTTACAAAGCTATTGACTTTTTTGATGATTTTCTTGCATTACTCTCATTTATCTTTGCAATTTTTCTTCTAGCCCTCTTGCTTGATTTTAAAAATCTTTTTTGAGCTCTTTCATATTTTATGGCCAACTCATATTTTCTTTTGAGGCTTTGGAATCAGGAATTTTGACTTTGTTGTTTTCTTCTGAGTGTGGATTCCTTGCTACTACAGTAACATTCGATGGGCAGAATTTTGGTTTGTTCATTTTCCAGCCTATTTCTGGACTTTTACCTCTATAGTAAAATGGGGCTCTGCTTCCCAAGTAGAAAGGACACTGTCTCAAGCTTCATATTTTTCTTCAGCTATTTTCAGAGGTGGTTCTGGGGACCCATAAGTTTTTGGTTCTTGCAAGGTGATATGACCTAGGCAATACATGTGTTTATTATTCTTCTGCACTGAGTATTTGTGAATAACAAATCATCTTCTTAACCCTGGAATTGTGACAAGTTCATGCTTCCCTATTGCTGGAGTCCAGCTTCAGTGAATACCGAGAGGGTGAATCTGAAATGAATATCTGAGCCAAGCAGAATATATGCTTTTAAATCTCTATTTATTAATCTGAGAGTCAGGGTTTATATACTCTTTAAGCTAGTGTTACATTAACACTAGCTAACTCCAGGTGATGCCATATATATTCCAGAATTAATGCATAAATCATACTTTGACATTTCAGCATCCACCTTAACTATCAGTACCAAGGTACTTATCAAAACAGAATTCTAAGTAGCATAGTTGTGATATTCATCAATACCAACAGAATTATAAATAGTTGTGATGTTTATCAATACCAAAGTACTTGTCCAAACAGAGTTGTAAATAGCAGAAATTATCATACTAATGTATTTACCAAGACAGAGTCATAAATAGAATAATTGTGATGCCTTGCTCCTATCACATGCATCCTCCATCAAAATTATCCTAAATTTGTCTCCAGTATATCTTTCATTCCTTGTTAGGGAGATGGTGAGCCAATGCTTTGAACTGATTAGCCGTTACAGAGATCAGATCTCAAGTAATACCTGCACCAGACTCTTTCTGTACATGGACTTAATCAATACTGGCCCTCTATAACCTATGACCACAAACTCTGCTGTTTTCATACTCCTACTCAAACTGGTACCAAGAGCCAAGATTGTAACCCAGCTCCAAGTATAGACCATGCAACAGAGTTCTGTTCCTGATGCCAGAAAAAAGACTCCTCTAACTGTACTTCTGACTTGTTATCAGATACCTAGATCATCTGGACTTAGAGGTCTGGAAAGCCCCACTGCTGACACTGATTCAGTAATTGTTCCTGTTTTGTTGGGGCCTTGTCTATAATGGTGCATTTGGTGCTAGACAGACTTTTCTCCTGGTGCAGCAGACTTTTTTGCTGACTTTCTAAGTTGTCTTTGGCTGGAAAATTGTTTCATTCCATCTTTAACATGGATTCTCCCACTCCAGAATTTTTACAGAGTTATTATTTAAAGATATTTAAAGTAGTTTGGACAGAAGTTCAGGTGAGTTGTTGCCTTTACTCTGCCACTTGGTTCTGCTCCCAATCAATTACAACTAATTCTTTGAGGAAAACAAATTGAAAAGCATATGTCTATTTGTATTGGTAGTGGACATTTTTTAACAGAAACAATCTATAGAGGAAATCATAGATCTGGTTTAAAAAATACACCCCTATACTGACACTGTTTGGAGTTGCTCTTTCTCAGGAGATCATAATAAATCTTTTTTTTTCTTTAAAAAAATACATAAGTTCCAAGACAATTATATATATATATATATATATATATATATATACTTAAGTAACCATTATCTTCTGTATATATATATATATATATATATATATATATATAAATTCAGGACAGAAATTATATTATTAACAAATGTTTTATATTGCTTAAATCCTGCTAGAACAAAACAAGAGAGAATGTATGATATTATAAAGCATCTCTAATGGTTATTCCATATATTCATCTAATTGTGATTAGTATGAAGAGAAGTTTTTTATGTATAACATGCCATATGATTTGTACATCATAGGGCAGAATTGAATGTAAAAGTAGCCTCATATTAAGGAACCATTAAAATGGCTTAGACAGTGCAAGCTGACTCAGGTAGAACGTGAAGCAAGTCAAAATTTTGTGCTAATTGATAACAAGAATGGGCTTATGAATATCCCCCACACTTCCATCTTAGGCAAGACACGAATTCTCAGTCTAAAGAAAGCATTGAAATGTGGAATTAGTTGACCTGGTTTCAAATTCCAGCTCTGCCATTTTCTAGCTGGATGACCATAGAGAAATCACTTCATATCTTTTAATTTCAGTTTTCTCACCCATAAATTAAAAGAGTGGGATCGGCTCTTTTCCAACCTGAAATCTATAGCTTTATGGTCATTAAAATTCATTTCTTAATTTAAATTTTTATTCTTACTCTTCTTGGAGAATTTTTATGATTATGTATCTATATTTTTATAATATGATTCTTAATATTTTCTTTGATTCTATAAGGAAATAAAATTTTCTTAAAGAAATTATCGCAAAAAAAAGTTTTATCAGTTTTACTTTATTCATGTTATTTGAGGAAAAATTCTTAAGACTCAGACATTCAAATATTCATTTTATGAAAACTTGTATGCAAATCATTAAATCAACTCTTTGCTTCTTTTCCTGAGATAGATGAATAGTGAGTCTTGATTACATGCTATAGTCTGAGCATTGTTTTACATCTTTTGTTCTCTCATATCTACCTATTCATCTTTAAAATGCTATGTCTACAGAAGAGAGAACAGTGTTTTGCGATTATTTAAAACTTTCTTCATTGTGATGTGCCATTATGCTCTATTGTTCTCCTTGAAAGAAGATTCTATAGGAGCATCAGAGAAAAAAAAAATAGGATGGACACCCACCCCAAAATGAAAACCACAGGTACCTTTAAGGAGTCTGTGAAGTTATGTTTCACTGCAATCAATGCTAGGCCTCCTTATTCAGAGAAAAAAAAATCAAGCAATATTAATTCAAAAGAAACCAGTGCAATTGATTTTAAATTTACAGGTTTTTGAGTTACTTTTTGTATACTTCTTGTTCAGACACATTCACCCTCTGCCTCACCCAACTCTTTAACCTGAAATGGAGAAAGGAAGCAAACAAAGAGCTCTCAGTAGGGAGAATTTTTAAATAACTAAGCATATACAATAATAATTTATCAGGATATAGAGAAATTATCAGCTATAATCTCTTAAAGACCCACAGTAATAACATCTTTAATTGTTATCAAATCCCAAGAAGTAGAAAGGAATTCTATGTTAATTTTTTGGGGAAAAAAGCTTCCATTTGAAATAATTTTTCTCTTATACTATTTAAACACAAAACATTTTTTAAATATTGTATCAACAGATTCTTACTTATGTACAAGATATATTATGATTTTTAAGTTGTGTCTGATTCTTTATAACTCAATTTTGGGATTTTCTTGGCAAAGATATTAGAATGATTTCCCATTTTCTTTTTCCATTCATCTTACAGACAAGGACTTAAGACAAATGCCATTAAGTGACTTATCCAGGGTTACACAGTAAGTGTCTGAGGTCAGATCTGAACTCATGAAAATGAATCTTCCTAAATTAGGCCTTGACCCACACCTAACACCACGTATCAACATAAGATCTAAATGGGTTCATGATTTAGACACAGAGTGATATTATAAACAAATTAGAGGAACATAGGATAGTTTATCTCTCAATCTGTGAAGAAGGGAAGGAATTTGTGTTCAAAGAAGAGCTGGAAATCTTAATTGAACACCAGATAGATAATTTTGATTATATTATGTTAAAAAGGTTTTGTACAAACAAAACCAATGCAGACAAGATTAGGAGGGAAGCAATAAATTGGGAGGTCATTTTTTACATTTAAAGGTTCTGATAAAGGCCATATTTCTAAAATATATAGAGAATGGACTCAAATTTATAAGAATTCAAGCCACTCTGCAATCGATTAATGGTCAAGGGATATGAACAGACAATTTTCAGATGGAGAAATTAAAACTATTTCTAATCATATGAAAAGGTGCTCCAAATCATTTTTGTTCAGAGAAATGTAAATTAAGACAGCTCTGAGATACCACTACACAGATTGTCTAAGATGACAGGAAAAGATAATGACAAATGTTGGAGGGGATGTGGGAAAATGGGAACACTGATACATTGTTGGTGGAACTGTGAATGGATCCAACCATTCTGGAGAGCAATTTGGAACTATACTCAAAAAGTTATCAAACTGTGCATACCCTTTGATCTAGCAGTGTTTCTTTTAGGCCTCTATCCCAAAGAGATTTTAAAGGAAGTAAAGGGTCCCACATATGCAAAAATGTTTGTGGCAGCCCTTTTTGTAGTGGCTAGAAACTTGAAACTGAATGCATGCCCATCAATGGGAGAATGGCTGAATAAATTATGGTATATGAATGTCATGGAATATTATTGTTCTGTAAGAAACAACCAGCAGGATGATTTCAGAGAGGCCTGGAGAGACTTGCATAAACTGATGCCGAGTGAAATGAACAGAACCAGGAGATCATTGTACATGGCAACAACAAGACTATATGATGATCAATTCTGATGGACATGGCTCTCTTTAATAATGAGATGTTTCAAACCAGTTCCATTTGTTCAGTAATGAAGGAAGCCATATATACCCAGGAAGAGGCCTGTGGGATCTGAGTGTGGACCACAACACAGCATTTTCAAACTTTCTGTTGATGATGGCTTGCATTTTGTTTTCCTCCTCAGGTTTTTTTTCTTGTAAATTTGATTTTCTTGTACAGCAAGATAACTGTATAAATATAGACACATATATTCAATTCATCATATATTTTAACATAATTAACATGTATTAGACTACCTGCCATCTAGGAGAGGGAATGGGTGAGGAAGAAGAGAAAAATTTGGAAGAGAAGGCTTTGCAAGGGTCAGTGTTGAAAAGTTATCCATGAATATGTTTTACAAATAAAAAGTTTTAATTGAAAAAATTCTCTGAAAAAATAAAATCTAGAATGATAATTGTAAAGAGAGAGAGAGAGAGAGAGAGAGAGAGAGAGAGAGAGAGAATGAATCTTTCTAATTCAAGGTTCATGTTCTATCTATTGTACCATCTAGCTGAACTATAAGATATATAAGACAACTTTAAAGTTCCCTACAAGAAATTATAGGAAATATTAGGAAAATTATAGGAAGATGTATTTCTTTTGGTCAGTCTGGTTTTAAATTTAAAAAAAATAGAAAAAAATATAACTACTGATAAGAAACATGAATTAAATGTTGCCACAGAGTCTTCAATTTGACTTATTTTTAAAAAATCATAGATAAAGATTAGAACATATTTCAAATGATTAGATTAATTTTTTGTGTATATTAGTATTGGATTTTTACCCTAACAAATGCCAGAGGGAAAAATATAGAAGAATGGGCAGGGAGGCAAAAAGTAAATAAGATCAGGATTTTCTGTTTTTCTCATATTGTTGATAACTCTTCACTTACACATCATGCTGGTAACCATTTAGACAGTTTATATATATATATATATATGTATATGCATATATATATATATATTCTCAGATTTTCTATGAATGATAAATTTGGGCAGACTGGTAACAAATTTTTGATGTTAAATGTATGCTTGTTTGATAGGTTATCATTACTAGGATTGGTAATAATAATATACTAGAGACTGAATAATAGTATCTTAGACATTCAACTCCCAGTTAGAAAAAAAGGCAGTTACTGAATACTACTGAAAGATTCATATTTCAAGAAATAAAGCCCTTGGCATCTCTTCTATAGGATACCACTATAGTTATCATTAATATGGAACAAGGAATAAAGAATAATTTAGATTTGGGGGAAGTCTAAGATTTGATTTTTCTTTTGGGAAAATATAGCATCTCCTTAAGGCTGATGAAGCTTATCCAGTGGAAAAATGCACATATAAATACACACACACACACACACACACACATACACACACATATATATATATGCTTATATATACCCATATATAAATGCATTTACAACATAACATGCATATATAGATACACAATACTTTTGATGTTATGTGTATATATGTGTATATGTAAATTTATATGCGTATACTTCCTCATAAATATGTATACATAGAAGCTTATATATATATGTACATATTTGTATAATTCTTTCATGTGTGTATTTATCCACACATGTTTATTTCATTGTATTATATGTCATATCTTTCATGCGTTGTATTTAGTTAGAAACATTTGTTTATTTATATCTTGTGCTACTCCCTTTAATGCAAATTTGTGCTTCTAGGGAAATGGATACAGAAGAGAAGGAAATTCAGAGTAGGAAACTAGATTAAATTTTGAGAATTTCTAAGTTCTTTTGGTCTATAAATTAAAGCCATGCCAAGAAATTTTTAAATGACAGATGTGTTTAAGTCTTGCTTATATGAGACTTGTACATTCCCAATTAATGTAATATGGTACATACTTTTAGGGTTATTAACTTATCTGGAAATTGAAAGGCACCATGCAACAGTAAAAATAATGAATGAGTGAATGGATAAATGGATGGATGGCAAAATATTTATCAATGTCATGTGCCAAGCACTGAGTTTTTATCAGAGGATCTGGCACTATCATAAACCTCTCATTTATTACCTAAGAAATAAGTTCTCTAATTATCATTGTCCACATTGGTAAAAAAAAAAAAAAAAGTCTTTTCTAGAAGGTTCTTGGTCTGTTCTAGATCTAAGTTTTTAGAACTGGAAGGTGTCTTAGATAAAATGGTCATTTTACCCATGAGATCCAGAAAGATACATTGCCATTCCACATTCTACTATCATGAAGACAGTAACAGAAGCAGAATTCAAATCTAGTTCAGCTGGTTTTAAATCTAATACTCTGTGTTTTCAGTTTTGAAACATCGATAGAAAAGTGATGACATTTTCCATTTTAGTTCTCAATCCCATTTCAGCCATCCCAAACCTTCAAGTTTAATAGATAAGGTCTTTTAGAATGCAAGCAAATCAAACATGAGCTTGTATTCATCCAGGTTTTCTTCCCAACCTCTTTAGTTCTTCCTCCTCCTCCAACCCACAACCTCTAAGTCATTTCTATGACTGTATAAGGCCTCAGAGACATATCTTTTAATTCTCATTCTTAAATTATCATTCTTAGATAACAATAAGGTCCATGTTATTCCACTTCAAATATATTCCAAGGAGGCAGGGGGAAAGTAGGACTAAGTAAGGGGACTTTTAACAAGTAAATATACATGGACATGTTAAGAAATATGCACACAGGAAGAACAATCAACCCATACCTAAGGCAGGCACAAAATACATTTATTTTTAAGCACTTCGGCAGTGACAAATGAGGGCCTAAAATACGTAATGGTTCATTACGTAGTTGGCAAATGAGAAAGGATTTACAACTGTGGCTAAAATCAGTTGTTCAGATGAAAGGGGAAGTGCCACTCTGAGAAACCATGAGCCCTAATCAAACGTCTTATTTTTCACACGCAGCATGAACAAAAAACTTCAAAGGTCTGAGGATTTGAGGGAAAGAGCAGGGTCGGAGGAGAAGGGGACAGAGGAGCATATTGAGGGAGGAGTGAAGGAGAAATCTTTCTTCCATCTACTCAAAAGTTTGTGCCTGCCAGAACCATTTAGGGGAGCTGCTAAACAGCTTTGTTAAGGTGTTTATCCCTTGGAGACAGTTCATAACTGTGGGCATTCAGGGGTATAGAAATGAATTCAGAGCATGGCAAGCATACAGGATGGCATTTGGGAGCCAGACACAATGTTGCAGCTCATCTGCATAATCCCCTCATCCTGCTTGAGATGGAGAAAGAAGGAGACAGTGGAGGTTGAGGATGTCAACCTGACAGCTTCATTAAGACCAAAGAAGGGCTCCCACCACTGCCCTTTCTGCATTCCCTGCCACATATGCCAGCTATACCTGATGAGTCAGTGTGGGGTTTTATCTCATTTAGCTTCCTGCCAGAAGAGTGGGAATATGACTGTGAATAAACATATTAAATTTCATTTGCTTGCTTTGGCTTTCCAGGGCAATGGAACTAGGGAATGATGAAACAAGTGGGAAGGGGAGATGGAAATCCATCTCTGAAGAATTATTCTATTGGTCTAATAAGGATGGCTCTGTCACTTGTCTCTCTTTATTGCCTCCTTTGTCATAAGATCATAGGAACTGGATCCATAGGGATCATTAACTATAATTCCTTCATTTTATGTTTGAGCCAAGAGAATATAAGTGGCTTTCCTTAGATGTCACCAAGAATCATGTGGCATATTCCATGACTGACAAAGCTAAGTACCTTGAAATTAAATGCAGTTGTAAGTCTCTCTCCATTCTCATAGTACCTCCTTTGGAGAAGGAAGCATGAAGTATAGGATACAACAGTATATTTAGAATTTGGAAGACCTAGATTCAACTTCTATTTCAAACCTTAGTTGTCTGTCTCTGGGAAAATTATTTAACTTTTCTTTACCTCAATTTCCTCATCTCTAAAATGAAGGGGTTGGACTTAGTAGTCAATGTCTTCTCTTCTTAACTCTTATCATACTCTTTTTTAAAAGAAATCTATAAAACAAATGTAATAATAAAATAATAAAAACTTATTTTAGGGCCCATAAAAGATTTCATATCCAGCAACCTTATAAGATAATAGGTGCAAATATGGGGCAGTGTGTTCAGTGGAAAGATCATTTACCTTGGAGAAAGGGACTTGGACTCAAGTCCTATTTTTCAACATTTCCTGTATTATTACCTTGGGCAAGACATTCAGTATCTTTAATCCTTATTTGGGGGGGGCGGAGCCAAGATGGCGGAGTGAAAAGGTGACTTTCTGCCTCTCCTCCGATCTTCTCTCAAATCAACAATAAAATAAGCCTCTGAACTGATCTTCAAGTCAACAAACTCAGAAATATTTGGGCACAGCTCTCTGGATAACTTCATATCAGGTTAGTCAGACTCGGACAGAGAGATAAATAGAC
>JAJPUD010003804.1:96278-132533 GCA_023553655.1 Myrmecobius fasciatus
TTTAATTTGTTCTTTCTCTAGCTTTAGTTGCAAGCCCAATTCATTGATTTTCTCTATTTTATGCAAATAAGCATCTAGAGATATAAAATTTCCCCTTAGTACCACTTTGGCTGTATCCCACAAATTTTGGTATGTTGTCTCATTATTGTCATTCTCTTGGACGAAATTAGTAATTCTTTCTGTAATTTGCTGTTTCACCCATTCATTCTTTAGGATAAAATTATTTAGTTTCCAATTGCTTTTTGATCTATTTTCTCCTGGCCTTATATTGCATGTGATTTTTATTCCGTCATGATCTGAAAAAAATACATTTACTATTTCTGCCTTCCTGCATTTCATTTTGAGGTTTTTGTGTCCTAACACATGGTCAATTTTTGTATAAGTTCCATGGACTGCTGAGAAAAAAGTAAACTCCTTTCTGTCTCCATTTAATTTCCTCCAAAGATCTATCATACCTCACTTTTCTAACACTTTGTTTACCTCCTTAACTTCTTTCTTATTTATTTTGTGGTTTGATTTATCTAATTCTGAGAGAGGGAGTTTGAGATCCCCCACTATTATAGTTTTGCTGTCTATTTCTTCTTGCATCTCTGAACTTTTCCTCTAGGAATTTCCATGCTATACCACTTGGTATTGATATTGCTTCATTGTCTATGGTACCCTTTAGGAAGATATAGTTTCTTTCTTTGTCTCTTTTAATTAAGTCTATCTTTGCTTTTACTTGGTCTGAGATCAGGATTGCTACCCCTGCTTTTTTTTGTTCACCTGAAGCATAATAGATTCTGCTCCAGCCTTTTACCTTCACCCTGTATGTATCTCTGTGTTTTAGATGTGTTTCTTGTATTGTTGGATTCTGGTTTTTAATCCAGTCTGCTATCTGCTTCTGCTTTATGGGAGAGTTCATTCCATTCACATTCACAGTTAAAATAACTAATTCTCTATTTCCTGCCATCTTATTTACCCTAGTTTATGCTTTTCTCTTTTTTATCCCCTTTCCCTCCTCCCTACTATTTTGCTTTAGATAACCACTTCCCTCAAACAATCTTTCCCCTTTAGAGCCCCACCCACCCCTTTTTTCCCCCTTTCCCTCCTGTTTCCTTATAAATATGTCTATTATTCCCTCAGAGCCAAATCTGATGAGATGGAGATTAACCCAATTCTCATTCCCCTCCCTTTTCTCCCCTCAATCATTATAGGTTTTCTTTGCCTCTACATTTGATGTACTTTCCCTTATTTTACCTCCTTTTTCTCTTCATCCAGTGTTATCCCTTTTCTACCTCTAATTTCTTTTTCAGTTTATCATATCATAATAATCATAAAATCACAATAATCATATCATAATAATCATAATGTAATAATAGAGTCATAAAATCAACCCTCATTCTATAAGTATCTATAACATAAATATAGTTCTCAAGACTTTTTTTTTTTCTTGTTACCTTTTTATGTTTCTCTTGTGTTCTGTGTTTGTAGATCAAATTTTTTGTTCAGTTCTGGTCTTTTCAGTAGAAATAGGGGAAATTCTCCTATATCATTGAATGACCATCTTCTTCCCTGGAAGATAATGCTCATTCTAGCTGGGTAACTTAATCTTGGCTGTAATCCAAGTTCCTTTGCCCTTCGGAATATCTGATTCCAGGCCCTTCGATCCTTCAAAGTAGAAGCTACTAGGTCCTGTGTGATCCTAATTGTGGTACCTCGATATTTAAATTGTTTCTTTCTGGCTTCTCGTAATATCTTTTCCTTGGTATGGTAGTTCTGGATTTTAGTGACGATATTTCTGGGGGACTTAATTTTTGGGTTTCTTTCAGGAGGTGATCGGTGGATTGTTTCAATAAGTATTTTGCCTTCTCGGTCTAAAATATCAGGGCAGTTTTCTTTTATGATTTCCTGGAAGATAGTGTCTAGGTTCTTTTTTTCATCATGGCTTTCAGGAAGCCCTATAATCCTTAGATTGTCTCTCCTAGATCTATTTTCCAGGTCAGTTGTTTTTGCTAGGAGATATTTCATGTTTTTCCTCTATCTTTTCATTTTTTTGTTTTTGTTTGACTGATTCTTGAACTCTTGATGAGCCATTCATTTCCAATTTTTCGATTCTAATTTTTAATATCTTATTTTCTTCAGTTACTGTTTTTAGCTCCTTTTGTAATTGTCCATTTTGTTCCTTGTAGTCTTTTTCCATTTTTTCCATTTTATTTTTCAGTGATCTCATTTCATTTCCCCATGTTTCTTCCAACTCTCTTTTAAGATCCTTAATGTAATCTTCAAAGAAAGCCTTGTGACATGGAGAACAGTTTATGTCTCTCTTTGGGGCTTTTTCTGGAGTTGCTTTACCTTTAAAGGTCTCAGGATTTGAGGTCTGTTCTTCCCTCTCTCCATAAAAGTCTATGGTGAGAGCTCTTTTTGGTTTTTTTATTCATTTTTTTTAAAGGTATGAAGTCTGTTTAAGGCAAAGGTGGGAGAGCTGCTTTAATTTGCCCTGGGGCAGTTCTGCTGATTTGAGTTATTTCAGGTGTTGGGCAGTTCTGCTGATTGAATTATTTCAGGTGCTGGAGAGTTCTGCTTTAGTTCACCCTTGGGCAGTTCTGCTGATTGAATTATTTCAGGTACTGGGCAGTTCTGCTCATTGAATTATTTCAGGTGCCGATCAGTTCTGCTGATTGATTGAGCACCCTAGGGTGCTGTGTAATGGCAGCTAGGTCAGATGCTCATCAGGGGTTCAGTGGTTCACAATCTACCCCCCACAAAAGGCAGACTGTCCAAACCACCTGCCCACAATCAGGACAGATAGGCCCAAGAGGACAGCAGAAGACTCCCAGGTATGTGAAAAGCACAATGCTCCCACTCCTGCTCTAACTCCTGTGAGGACTCCTGTTCCAGCTCCCTGCCCTGGTCTCCCTGTGCTGCAGTCTGGGTTCAGCAGACCACCCCCCTGCCCAATTAAAACAGGCCTGTTTTGAAGTTCTTCCAGAGTATTTTCTTCTAGAAATGTGTTGTCCTCCAGATATTGTGGATTATTTTTGCTTCAAAATCAGTCTAGAGGCTTCATATGTTGTTAGTTTGAGGGAAGGTTAGAGGAGCTTACAGAGACTCCTGTCTGATCTCCGCCATCTTGGCTTCATAAGTGGCTGAAGTTCCCACATATGTATTTACATCCACACAAGCACATGGAAATTCACTTTAGATGAAGGAATGAACTGTTCTCAAATTGAAGAGAAAGAGAAGAACTGGTCAAATCTCTGTTTTCAGTGATGACAAAGTGGCTATTATCATAAAAGCTCATCCCTTTAATATGAATATTCTCCCTCTTTTTGTCATATGGCCATCAATATCAAAACATTAAAAACTCAGAGCAATCAAACTATAAATAACCCAAAGAGTAATGAAAAACAAAGAAACAAATATGGTGGGCATTAATAGTTTGCAACATATCATCATTCACTTCTGTTTTAGAAACACAGAAAACCTCAAATGTTATCTATTTTCAACATGTTCCTAAACAAAAATACTGATTAATATATTTTAACAAATAATGATCTGGTTTTTTCTAAAGCTCTTCAGAAATTGGAAGTTTCTCTTTCTCAGGGTACTCCATTGAACAACACTAAGTGTTGTTGTTTTTTGTTTGTTTGTTTTTTCCTTAAAAATAATCTAACTCCTTGCCTTCTACTCATGAGAACAGTCAAACAAGTTCCATTCCCTCTTCTCCATGACAGTCTTTAAGTAAAGATAATGATCATTATCCTTTTCCCCAGGAGAAAGTCTTCTTTCCAATAGGCTAAACTACCAACTTCTTCAGTCTTTCCTGTTCTTTTTTTTTTTTTTAAGCATATAGTCACTTACTAGAAAAAAATCAGAGGTGAAAATTTATCCTCTTGGAGTCACAAATAGATAATCAAAAGATGATTAATCTCATAGTTTTTGCACTCATTTTTCTAGTCACATTTAATCTCATCTTCCAATCCTGAAAAATCAAAATGTTTGTGGTATTCTAGTGGTGATTCATCATTCAATTATCCTTTTCTTTTTTATACTGGGCCAAAGATCATTAAGTTGAATAATGTCATGATTTTTTTTCTTTTATCTTTCTTATTTATTATTTAAATGATATTTTAATTAACAAATTTAGTTTTTTAATAATTTTATTTTCTTTTTTATTGTAATTTCTAGTTTGGGCAAATATAAAACATATAAAACAGCATCTCTTTGAAGTAAATATATTTACCTTTGTCATACATTTTATATGCATGAGGCATTTTAATTAAAAAAAATTGAACTGTCTATATTTATATATAATAAAACCAGTAGCAAGACAGAGAAGCAGAACAAAAAGAACTGAGATTTCTGTGTTATGGTATAAGGCATAAAAAATAAAGTGTTAAGGATGTGAAATTGATTTAATGAAGTTTCTTTATAATGATTCATTCACAGCAACACGGAGACAGCATTTTATTTAACAATTATTCTTCAAGTCAATGATTTCTCTCTCTTCCAAAAATTTATGAGAGGTGATGACTTGTCTATGATAATAATACCCAGAGTTCAATCAATCAACATTTATTGAACAACTCCTGTTCAGAACATTATGTTAGAAGCTAGGGAAACCATGTGCTTAGTACAAAATGTGGCCAGATCTATCTAGAAACATATCCTGGGTAAATGGATTTCTCTTAAACAATCTAACCAGATATTGCAAAAGTTTTGGTTTGTTAATACCAATTAAGTAAATTCAATAATTTTTAGGGAAGAACTGGAATAAATTGGGAAAATCTGTTTTCTGTAGTTAGTAAACAAATGGCTAAGTAAAAAAAAGGCAAGAAAGAATCCATCTAACAATGTCATCTTTATATAAAATATGTTGATGGTGCTACATGTTTAGAATCCATTTTTAATATAACCAGAGGCCTACCTATCAAATATTTTTAAAAGGGCATAGAGAGATTAGAGGTGACTGGGTAATTGAAGTTTAAAAAAAAAAACTGGCTAAAATAACATTTTTGCAAGCAGCTCTGAGAATCTACTGTACAGGAGAGAAACACTGATTAGGTCTTTGGCCTAATGAATCAGACAAGCAGAAGAGAGCTAGTTGGTACAATAAAGCACTTCCTAGCAGTATGACTGGGAAAGTCACTTATCCATGTTCGCCTCTTTTCCTCATCTATAAAACTGGCTGGAGAAGGAAATGGCAAACCACTCCAATATCTTTGCCAAGAGAATAACAAATGTACTCATGAAGAGTCAAATATGACAGAAAATGACTAAACTACAACACAACAACATTAAAATACTACTCAGAGAAAAATCTCCATTAGAGTTTCATCTTAATAAATGGAGCAAGTTTAGAAAAATGAAGCAAAAACAAGTTTGTTATAACATGCAAGTCATAAATGTTCTATGAACTAGGCCCCAAACTCAACCCTCCCCCCCCAGTCAGCTTTGGAAGATAAAATTGTTAAGAAAAACATTTCTAAAAGGTTCACATTTCTAAGGTGCTATTTTAATTTAGCTCCTCCCCTATCACCTGATTAGAGGGGAATGGGATTAGAGCGAAAGAGATGAGAACATACCTGTCACTGTGCAGATCTGGCAAGTAGCATGAGATCAAAAGTGCATTTGTACACTAACAGAGCCTCTACCAACACAATAAGGGCTAACTCACAGATATTTATAGGAAAGACAAGCTGGACTGGAAACAAAAGGGTAACTGAGTCAGTGTAATTTCAATAATACCTTTGTTTTGATTAGGAGAAAAGAGAATATATCAGGATGGTTTCAAGAGTCTTATTGCCTACAGAGAAGAAAAAAAAATGCCTTCCAGTAACCACAGATCTTCAAGCCTTTGTACAATAAGGAGTAAACTATGGCATAATAAAGAATGGGACTTACAAATAGGAATCTACATCCTTTGGCATTTACTAGCTCTTTGAAGTTTTCTCATATGTAAAATATATTGTGATTATCAAATTAGACAATATATGCAAAGAACAGCACAAACCTTAAAATATTAGATAAATGCTAACTATAATTATTGCCGGGACTGTGGTTGTTATTCCAAAAACCTGAAGGGCATTTTTGCTCTACAAAAGATTTCTCCTCAGTCAGAAATGTAGGAAAGGTGAAATGTATACCTATCTCACTGGAATTCTCTTTAGGCAACATCAAAAAAAGAAACAGGGATTTTATTACATTGTAAGGCATGGGAGAAATGGTGTTGTGTAATAATCCCCTCATCACCAATTAATAGAGTTTGTTTGTTTTTCTGTTTCTTTTGTTTTGCTTCAGGACATTCAATAGGACCAGTTTTATTTTCAAGGTATCTAACATTAAAGCTGTTAGGGAAAGGTTATAATACCTGAATTGTATATATCCCTTTAAATAACAGAGTTATACCTATCTTGTAAAGTTTTATTTGTTCTTCCACCAGAGTAGTCCTCCATGAACTCAGCATGGCAAAAACCTGACCTTGCAATATTCAGTTCTGTACCAGCAGTCCACAAATTCTGGAAATTCCTGCTAAACTAGAACTTAGTAGATGATGATCGACTAGAAAGAACAATCCTGTACCCCAGCGTAAGTATTGAGAGGTTCATAACTAGATTAGCTATGGGTATATATTTTTCAGGCAAGGAATCATTCAAAAACTAGTCTTTTCCAGTGGGGGTAATGTCCATATGAACAATATGGCCATACTCTCATGTTGATAAATTGGACCTACTATATAAAATTAGATTGTGATAATTAAAAGTTAAAGGTAGATTTTATATTGCAAAGCCTTTAAGGGAAAGGTCCATGTTCTTACTTTTTTTTTTCATTTATCCAAATTTTTATTATAATACAACACATGTAACTGGAATTGTTCCTTATTTTAATTATCTAAATCCTTCAGGAATTTATGATCTGATATATATGTGAATGACTAAATTTAAAATGTAAAAGGATATTAAAGTGGGCCTCAAAGCTCAACCTTTTCATTTAATAAATGGGAAAACTCTAGTCCACGGTCAAATAGGTAGGAAACAAAGCAATGATTTGAACTCAGGTCCTCTACAGTCAGTCATTTTTCCTTTACACCAGTCTGTCTCCTGATTGGTACAAAGCAGAGGTGTCAAACATAATTACTGCAACACTCAAAAATACTGATGGATTGTATGAGCATCTCAATGAGTTAACAGTACAATGAACTTATAACCAAAAAAAAGACTAATCACTAACTCTTAAATTGCTCATTTAGCATTTCTTCCCTCTATTGGCTACCAAGGTCTGTCAGAATCATGCAAACTAATTCACACGTTTACAAATGAACAAACATAATAAAAATAAAAACTAAACTAAATTTTATCCCCCAGAATATTACATTCCATGTGTTCTGATCCTTCAATCTAGAAACTGCTAAATCCACTGTAATCCTGACTGTGGCTCTAATATGTTTGAATATTTTCTCTTTGGACTACGAGCTGTGGAAGCAGTCTAGGAGTTTTCATTTTGTGATCTCTTTCAGGAGATGACTAGTGCATTCTTTCAGTTTCTATTAATCTGCTTTTAGGATATCAGGGAAGTCTGAATTTCTTAAAAGATGATTTCTAGAATTTTTTTTGTTTGTGATTTTTAGATAGTCCAATAATACTTCAATTATCTCTTCTGGCTCTATTTTCTAGGTTGGTTGTTTTTCTAATGATGTATTTCACTTTTTTTCCACTTTTGATTTTGTTTTGTTGTTTCTCATCACATCATTAGCTTGCCATTTGTTCAATTCTACTTTTCAAAACATTCTTATTTTCAGAAGATTTTTTGTCCCTCTTTTACCATTTTACCTATTCTCTTCACACCTTCTTTCCAAATTGTTGGCTCTTTTTTTTTTTCATGATTTTCTCTAATCATTCACATTTTTCTTCCCAAATTTTCTCCTATCTTTCTTAGTTGTTTTTTTTTTTTTAATTCCTTTTTGGACTCCTCTTGGGATTCTTTTTTAGTCTGAGACTAATTCACATTTCACTTTGAGGCTTTGGATTTAGCAACCTCGATTTTGTTCTTAGTTTGTGTTTTAATCTGTGTGATCATGATAATTTCCTATTGTCAGATTATTTTTTCATTGTTCATTTTTCTAGCTTATTTCTTGATTTTAAACTTCATGTTAAAGGCAGATTTTGTTCCTAGAATGGAGGGACATTGTCCCAACCTTTAGATTTTTTTTGTGTATCTGTATTCAGAGCTAGTTTTATGAGTCTGTAAGTTGTCAGTTCTTCAAAGGTGGAAGAACTACTCTCCTGGAACTGTGCTCTGCTTTGTTAAAAAACTACAAACACTCTCCCATCCTGGAACTGTGACCCGTGCCCTTTTTTTCCTTTGCCCACAAGCTCTTTTGGAGTTTCTCTTTATCCTAGAACTGAGATGGATCTGAGTTAGCAATGTAATAGAGTTTTCTTTTTAGTCCCCACAAGGGACCCTTGTAATCTTCTTCTGACCAGTTGTTTGACTCCTTAGCATTCATCAGCTGAAAGCTTTAGAAATTGGTACGACCATTTCTGATTCTTACGACTAATGCCTGCTGCTGGTTTGCTTGGTCTAAACCAGTGCTGGTACAGGCAGAGTCAAATACACCTGTTTCTTATTACAAATATTCTAATTTACTCTCTCTCACCCTCTATGTACTATATAAATACTACTACTACTGTTGCTGTTGTTGTTATAATTTACACATTCTGTGGGTTTTGAGTATGCTACTGCTCCTTGAACCAAGTTTCTACAATGTTTTTTGTCATCCCATACTTCCTGCAGTGAATCTTATACAAAACCAAGAATATTAGAGAAGTACAATATTTTCTATAAAAGTGCATCAAGAAAGTATAATAATTTCAATATAGCAGTACAAGGAACTTATAAAGGTAAGTACATTTCAATTAAAAAGAAAGCGTGTTATTTATATTCAATAGTTATTGTTGTTAATCAATAGATGAATCTGTTTCTATGAGAAATTACACTAGTGAGAATCTCTTTTTTCTAATATCTCTTTCCCTTTGCTTAGATTCTGCATATTATTCCAGTAGGCCTATGTAAATCTATAAGGGTTTCTTTTCTCTGCAAATTCATTTTAATAACAAAGGTCTCCAATTTTACAATATGTTTACAATATGTTGAAATACCTGGATTTCAAGCTTCTATGTTTCTTTATCTTAGAGTATCTTTTTTTTTTTTTAGAATCATAGTTCTTTCAACTTTATGAAAAGTTTCTTGAATATCCACTAAATGAACCTGATACATAAAGTTCTAAATTCATTTAGGTTTTGAAATTATTATGTGATTTTTGTGTATTAGCTTTTCCCTTTACAATCCCGTTGGCCCTCATTTATAACTTTTCTTCCTTCTTTGGTCACTTTGACAACACAAAGTGAAAATCAATTGCCAAATACAGCTGGCATCTCACAATATTTTCAATTCCAATTATTGCTCTGTAAGAAATGACCAGCAGGACGATTTCAGAGAGGCCTAGAGAGACTTGCATGAACTGATGCTCAGTGAAGTGAGCAGAACCAAGAGATCATTATTCACGGCAACAACAATACTATATGAGGATCAGTTCTAATGGACGTGACTCTCTTCAACAATGAAATGCTTCAAACCAGTTCCAATTGTTCGGTGAAGAGAGCCATATACACCCAGAGAGAGGGATGTGAAATGTGGACCACAACATAACATTTTCATGTTCTCTATTGAAGTTTGCTTGCATTGTATTTCCTTTATTGGATTATTCTTTCTTGTAGATAAGATTTCTCCTGCACAAAAAATGATGCAATAACTATACATATATTCGATTTCTTAAGTATTCTAACATAATTATCATGTAGTGGATATCCTGCCATCTAGGGGAGGGGTGGGGAGTAGGGGGGAAAAATTTGTAACAGAAAGCTTTGTAAGGGTTAATGTTTAGGAATTACCCATACATATGTTTTGCAAATAAAAAGTATTAATAAAAAAATATTTTCAATTCCAGATGATAGTCGACTCCTTACTTAATCCAAATAAAGTGCAGAGATTTGGTGCTTCCTTAGTTATTCTCCACCCTCTATAAAGCTGAATCAAACTGTTATCTCTAGAGTCTAACTATCAATTTTGCCATCTGTTACTTTAGGACATTTTTCATTATTTACATTTACTGAATACCACAGGAAGTCAGGGCATTATTCCCCCTTGAATAAATCTGAAATAAATATTAACACTGAATTTTAAAGATTTTTTTCTAAGATAAGATATCCATTAACTCAACTGAGGATCTTTCTCATACTGTAGTCCCAAATCACCTTGATTTCACAATGAACAGATGTTAAAACAAACAAATTAAAAAAAAAAAAACAGTCTTTTAATCAACATTTAAACTACTAGGCAAAAGTCCTCCCCTCAAATTCATTGTCATATGACTTCTAGAACATGCCATTCTAAATATAATTGATTCTGAAAAAATTCTGTAAGATAAAATATATACTTATATAATGCTTTAAAGTTTTGCAAATATATATAATATGTATGTATGCATATATGTGTATTCATACATGGGTATATTCATGTATGAATACATATATATACATATACACATTATACATGTGTTTCACAATCATAGGAGGCAGAGACCATAAATATTTTTCAATTTTAAAGATAAGAAAACTGAGACTGACAAAAATTTAGAAATTTGTCTATGGGAAAAGTGTTAGAGTATGAGCATCTATACCTTAGAAATTGGAAAACATTAAAACTTAGTACTTGTTGATTAGACATAATAAAGGGATTGATGGGGGCAGAACCAAGAGAGTGGTTCAGAATCAGCAACCCAGCAAACTCTCTTAATATTCTTCTCCAAACATCTTTATATTAATGCCTCAAATCAAACTTTGGAGCAGTAGATGCAACAAAGAGTCAGAGAGATGAATTTGTTCCAGTTTAAAGCAATTTTAAATGACAGCAGGAGAAGCCTATGAGAACAGAGTTGAGTCCAGCCCAGAGCACATGCAGCTCAACATCAGGAACAGATCTTAGAGATGGCTGGGTAAGCAGCAGAAGGGAGAAACTTCAGTATCTCTCAATCCAGGGATGGTAATGGCATTGAACACATAATCCAAAAGAGATTACAGGTAATCCTGTGCTGGTACTGTGTATGGTAGGTATTGATTGGTAACTATTTTAGTGTATATAGTTATGATTCATAGTTCTAGGGCAAAGATATGTATTTCTGGTCAGTCAGAAAAGAGCAGGGGTTCTGGTTGCAGTTCCAGACTAAAAAGAAGCAATAATGCATGCAGCTGCAGTTGTATAGTTACTTTTCATGGTAAAGAGCAGGACACAGACCAGGAGAGCAGTGACCACATCTCTCCCTGTATCACACCACCTTGGAAGAACTGAAAACTTATAGACTCCAAGAACATATAAAAATATCAGAAAAAAAACCACACTTGACACTTGAGACAATCCCTACCCAAACCCAAATGAGCAGGGTTCAACTTTAAAATAAAATCCAAGCATGAAATAGTTGAGAAATTAAGAACAACAAGAAGTATTTGATCATAAAAATTGGTATAGCAGGGAAGAACTAGACAAATTGAGAAGTCAACAACATGAAAAATGCTGTAACTAAAGCCTCATATTTAAGAAAAATGCTATTTGGACAGAAAGCTAGAAAGATTTTTTGGAAGAGTTAAAGAAATAGATATGGTAAAGGAAAAAATAGGAAAAGAAATGAGATAAATGCAAGAAAATTATGAAAGAATAATTAACAACTTGGTAAAAAGAGGCATGCACAAAAAACCTGAAGAAAATAAAACAAAAAAATAGGGCCTAGTGATAAAAAGAGGTAAAAAAAAAAAAAAAACTTGCTCAAGAACACCTTTACTGTAGACTTGGTCAAATGGAAAAGGAGATGCAAAAGTTCATTGAAGAAAAGAGCTTCTTAAAAATTAGAATTCAGTAACTAGAATCTAATAACTATGAGATCAAAAAAGCAATACAACTATGTCAAAAGAATGGGGGGAAGGAGCAGCTAGGTGGTACAGCAGATAGAAAACTAGCCAAATCTGGCCTCAGACATTTAACACTTCCTAGCTTTGTGATCCTGGCTAAGTCACTTAACTTCAATTGCCTCAAGGGAAAAAAAAGAATGGGAGAAAGAATAAAGTGTAAAATTTTTCATTGGAAAAACAACTGACTTGGAAAATAGAATGAGGAGATATATTTTAAGAATTATTGTACTACTTGAAATCTATGATCAAAATAAAAGGCTAGATATTATCTTTTAAGAAATTACCAGGGGAAACAACTTAGAACCAATGACAAAGAGAAGGCAGATTAAGGGAAATCGGTGGTCAGAAGCAAAAAGAATTTTAAAAGGAATGTGAGAGAGACAGAGGAAAATATAGTAAACAGAAAGGAGGAAATGGAGAGTTTGAATCATTAATCCATAGAAGTTAGGTAGTGCAGTGTATAGAGAGCTAGTCTTTGAGTCAGGAAGATTTAAATTCAACTAAGTCCTCATACACTCAAGTGCTCTATAGGTCTGGAAAAGTCACTTAATCCTTGCTGCCCCAGTTTCAACATATGTAAAATGAGCTGAAAAAAGAAAAATAAAGTCCTCCAGTACCTTTGCCAAGAATACTCCAAATGTGGTCACAAAAAGTCCATCAGGACTGAAGCAATTGAACAATTACAATAATCACAGCTCTGGTTGTGATTGAGATGAACTCACCCATAAGGAGAAGTTAATAGCAGAATGGATTAGAAAACAGAATCCAGTAATATGTTGTTTAGAATATACACACTTGAAACACAAAGACACATGCAAAATTAAAATAAGAAGATAGAGCAGGATTGATTATGTTTCAGCTAAAATTAAAAACAAAACCAGAAGTGGCAGTCATTATCTCAGACAAAGCAAAAGCAAGAATAGATATGATTAAAGGTATAATTTATGATACAGCATTTCAATAAAAAGTACCATAGAAAATGAAGTAATATCAAAAGTGTTACATAATAATTAAGGTCTCAATAGGTTGAAAAATGAGCCTTTTTTTAATGAATCATTCTCCACTTGACAATTGTCATAGGATTTTATGGGCATTTTTCAGAAGAGGACATCACAGCTATTTATGGTAATATGAAACAATGCATTAATTCACTATTGATTAAAGAAATGGAAATTCAGACAGCCCTGACATACCACACTATGCTGATCAGATATGACAGGACTGGATGAGATGAGTAATAATAGATATACTCATCAATTGTTGGAAGAATAGTTTACTGATCCAACCATTCTAGACATGCCTAAAGATCTATAAAACTGTACATTCTGTACACGAGTGATGTTGAAGTTTTAAGGTGGAGGATTTATTTGTACAAGAATATTTATAGCAACTCTTTTTTGTGGTGAAAAAGAATTGAAAAATTTAGGACACATCCATAAATTGGAGAACTGTTAAACAAATTGTGATGTATCATTGTGATGGAATACTATAATGAAGTATTCTTAGAAGTGAAAAAAGGAATGGTTTCAGCAAAACATAAGAAGACTTGTATGAACTGATGCAAAGTAAACTGATCTGAACCAGAAGATCACTGTACCGAGTAATTGCAATATTTTGATGAAGACAAACTAAGAAAAATTTTGCAACTTTATTCAATTCAAAAAAGAAAAAATTCCAACAGACTCATGATAAAATTGTTACACACCTCCAGAGAAAGAACTGAGTACAAAAATGACACATAGCTTTCTCACTTTATTATTTTTGCAATATTTTACATAATATTGTATATATAATTGATATCATACTGTTTGCCTTCTCAGTGAGAAGTCAAATGAGAATCAAGGAGTAAGAGAGAATTTTAAAACCAAGAATTTCAAAAAGAATGTTCAAAATAAATAAATGATATTGTTGATGATAAGAAAATAATTGAGAAAAATTTAATATTGAAAATTCAACTTGAAAGTATGTCAGGTATATATTCATCTACCCCAGAAAGTCAATTGTAAAATATTTAACAGTAAACTCTTAAATATAAATGTCTTCTGAAATATTTAATTTTTCTTGGCTCCTTTTCTAAAGACAGACCAGTAGGAAGTAATGCCTCTTTCCTTTTTCTCTATCTAGCATTGTCATCTATTTATATACCTAAGTTTCATCCAGAAAAGTTGTCAATTTCCACTATTGTCTATTGTCGCTAAGATCCCCATTAGAGACAGGGAAATGGAAAATTTAATTATGCAACCAGAGTCCTTCTCAGGGGAATAGTTATGTTAATAAGTCTGAGGGAGAACATAGTTATATTTTTATTGTGCTTATTTTTAGTTTAAGATAAAATTTAATGGTGATCATTTTTTCTACCTATAATGATCTCTTCCACTACCATGCCCAACACACACATAGTTAAACAATTAAGCAAAAACAACTTATGTATCAATTACTTCTTGACAATATGTCATTCCCAGATTTTAAGCTCTTTGAGCGTAGAGATTGTATTATTTTTTACCTTTACATGATGCTAAAAGAGTCAAAAGGAATTAGTGCAAGGTCCCCAACATTTTGGATACCAAGAATTTATTGGAAAGAAGGGCAAGAATCACACAAATAAAAAGGCATAGAACATATATCCAGAGTGATGATCCACCACAGTTACTAAAGAAATATTACCTCATATTTCCTCAGAGTTAGAAAAATTTGGGATCAACTCTCAACTTGACTACTTATTAACAGTGTGATTCTTGAACATCTCCAAAGCCAAGCAACCCTCTAAATATTTAAGTTGGGGGGGGGGCGGGGCGGAGCCAAGATGGTGAACTGCAGACAGCATTCTCTGTAAACTCCTGAGACCTTCCTTCAGACACAGACAAACTGAGCCTCCGAACTGGTTCTGGAGTGAGGGCTTCACCAAACACTTGGACTACAACGCACTTCTATCAAATATCTACTTTGAAAGAACTTCTGAGGTTAGTTTTAGACAGGCAGGGGATCGAGCAGCTCCTGGCACTCAGACGCTAGTGCGCAGCCGGGGTGCAAGTCCAGGGCTGGGAAGGACCAGATTTTAGGCTGCCAGAAGTCCCTGGGAGACGCTTGGGCCACTTTGCTCTGCTTGCAGGCAGGTGCTTTGGCAGGTCTACCTTTGATAAAGGGTGGATTGAGAGCAGCTGAAAGTGTGGTCCTGGTGCAGATCTAGCCAGATCAGCCCCAGACCTGAAGTCAACTAGGCAAACTGCCCCAGGGCAAATTGAAATCCCATCTGCTGCTGCCACTGCTGCTGCCACTGCTGCTGCAGAATTCCCTGCTGGTGACTAATACCTCAGCTAAACATCATGAGCAAGAAGAAGAGAGCTCTCACCATAGACAGCTTTTACATAGAGAAAATAGAGCAGTCCCCAGATCCTGAGATTCTGAAAACAATACCAGATAAAGCCAAAAAGGTGGAGTTAAGGTGGTCTCCCTTTCAGAAGGCTTACCTGGAAGATTGCATAAAGAATCTCAAAAGAGAGCTAGAAGAAGATTGGGGAAATAAATTGAGAGCAGTGCAAGAAGGAAACATCGCCCTGCAACAGAGATGTGAAAAACTGGAAAATGAGTCTGGTGAAGTGGAAAAAGACAAAAATTCACTGAAAAACAAAATTGGTGAATTGGAAAAAGTCAACAACTCACTGGAAAATAAAAATGGTGAATTGGTAAAAGACAACAATTCACTGAAAAACAAAATTGGTGAATTGGAAAAAATCACCAACTCACTAGAAAATAAAAATAGTGAATTGGAAAAAGATAAAAATTCACTGAAAAATAAAATTAGTGAATTGGAAAAAATCACCAACTCACAAGAAAATAAAAATAGTAAATTGGAAAAAGATAACAATTCCCTGAAAAACAAAATTGGTGAATTGGAAAAAGTCAACAATTCACTAAAAAATAAAATTGGAAAAATGGAAAAAGAATGCAATGAACCAAAAAATTCAATGGGCCAGTTACAAAAGGAGCTAAAAAAGATAACTGAAGGAAATAATACCTTAAAAATTAAAATTGAACAAATTGAAATGAATGACTCAATGAGACTTCAAGAATCAGTCAAACAAAAACAAAAAAATGAAAAAATAGAAGAAAATATGAAATATCTCCTAGGAAAAACAACTGACTTGGAAAACAGATCCAGGAGAGACAATCTAAGGATTATCGGACTCCCTGAAAGTCACAATGAATGAAAGTACCTTGATGCTATCTTCCAGGAAATCATGAAAAAGAATTGCCCTGATGTTTTAGAATCAGAAGGCAAAGTTGGCATTGAAAGAATTCACCAATCACCTCCTGAAAGAGACCCCAAAATTAAAACCCCAAGGAATATCATGGCCAAATTTCAGGACTATCGCACCAAGAAAAAGATATTACAAGCTGCTAGAAAAAAACAGTTCAAATACCGAGGAACTGTCATTAGAATTACACAGGATCTGTCAGCTTCCACATTGAAGGATAGAAGGGCCTGGAATCAGATATCCCGAAAGGCAAAAGAACTTGGATTACAGCCCAGAATAAGCTATCCAGCTAGAATGAGCATCATCTTCCAGGGAAGAAGATGGTCATTTAATGATACAGGAGAATTTCACCTATTTCTAATGAAAAGACCAGATCTGAACAAAAAATTTGACCTCCAAACACAGAACTCTAGAGAAGCATAAAAAGGTTAAAAGGAAAGAACTCTCGAGAACTATATCTCTACTAGGGGTATCCTTAAAGAATGGGAGTATAATTTGATTTTACTTTGATAATAATTGAAAAGAAATTAGAGGGGGAAGGTATATCATACTGTAAAAAAGGGGGGGTAGGGGAAAGGAGGTAAAATAAAGTAAAAAAAAGGAGGTAAAATAAGGCAAAGTGTCATGAAGAGACATAGAAAATCTAATATAATTGAGGGAAAGAAGGGAGCGTGATGAGTAGTGTGTAAATCTTACTCTCATTGGATTGGGCTCTAAAAGAGCATATCAGACACATTTGATTTCAGGTTAAAAACTTGGCCCTCTATATAGGGAAGTAGGAGGGAAAGGTGGAAAAGAAAGGGATAAATTAATAGAAGGATTAGGGGAAAGGTGTATAAAGGAGGGAGGGTTCTAAAGGGGGGAGGACTGTTAGAGGGAGGTGGTCATCAAAAATAAAATACTGGGGAGGGGGAAAGGGAGTAAGGGGAAAGGGAAGAGAAAAATATAACTGGGTAAATAAGATGGCAGGAAATATAGATATAGTCATTTTAATTGTGAATGTGAATGGGATGAACTCTCCCATAAAACGGAAACAGATAGCGGACTGGATTAAAAGCCAAAATCCTACAATATGTTGTTTACAAGAAACACATTTAAAACATAGAGATACATACAGAATGAACGTAAAGGGCTGAAGCAGAATCTTTTATGCTTCAAGTGAACAAAAAAAAGCAGGGGTAGAAATCCTTATCTCAGATCAAGTAAAAGCAAAAATAGATCTAATTAACAGAGATAAGGAAAGAAACTATATTTTACTAAAGGGTACCATAGACAATGAAGCGGTATCAAAACTAAACATATATGCACCAAGTGGTATAGCATCCAAATTCCTAGAGGAGAAACTAACAGAGATGCAGGGAGAAATAGACAGTAATACTATACTAGTGGGGGATCTCAACCTTGCTCTCTCAGAATTAGATAAATCAAACCACAAAATAAATAAGAAAGAAGTTAGGGAGATAAACAAAATGTTAGATAAGTTAGGTATGACAGATCTCTGGAAGAAATTGAATGGTGATAGAAGGGAGTATACTTTTTTCTCAGGGGTTCATGGAACTTATATGAAAATTGATCATTTCTTAGGGCATAAAATCCTCAAAATCAAATGTAGAAAAGCAGAAATAGTAAATGTATCCTTTTCAGATCATGATGCAATAAAGCTCACATGTAATATAAGGCCAGGAGAAAATAGACCAAAAGTTAATTGGAAATTAAATAATCTAATCCTGAAGAATGAATGGGTGAAAGAGCAAATTATAGGAACAATCGATAATTTCATCCAGGAGAATGACAATAATGAGACAACATACCAAAATTTGTGGGATACAGCCAAAGCGGTTATAAGGGGTAACTTTGTATCTCTAGATGCTTATTTGCATAAAATAGAGAAAGAAAAGATCAATGAATTAGGGTTACAATTTAAAAAACTAGAAAAAGAGCAAATTAAAAACCCTCAATCAAATACCAAATTGGAAATTCTGAAAATAAAAGGTGAGACTAATAAAATTGAAAATAAGAAAACTATTGAATTAATAAATAAAACTAAGAGTTGGTTTTATGAAAAAAACCAACAAAATAGATAAGCCTTTAGTTAATTTGATCAGAAAAAGGAAAGAGGAAAATCAAATTGTTAGTCTCAAAAATGATAAGGGAGAACTTTCCTCCAATGAAGAGGAAATTAGAGTAATAATTAGGAGTTACTTTGCCCAACTTTATGCCAATAAATTCGATAATTTAAATGAAATGGAGGAGTATCTACAAAAATATAGATTGCCCAGGTTAACAGAAGAGGAAATAAATTATTTAAATAGCCCCATATCAGAAAAAGAAATAGAACAAGCTATTAACCAACTCCCTAAGAAAAAATTTCCAGGGCCAGATGGTTTAACATGTGAATTCTACCAAACATTTAAAGAACAATTAATTCCAATGCTATACAAACTATTTGAAAAAATAGGGACAGAAGGTATACTACCAAATTCCATCTATGATACAGATATGGTGCTGATAGCTAAACCAGGTAGGGTGAAAACAGAGAAAGAAAACTATAGACCCATTTCCCTAATGAATATTGATGCAAAAATTTTAAATAAGATTTTAGCAACGAGATTACAGAAAGTTATCTCCAGGATAATTCATCTTGACCAAGTAGCATTTATACCAGGAATGCAGGGCTGGTTCAATATCAGGAAAACTATCAGCATAATCAATTTTATTAATAACCAAACTAACAAAAACCATATGATTATCTCCATAGATGCAGAAAAAGCATCCAATAAAATCCAACACCCATTTCTATTAAAAACACTAGAGAGTATAGGAATAAATGGGCTTTTCCTTAAAATGATTAGTAGCATCTACTTAAAACCATCAGCAAGTGTCATATGTAATGGAGACAAACGAGAACCATTCCCAATAAGATCAGGAGTGAAACAAGGCTGCCCACTGTCACCATTACTATTTAATATTGTATTAGAAATGTTAGCTTTGGCAATAAGAAAAGGAGATAAAAGGAATTAGAGTAGGTAATGAAGAAACCAAATTATCACTCTTTGCAGATGACATGATGGTATACTTAGAGAACCCTAGAGACTCAACTAAAAAACTACTAGAAACAATTCACAACTTTAGTAAAGTTGCAGGATTCAAAATAAAGCCACATAAATCATCAGCATTTTTATATATTACCAACAAAGTTCAGCAGCAAGAGATAGAAAAAGACATTCCATTCAGAATAACGGATGATAGCATAAAATATTTGGGAATCTATCTGCCAAGAAAATGTCAGAAACTATACGAACTAAACTACAAAACACTTTCCACTCAAATAAAATTAGACCTAGTCATTTGGAAAAACATTAAGTGCTCATGGGTAGGCCGAGCGAATATAATAAAAATGACAATACTACCCAAACTAATTTACTTATTTAGTGCCATACCAATCAAACTCCCAAGAAATTATTTTACAGATCTAGAAAAAATAGTAGCAAAGTTCATTTGGAAGAATAAAAGGTCAAGGATTTCAAGGGAATTAATGAAAAAAAAGAAAGATGAAGGTGGCCTTGCTATACCAGATATAAAATTATATTATAAAGCAGCAGTCATCAAAACTATTTGATACTGGCTGAGAAATAGACCAGTTGATCAGTGGCATAGAATAGGATGTCAGGACAAGCTAGGTAATAACGTTAGCAATTTAGTGTTTGATAAACCCAAAGACCCCAGCTTTTGGGATAAGTACTCACTACTCGGCAAAAACTGCTGGGATAATTAGAAACTAGTGTGGAAGAAATTAAGCCTGGACCCACACCTAACACCGCACACCAAGATAAGATCTAAATGGGTTCATGATCTAGATATAAAGAGTGATGTTATAACCAAATTAGAGGAACATGGGATAGTTTACCTCTCAGACCTGTGAAGATGGAATAAATTTATGTCCAGGGAAGATCTAGAACTCTTAATTGAACACCAGATAGATAATTTTGATTATATTAAGTTAAAAAGTTTCTGCACTAACAAAACTAATGCAGACAAGATTAGGAGGGAAGCATCAAATTGGGAAATCATCTTTACATTTAAGGGTTCTGATAAAGGTCTCATCTCTAAGATATATAGAGAATTGTCTCACATTTATAAAAATTCAAGCCATTCTCCAATTGATAAATGGTCAAAGGATATGAACAGACAATTTTCAGATGATGAAATTAAAACTATTTATAATCATATGAATAGGTGCTCCAAATCACTATTGGTCAGAGAAATGCAAATTAAGACAACTCTGAGGTACCATTATACACCTGTCAGATTGGCTAAAATGACAGGAAAAGATAACGATGAATGTTGGAGGGGATGTGGGAAGACTGGGACACTGATGCATTGTTGGTGGAGCTGTGAACGGATCCAACCATTCTGGAGAGCAATTTGGAGCTATGTTCAAAAAGTTATCAAACTGTGCATACCCTTTGACCCAGCAGTGTTTCTATTGGGCCTATATCCCAAAGAAATCATAAAAGAAGGAAAGGGCCCCACATGTGCAAGAATGTTTGTGGCAGCTCTTTTTGTGGTGGCTAGAAACTGGAAACTGAGTAGATGTCCATCAATTGGAGAGTGGCTGAATAAATTATGGTATATGAATGTTATGGAATATTATTGCTCTGTAAGAAACGACCAGCAGGACGATTTCAGAGAGGCCTGGAAAGACTTGCATGAACTGATGCTGAGTGAGATGAGCAGAACCAGGAGATTTTTGTACACGGCAACAACAATACTATATGAGGATCAGTTCTAATGGACATGACTCTCTTCAACAATGAAATGCTTCAAACCAGTTCCAATTGTTCAGTGAAGAAGGCCATATACACCCAGAGAGAGGGATGTGAAATGTGGACCACAACATAACATTTTCATGTTCTCTATTGATGTTTGCTTACATTGTATTTCCTTTATCGGATTATTCTCTCTTATAGATATGATTTCTCCTGAACAAAAAAACAAATAATAATAATAAATAAATAAATAAATAGATATTGAAGTTGGACTGAAGTTCCCTATCTGCATCAGTTAGAATAAGTTCCTCACTAGGATGAAACTCAAGGTTAAAAAAAGGTCCTTTGTAGACTATAAACTTGAGAACAAGTATTACATCTAATACCTCTTTCCATTATTTACTAATAAATATTTGCTTATTCATTGACTAAATTGTTCATATAAACACTTGATGAATTGGTTTATTTTATTTTAGTACCTCTTATTTTAGTGCACGTTTAAAATTGACCTATGATTTTGATGCTAAAAATGGATGATAAGGTTCTATGAAGTGTTGGGCACTCTAAAAGAAATTACAGATAAAATTATAAAGAATCACTGAAGCAGATATGAAAAAAGAAAGTTTGTGGGAAAGGATGATAAACTAGTAACAGAATTGGTTTTTACATAGTTGCTAGCATGGGCATAGTGTTGACTATAAAATGGACATCATCTATTACTGAGTTAATTTCAAACAAAAGTTTTAAACTGATTTGAAAATTTTATTGTGAGTATTGTCACAATCTGTTTAAATTAATGCGTGTAAAGACAAACAAATATATATATATTTATAAACACATACACACACATATGTGTTGCATATACACATGTAAAAGTTGCTTAAATTATTTGTGCTATTTTCTCTTTTCAATTGTAATTCAAATCTTTTATTGCTTTTGATATTTGCTATTATAAATCTGACTAAATATAATAAATTAAAAATAACTGTGTTAGTAAACATTCATTTTTCTGTTCAAATCAATTTCATTTTGTGATATCATTTGAAACATCCTATATTCACCATTTCTAACTTGCATCTCAAAAAAAAGATAGTTACAAATTTTCTGCATATTCTTTATGTGATTCTGTATTTCTGACTCAAACATTTTCCAATATATTCTTTATGAACATATTTCTTTTTTGCTGTTCTCAATATTTTATTTTTCTAAATACATATAAAGATAGTTTTCAACATTCATTGTAATAAAACAATGACAGCAAGCAATCTGATATATGCAGTTTTTTTTAACAAATTTCTATATTTGTCATGTTGCACAGGAAAAATCAGGTCAAAAGAGAAATAAAAATTTAAGAAATTAAAAAAAAAAACCAAGCAGATGACAATAACAAAAAAGGTGAAAATACTGTTTCAGTCCACATTCAGTTTTCAGAGTTCTCTCTCTGGATGTTGATGGGATGTTCTATCCCAAGTCTTTTGGAAATGCCTTGAATCACCACATTATTGAAGAGAAAAGTCTATCACAATTGATCATCACATAATTTTTTTGCTACTGTGTTCAATGTTCTCTTGGTTCGGTTCACTTCACTTGGCTTCCAGGATGAAAAGTATTTCCAGGCTTTTCTAAAATCAACCTGCTCATGGACATCCCACTCAATTTTTAGTTCTTTGTCACTACAAAGAGCTGCTACAAACATTTTTGTACAACTGAGGTCTTTTCCCTCTTTTATGATCCCTTTGGAATACAGACACAATGGAGACACTTCTGAATCAAAGGGTATACAGACTTTTATAGCCCCTTGGGATTAGCTCCAAATTGCTCTCCAGAATGGTTTGATCATTTCACAATTCCACCAACAATGCATTAGTGTATGAACACATTTTTTAAATAAATCATTAGTAAAATGTAAACAGATTTAATTAGGAAGACCTTGTCACATTAATCATAAATATCTCCACCTCCTTTTCCTTTTTACCAGAAATTGGCCCATAAGCTGCAGTTTTGTTCTGTTTTCACAAATGTTTATCATGTGCAATGCAAAATTATTTCACTTGAACCCGTGAAATTACGTTTTTAGGTGTTTTTGAAAGCACACCCTAAACAACTCTTCCAATTCCTTTGTCCCTTTATGGAAAACTTGTAAATTTACCAGCAATTTAAAACTCCACTTTTCTACTGCAAATGCTAAAACTGACATGAATAAATTTTCCAATAATGTCTACTTACTGGTCACTAGATAAGTATCTCACATTCAAAATACCAGTAGCTAAGTTAGCATTCACAGACTGTCCCAAAATTGAATTTTTTCTCCCACTTTCCTACACTATGTTAAAGTCACTATAGTAATGGGTCAGTCAATGAACAAACATTTATTAAATGGGTACTGTGTGCCAGCAAGTGTTCCAAGCACTGGGGACAAAAATATAAGTTAAAAAAAAAAAAAGACATTGCTGTACTCAAGGAAGTTTATATACCATTGGGGAAATACAAGACAGAAAAGGTAAGGATATATTCAAGATTAAACCTAGTTTGTATTTTCATTTGTTTCATGACTAGATATAGTCAAATAATTCATCACTAACTGAGGATGAACCTCTCTTTAGTTAGCCAGGCTGGTTTTCAGAAACAGATATAATCTATTAGAGGGCAACACTCAGAATGATTCAAGCATAGGAGAATCCCCCAGATATTGTTCTCTCTTGCCATGATCTTATAAAAACCAGGGTCACTTTCATGCCATATTAAAGCTTTGGAGTAAGATTTTATGGAGCAATATAGTCTTTAGTCAACAAAAAGCTAAGGCAAAAATTTAGTGTAAAACTAATCAGGGAAAAAAAGTTATACACCACAAATGCATCCCCCCCCAAAAAAAAATGAGACAGGCTCTGCAATATTGACTCTGCCAGAGTTCTAACATTCAGTAATATCCCATCAGTGCACACTAAAGAAAATGGAAAGCAAATGTCATGCCAAGATTAGACATTTGCAGTTCTGTCTGCTTTTCCAACTCTCATCACACAGAAACACTGGGGACTGAAACAACATCATTTTAAACTTAAAAGTAAATTTTGTCATGTGAAAATTGAAGATGAAATAAATCCTAGATAAGCATGGCCTTTTCTCTTAGAAGAGAAAAAAAAAAGTAAATTGGATTATAGGGATTAAATTGCCCCACTGCTTGGAGGGCTGCAGAAGTATTCTGATCTGGGCATTTGAATTGTGTACATTTTTTATTTAGCAATGTTTCTGTCATGTACTAGTGCTAGATAAATATAGTTATATAAAATAAATTGTACTTAAGTAAAGTTGGAATTAAAGCACAATCTCTCCCCTACTGCTCCCCAAAAGGTTTAGACTGCTGTGCTGAAAGAAATTAAATTTATTCCCATTGACATGGATGAAAGGCAAAAATTTTAAATTGTGCTTAAACAGGGATTATTTATGTCTAGCTCCTATTTGGTCTTCCTGCTATTACTTTATCATTCACACTACTTCCAAAGTAAACTTTCTAGGACTCAGTTCTGTTAGCATGTTTTCCATGCTCAAAAACCTTCATTAGCTCCCTATTGTTTCTGAATAAAATAAAATAACTCTTCCCTTAGAATTCAAGACCCTTCACATTTTCATTATGGCTTATTTTTCTAGCCTTGTGTTTTTGATACCCTGCTCATGTCATCCAAACTGGACTATTCTATTTCTCTCCTTACCTTTTCCTAACCTTTATTTCTTCTGCATTTCATTTTTACACATCCATTTCTTCCTATTCCTTCATCTAAGGCACTATCTTTACACTTTGGCAAAGATCTCTATTCTCTCTGATTTATGAGGCTCTCCCAAGAGGAACATTGAAGTATAGAAGACATCAGTCTGGGTGCCCAAAGAGTATATAGTAAGTAGATATTAGAACATTGTGTTGTAATGGAAAAGCTATTTAACCCTTCTGAAGATCAGACATCTCCCACAGTGGGAATTCCCACACTGAGAAATCACACAAAGAGCCATGACCTCCTAATATATTATAGTAGCAGAAATTGAACAAAGTTGGATTATATATTAAAAAAAAAATTCAAAGGGAGTTTGGAATCTTTTAATTCCATTTAACACAATATAGTCTTTACCTGAGCAACTAGATGGCACAGTTGATATAGTGCTAGGTATGGAGTCCGGGAAACTCATCTTCTTGAGTTCAGATTTGACCTCAGATACTTCCTAGTCATGTGTCCTTGGGTAAATCACATCACCCTCTTTGCCTCAGTTTCCTCACCTGTAAAATGATTTGGAGAAGGAAATGATAAGTCACTATAATATCTGTGCCAAGAAAGCCCTCAATGTGGCAATGAAGAGTCAGACATGATTGAACCAACTGAACATCCACAAAATTCTTTTACTTGCATGGCCAAGAATGAATATTTCTAGTGAAAATAATGCTTTCATCAAAAGGCACTACGAATAGATGAGGATTGCTAAAAGATAAATAGAATGAATTTACTTAGCATTAAAGTATATATTGAATATCTTATCACCTGGCTTTGATATTACAGAAGACATTAAGAAATAATAAGAGTTATCTTACACATTTTGATTGCTAGAATATTGCAGTCATGCAGACAAATGTCAAATAGTAAAATCTGATGGATAGAAATGCCAGATTACAGAGAGTTTCTTCTTGTTGTTTGTAGTTGTTTTGCCAAAATAAATCACATGTTCATAGAGCCTTACTGTGAAAACCAAAATATGTCAGAAAAATTCTAAAAAGTTACCATCAACTGGGGCAGCTAGGTGGCGCAGTAGTTAGAGCACCAGCCCTGAATTCAGGAGGACCTGGGTTCAAATCTGGTCTCAGACACTTTCTAGTTGTGTGACCCTGGGCAAGTCACTTAACCCCAGTTGCCCTCAGCAAAAAGCAAAAAAAAAAAAAAAAGTTACCATCAACTTAGGTATATTCAAAATAGAAACCATGAATAAAAATTCCCATGTAGCTTCATTTAAAAACTTGAGGTTCACTTTATGATCTGAAAGATTTGTTGTTTTTTTTTAAATTTTATCTTCCAATTAATACTACTTTTTAAAAATATATTTTATTTTTTCTAGTTATACATGTATATTAATTTTTAAAATACACATTTCTTTAGAAATCACATTGGGAAAAATGTGAACAAAAATCTGAAAATATGAAAGAGAGAAATAAACAGAAAAAAGAAGTGAACATAACATGTGTTGATTTATATTCAATCTCTAGGGTTCTTTTTCTGGATGCAGATGGTGTTTTCTATCCAATGTTTATTGAGATTTCTTTGGATCACTGAAACACTGATAAGAACTAAGTCTTTCTTAGTTGATCATTGCATAATCTTGCTATTACATTGTACACTGGATTCCTGGATCTACTTATTTTGCTCAACATTAGTTTGTATAAATCTTTGAAGGCCTTTCTAAAACCAGTTTCTTTGTCATTTTTTTCATAGAACAATAATATTCTATTATCTTCATATACTATAACTTATTCAGCCATTCCCCAATTGATGGGCATCTATTTATTTTCCAATTCTTTACTACCACGTTAATAGTACATCTAAATAATTTTATACATATATCAGATTATATTTGCTTGCTTTAAAAATATTATTTGATGTGCTCTATCATATTAAATTAGAATGAACTAATCATAGGAAAAAGGTTTGGCAGTATATTTCCCATAATTATTTTATTTCTTTTTTCTTGATATACTAATAATGAAAAGAGATGAGATAGGAAACTGATATATGACTGGGCAAAGGACTCATATGGAAGCCAGTTTCTTTCATTTTTTATGTATTTTGTAAGATTATTTTAATAATATTAAGAGTAATTCACATCCTAAAATAGGAAGAAAGGATAATCAGTTCCTTGACAAATTTGTGTTTGTCTCTGGGATTTTTTTATGTATTTTGTAAGATTATTTTAATAATATTAAGAGTAACTGACATCCTAAAATAGGAAGAAAGGATAATCAGTTCCTTGACAAATTTGTGTTTGTCTCTAGGATTTGTGGAAACACTGCAGGTGTAATGATGCAATCTAATAGTTTTCTTCCAAAATTACATTGTCTTTCCTATATGCCTTATTCAAGAACATTAACTTTACTATTAACCTCCTCTCTTCCCGTCATTATTGTTGACAGCAGTTTTAACAGCAAATATTTAAAAACATGAGATTATAGAGATTGGAGTTTGAAGAAATTTTCTGGATCCTTTAGTCACTTCAACTCTTCTTACATGCAAAAATTGACATGAGCAGAGCCAGAATCCAAAATCCAGCATTTGTTGAATGTTGATGTTCAAACAAAAGCACCTTTAAAAGATAGAGAACACCTAAAAAAAAGTCTTCAACACCTCCCACTTTATTACTTATAATCTAAACTATAAGATCCTATCCAACATTTTAAACGCTTCATACTCTGAGCCCAACCTTTGTTGTTCTCATTAGTCCCTCATATTCAGCTTAACTGGCCATTAAGGTCTTCTTTTATTTTGTTTTCCTCTCCTGTGTGAGCTATTCCCCATGTTTTGATGGATTTCTTTTTCAACTCTTACTCAAAATCTTTATTTTCCTTCATATCTCAGCTCAAATACTAGCCTCGCCTCTTCTTTCTCCCTTCTAGTTTTTCTAACATATTTTGTTTGGACCTCGCTTTTGTCCTGATGATACTATAACTGCAACTCTTTGCATATATTATATCCCAGTAATTGAATATAAGCTCCTTGAAGATAAGAACTTAAAAAACCCAAAAAATTATGCTTTATCAATAACTATTGTACTGCCTTGAACATATTGTATTTCAATAAATGTGTTGAGTGGATTTGAATTGAATTTCATGCCAAGAGGCATTTTATTCCCTGAGGAAGCTTATAATCTAATTGAAATCTTCTGTCTAACTAGGTCTAGATGATGATTTTATGACATCATTCATTAAACATTCATTCCAAATGCAGATGAGAGTCTAGTTACCAAGTATGCCATGTAGCTCTGAAAGAGACAGGTTAAATGAAGGATAGCTTCTTAATATAGTTTCTCCAATTTAAACAGACACGATAAAGCCATCTGGGTATATACACAGATGCACAGCTTGGCAGCAAGTGCAGTAGTTTGCAGAAGGTCATATGTTAAGTTTGGCCATGTAGGCCCTTCTTTGGGTGAAATTTTCAAAGGATAATTCTGAAGAAAAGAGTTCAGAATTTAATACTCATTTAAAGTTAGCAATATTTTTATCTGATAGATTTGAAATTAATTCTCCTTTCCCTATACAGTGAGATCCTGTCATGGATCACACTTTGAAAAACAATTCAAACTACTTTCTTTGGAATCATAATTCCTCTAACAGTCAAGTTAGTTTGATTTAGTGGGTGATCCTTAGCTGTGCCCTAACCAACAATGTAATCCAATCTTTGTTATTTTAATCTAACCAATATTTGTCTTTCCATTTTTTTCTGATCAATGTAGATATCAGCAGATCCATTTTTTTCAGGAGATGTTTAGTATGAGGAGATAGATATTCTATGGTTTCATTCCTAAGATCTCAATGCTTTTAACAACTGTTCCAAGCTACATCTTCTTAACTTTTATTTTCTTTTTTGAAATGGCAACACATCCTTAATTTGATTTTATCACATCCCTTGTCTCATCCTTTTGAATATGCTATCCAGGATATATGAATTTCTAAAATTATACAGAATTTTGAATTTATTTTGGGTATGATATAAAAGGATGAGCACATCTTGAAGTGACTGATTATATAAACCAAAGTAAGAATTCACTACAAATTCTTGATGGGCAGTGAATTGGGTCCAGAATTGAACAAAGAAAGACAAGATAATCTCTACTGTTAAGAAATAGTTCCTGAGGCAGAGTCAAGATGGTGGAGCAAAGGCAGGAACTTGCCCAATCTCTCCCCCAAAATGCTTTAAATTCCTTTCAATAATGACTCTAAATAAATTTTAGGTAATCAGGACATCCAAAAAGATGGATTAGAACATTTTTCAGCTGAAACAAAATTAGAAGCTCAGTAGAAAAAGTCTGTGACACCAGGGTGAGAGTCTAGTGTGTAGCCCCATACCCAACCCCAGCCTGAGGCTCAACCTCTGACTCAATGGCAGTCCTGGGAGCTTCCAGACCCCTCAGCCCAGAGACACTCATTCCAGAGACCTGGAAAGTCGACATAAAATTTCAGTGGAACCAGAGTGGAAACACAGCACACAGGACTGACCCTGGTCCCAGAGTTAGCCCATCCCTAGCTTCAATCCAGACCTCAGCATCAGTGATGCAGGACCTCTGAATCAGCAGCAGTGCTGGAGGTTTTTGGACCTCTCAGCTCAGGGTCACCAGGACCAGGACTCAGGAGAGAGTCTGTGGCAATAGGGTGAGAGTATTATGTACAGTCTCAGTTCAGTGCTTCTCAGTGCTGCCCAGACCCAGCCAATCCCCTAGATCATCCAGCTAAAATGGGACAGGGACATACCTAACAGCTCCAGGGCAGAAAAGAGAGCTTGTCAGATTTCTAGAAAGATCTCTGCAAATACTGCACAAAACCTCTGAAATTGGGACAATGTACCCTCCACCCTAGAAACAGAACCCTACTTTAATAGTTAAAAGTACAGTAATAAGCTAAGAAAATGGGCAGAAAACAAAAACAATAACAACAACAAAAAAAAAACTTTCTGATCATTGAAAGTTATTATGAGACAAGGAGGATCAAAACATGCACTTAGAAGATGGTAGCAAAGTTAACATTTCTATAACCAAAATCTCCAAGAAAAATAAGAATTGGGCTCAGGCCATGGAAGAGCTCAAAAGGGACTTTGAAAATCAAGTAAGAGAGATAGAGGAAAAATTAGGGAAAGAATTTAGAAAGGAGCAAAAGGAAATACAAAAAGCTAATGAGAATGCTTTAAAAAGTAAAATTGGTCAATTGAGAAAAAGAGTACAAAAGCTCACTGAGGAAAATAATTGCTTAAAAAACAGATTTGAGTACATGGAAGCTAATGACTTTATGAGAAATCAAGATACAATAAGACAAAATCAAAAAAAAAAAAAAGAAAAGAAAAGAAAAATAGAAAAAAATGTGAAATGTGTCATTACCTGGAAAATAGATCCAGGAGAGAGAATTTAAAAATTATTGGTCTACCTGAAAATTATGTTTAAAAAAAAAGAGCTTTGACATCATCTTTCAATAAATTATCAAGGAATACTGTCCTGATATTCTAGAATCAGAGGATAAAATAGAAATGGAAAGAATCCAGCAATCACCTCTTGAAAGAAATCCAAAAATGAAAGCTCCTTCAGATAAAAAGCTGCTCATTCAATGAAACAGAGAATTTTCAAGCATTTGTGATGAAGATGGCAAGAAGGGGAGGAGAGAGTGAACAAATTAATCTCACTCTCATCAGAATTAGCTCAAATAGGAAATAACATACTTACTCAAAGTATAAAAATGCATCTTACCCTGCAGGAAAATAGGAGGGGAATGGGATAAGTGAAAGGGGGTGAGGGGTAGGGTGATAAAATAAAGAGCATACTGGGGGAGAGAGTGGTGAGTAACAAATCATTTTTGAAGAGGGATAGAGAGAAAGGAGAAAGAGAATAAATGGAAGAAGATACAAGCAATCACAGTAATTATGACCAAAGTGAAATACATCATATACAAAGATGAGCTATAAATGACTTTTATTCTCAGGAGTACAATCATCCACATCAGCTATGAATGACTTATGATGAAAAATCCTATCCATACCCAGAAAAAATACTGATTGAGTCTGAATACAGATCGAAACATTCTCTATGTCTTTCTTTCTCTTTATTTTTAACTTAATTTTTCTTGAGGATTTTTATTTTCATAGGGTAAGAGATCTGTTTTATTTCACAACTTGACTTTTATGGAAATGTTTTGCATGACTTGGCATGTGCTTTCTTAGTTCTAGGTGGGGATAAGGGAGAGAATCTAGAACTCAAAAATTTTAAAAACTAATGTTAAAAAATGTTTTGAATGTAACTGGAAAATATTAGATAAATATATAAATATTTTTAAAAAGAAAAAAATAATTGTGCTGCATTTTCAATAACTATTTGCTCTTTTAAATATAGCCCTCCCCTCTCCTCTTTTTAAAAAAATTCTGGCAATCTCCTTGTGATGCTAAACTGATAGAATAAAACAAATAACAAAGAATTAGAGTATCAAGTAGCCCAAAGAACAAAGAGATACATGACAGTAAGAGAACTAAACTATAGGATATTGTCAGTGATGACATGTATGCAAAATAAAAAATGATATAAAAGAAAATATGTCATCTGAAAAGAAAGCATGTTGATCGCTTGAAAAGATTGAAAGATAAAATTTGTACAGCCCAAATAATGCTCCAGTGTCTAAGATATGCTAAAACATATAGAGGAAGTTCTGTGGATGAAGTCTTCATGGAAAACTGATGAGGTAGCATGGACATGATTTTTAAATTTCTAGTTCTAGATAGGTTGTAATCTGCATTACTGAATGGAATACCTACATTGATGAGATCATATATCTACTGAAGTATTGAAAAATGGTCTTCCTTTAACAGCATTTTTTATTTATTTGTTTCTTCTTCAAGCTACTCCCTATAAGATATGAGTTATGAGCATAAAGGAAAGTACCGGATTCTTATATTTGGTTTGCATGATCAACTGAATCAAGCTATACTCATCCTTTTATATCCCATCAAATGACCATATCTGATGAATTTTTTTATAGATACAGAAAAATTTAATGATTCAGTGACTATAAATTCAGTTCTAGAAGGTAAATTCATCATCAGAGAGGATTGTTTTTTATTCCATTAAGAATAAACTCAAGGGGCAGCTAGGTGGTGCAGTGGATAGAGCACCAGCCCTGAAGTCAGGAGGACCTGAGTTCAAATCTGGTCTCAGACATTTAACATTCCCTAGCTGTGTGACCCTGGGCAAGTCACTTAATCCCAATTGCCTCAGCAAAAAGAAAAAAAAAAAAAGAGTGAACTTAATTAGTCTGGTTTTTATAATCCAGAAATACACTATTTTGTCATTCAAAAACCTGTAAGAAAGAGTATATGTTTGATAATTCATACTTAAAATGATTCCCACAAATCTTTTCTAGAGGCAGAACTTCAAATCTTCAGAAATTTAATCTGTAGTTTTTAGAAATACAGCCAATGATGTTCTTCCAGGATTTAAGAAAAGTCAGAATCTCTATATGTTTATTTACTTCATTCTTCCATTTATATATGAATGACAAGTTAATATTAAATCTATTTAGGGTAAGGCTAGCCCTCTGTAGTTTAAAATATGCTGTGTAAATAATATTGCAATAATTCATCTTTACCTTCCATTCTGTGTTCATTCCTAATATTTGATTTAATTTTGTTTATTTATGGAGTAACTAGGTCTGAAGTCCTGATTTCAAATCTGGCCTCAAATGCTTACGAGTTATGAAACCCTGGAAATGTCAGTTAACTCATTTTCCTCAGTTTCCTCATCTGCAAAATGATCTAGAAAAATAAATGCCAAATCACTCCAGTATGTTTGCCAAGAAAATCTCAAATGGTGTCACAAAGAGTTAGACAGAATTAAAATCATTGAAAACCAACAAGTTATTTACAATCCATTAACTGGCTAATATTTAAGATGCATTTCAAAACATTACTCTAATCCTGTACATAACTTTTTTCAAAAGTTTATCTTGCCATGTATTTGAAATAGAATGATCAGGGGGGCAGAGCCAAGATGGTGAACAGCAGACAGCTTTCTCTGTGAACTCCTGGGACCTTCCCTCAAACCCAGACAAAGTGAGCCTTCGAACTGGTTTTTGAGAGAGAACTCCGCCAAACATTTGGACTACAATGAACTTCTATCAAAATTCTACCTTGAAAGAACTCCAGAGAAGGTTAGCCTCAGGGGAAATCGGCCACTGGTCGCAATCAGACTCCAGCCAGGGTGGAAGTCAGGGCTGCCATAGAGGGGCGGATTTGAGAAACCCAGGAAGCCCCTGGGAGACGCCTGGGCCACTTTGCTCTGCTTGCGGGCAGGTGCTTTGGCAGATCTGCCTTTGGTAAAGGGTGGATCGAGAGCAGCTGAAAACGTGGTCTTAGTGCGAATCTAGCCCCACCAGCCTCAGACCGGAAGTCAACTGGGCAAACTGCCCCAGGGCAAATACAAATTGTTGCAGTTTCCTCTGCTTTTGACCAATATCCCAACTTTAAATCATGAGCAAGAAGCAGAAAATAGCTCTCACCATAGAAAGCTTTTACAGAGAAAAAATAGAATAGTCCCCAGATCCTGACATTATGAAAACAATCCCAGATGAAACCACAAAGGCAGATTTAAGTTGGTCTCCCTTTCAGAAGGCTTACCTGGATGATTGCATTAAGAATCTCAAAAGAGAGCTAGAAGAAGAATGGGGAAATAAATTGAGATCAGGGCAACAGAAATATCAAAAAACTGGAAAATAGGACTGGTGAATTGGAAAAAGAAAACAGTTCATTGAAAAACAAAATTGGTGAATTGGAAAAAATCACCAATTCACTGGAAAATAAAAATGGTGAACTGAAAAACAAAATTGGTGGATTGGAAAAAGACAACAATTCACTGAAAAACAAAATTGGTGAATTGGAAAAAGATAATTCACTGAAAAATAAAACTGGCAAAATGGAAAAAGAATGCATTGAATCAAGAAATTGAATTGGCCAGCTACAAAAGTAGCTAAAAAAGATAACTGAAGGAAATAATACTTTAAAAATTAAAATTGAACAAATAGAAGTAAATGACTCAATAAGACTTCAAGAATCAGTTAAACAAAAACAAAGAAATGAAAAAATAGAAGAAAATATGAAATATCTCCTAGGAAAAACAACTGACTTGGAAAACAGATCCAGGAGAGACAATTTAAGGATTATCGGACTCCCTGAAAGCCACGATGAAAAAAAGAACCTGGATGCTATCTTCCAGGAAATCATGAAAGAGAATTGCCCTGATGTTTTAGAATCAGAAGGCAAAATTGGCATTGAAAGAATTCACCGATCACCTCCAGAAAGAGACCCCAAAATTAAAACCCCAAGGAATATCGTGGCCAAATTTCAGGACTATCGCACCAAGGAAAAGACATTGCAAGCAGCTAGAAAGAAACAGTTCAAATACCGAGGAACCGTCATTAGAATTACACAGGATCTGTCAGCTTCCACTTTAAAGGATCGAAGGGCCTGGAACCAGATATCCCGAAAGGCAAAAGAACTTGGATTGCAGCCAAGAATAAGTTATCCAGCTAGAATGAGCATCATCTTCCAGGGAAGAAGATGGTCATTCAATGATACAGGAGAATTTCACCTATTTCTAATGAAAAGACCTGATCTGAACAAAAAATTTGACCTCCAAATAGAGAACTCAAGAGAAGCATAAAAAGGTAAAAAGGAAAACTCTTGAGAAATATATTTCTACTATAGGTATCCTTAAAGAATGGCAGTAGATTTGATTTTTCTTTGATAATAATGGAAAAGAAATTAGAGGTGGAAGGGATACCATACTGAAAAAGAAAAGGGGGGGAGGGGGGAAAGGAGGCAAAATAAAGTAAAAATAAAGGAGGTAAAATAAGGCAAAATCTCATAAAGAGATATAGAAGATCTAATATAATTGAGGGAAAGAAGGGAGGGCAATGAATGTTGTGTAAACCTTACTCTCATTAGATTGGACTCTAAGAGAGTATATCAGACACATTTGGCTTCAAAGAAAGCACTGACCCTCCTTGTGGGAAGGTAGGAGGGAGGGGAGAAAAGGAAAGGCATAAACTAATAGAAGGATTAGGGAAAGGTATAAAGGGGAGGGAGGGACTCTAAAGGGAGGAGGATTACTGGTGGGAGGTGGTCATCAAGAGCAAAGTACTGGGGAGGTGGGAAGGGATAGAGGGGAAAGGGAAGAGAAAATCATAACTCTGGGTAAATAAGATGGCAGGCAATACAGATATAGTTATTTTAACTGTGAATGTGAATGGGATGAACTCTCCCATAAAACAGAAGCGGGTAGCAGACTGGATTAAAAGGCAGAACCCTACAATATGTTGTTTACAAGAAACACATCTAAAATATAGAGATACATACAGAGTGAAGATAAAGGGCTGGAGCAGAATCTTCTATGCTTCAGGTGAACAAAGAAAGGCAGGGGTAGCAATCCTTATCTCAGATCAAGTAAAAACAAAAATAGATCTAATTAAAAGAGATAAGGAAGGAAACTACATTTTACTAAAGGGTTCCATAGACAATGAAGCAGTATCAATACTTAACATATATGCACCAAGTGGTATAGCATCCAAATTCCTAGAGGAGAAGTTAAGAGAGATGCAAGGAGAAATAGACAGTAATACTATACTAGTGGGAGATCTCAACCTTGCTCTCTCAGAATTAGATAAATCAAATTCCAAAATAAATAAGAAAGAAGTTAGGGAGGTTAACAAAAGGCTAGAAAAGTTAGGTATGATAGATCTCTGGAGGAAATTGAATGGTGATAGAAGGGAGTATACTTCTTTCTCATGGGTTCATGGAACTTATACAAAAATTGATCATATGTTAGGGCATAAAAACCTCAAAATCAAATGCAGAAAAGCAGAAATAGTAAATGCATCCTTCTCAGATCATGATGCAATAAAACTCACATGTAATATAAGGCCAGGAGAAAATAGACCGCAAGTTATTTGGAAATTAAATAATCTAATCCTGAAGAACGAATGGGTGAAAGAGCAAATTATAGACACAATCGAAAATTTCATCCAGGAGAATGACAACAATGAGACAACATACCAAAATTTGTGGGACACTGCTAAAGCGGTTATAAGGGGTAATTTTATATCTCTAGATGCTTACTTGCGTAAAACAGAGAAAGAGAAGATTAATGAACTGGGCTTACAAATAAAAAAGCTAGAAAAAGACCAAATTAAAAACCCTCAATTAAATACCAAATTGGAAATTCTGAAAATTAAAGGGGAGATCAATAAAATTGAAAATAAGAAAACTATTGAATTAATAAATAAAAGTAAGAGTTGGTTTTATGAAAAAACCAACAAAATAGATAAGCCTTTAGTTAATTTGATTAGAAAAAGGAAAGAGAAAAATCAAATTATTAGTCTCAAAAATGATAAGGGAGAACTTTCCTCCAATGAAGAGGAAATTAGAGTAATAATTAGGAGTTTCTTTGCCCAACTTTATG
>JAJPUD010003804.1:132933-227349 GCA_023553655.1 Myrmecobius fasciatus
AGCAATTTGGTTTTTGATAAACCCAAAGACCCCAACTTTTGGGATAAGTATTCACTATTTGACAAAAACTGCTGGGAAAACTGGAAACTAGTGTGGAAGAAATTAGGCCTTGACCCACATCTAACACCACATACCAAGATAAGATCTAAATGGGTTCATGATCTGGATATAAAGAGTGATACTATAAGTAAATTAGAGGAATGTAATATAGTTTACCTCTCAGACCTATGGAGATGGAATAAATTTATGTCCAAAGAAGAACTGGAACTCTTACTTGAAAACCAGATAGATAACTTTGACTATATTAAGTTAAAAAGTTTTTGCACAAACAAAATCAATGCAGACAAGATTAGGAGGGAAGCAATAAATTGGGAAATCATCTTTATATTTAAGGGTTCTGATAAAGGTCTCATCTCTAAAATATATAGAGAATTGTCTCATATTTATAAAAATTCAAGCCATTCTCCAATCAATAAATGGTCAAAGGATATGAACAGACAATTTTCAGAGGATGAAATTAAAACTATTTATAGTCATATGAAAAGGTGCTCCAAATCACTATTGATCAGAGAAATGCAAATCAAGACAACCCTGAGGTACCACTTCACACCTGTCAGATTGGCTAAAATGACAGGAAAAGTTAATGATGAATGTTGCAGGGGATGTGGGAGGGCTGGGACACTGATGGATTGTTGGTGGAGCTGTGAACGGATACAGCCATTTTGGAGAACAATTTGGAGCTATGCTCAAAAAGTTATCAAACTGTGCATACCCTTTGACCCAGCAGCATTTCTATTGGGCTTATATCCCAAAAAAATCATAAAGGAAGGAAAAGGACCCACATGTGCAAGAATGTTTGAGGCAGCCCTTTTTGTAGTGGCTAGAAACTGGAAATTGAATAGATGCCCTTCAATTGGAGAATGGCTGAATAAATTATGGTATATGAATATTATGGAATATCATTGTTCTGTAAGAAACGACCAGCAAGATGATTTCAGAGAGGCCTGGAGAGACTTACATGAACTGATGCTGAGTGAAATGAGCAGAACCAGGAGATCTTTATACACGGCAACAACAGTACTATATGACGATCAGTTCTGATGGACATGGCTCTCTTCAACAATAAAATGTTTCAAACCACCTCCAATTGTTCACTGAAGAAAGCCATATACACCCAGAGAGAGGGATGTGAAATGTGGACCACAACATAACATTCTCATACTCCTTGATTGATGTTTGCTTACATTGTGTTTCCTTTATCTGATATATCATTTGTGTAGATAAGATTTTTCTTGCACAACAATGATAAGTTTGGAAATATGTATACATATATTCGATTTGCCAATATTTTAACATAATTAACATGTAGTGGATATCCTGCCATCTAGGGGAGGGGTGGGGAGTTGGGGGGAAAAATTTATAACGGAAAGCTATGTAAGGGTTATTGTTGAAGAATTACCCACACATATGTTATGCAAATAAAATTTAAAAAAAAATTTAAAAAAAAGAAATAGAATTATCAGATTTTTTTTTATTCCATAGCATGTCAAGAAGAAAGCATTAGACTTAAAGTTGAGAAATTGTTGGATTTAAATCCTCTCTGAAACTTATAGTATGGCCAAGTGCAAGTCTATTTCTGAGCCTCAGTTTCCTTATCTGTAAGCTTGGCATAATTATACTTGTAAATACCTGTCCCACAAGGATTATTGTGAATACCAAATGGACTAGCATAGGTAGTGTTTTGACTATTTTAAAATATTATATAATTGTCTAGTAATAAATTATGGATTACAAAGCAAGCTTTTGTTATTGTTTGCTTTATTTTTAAAAATTAATTTATTTCAGTAGTTTTTCATCCCAAGGTCTACTCCCTACTGCTTTGTAGCCTGGAGGTTCTCAAAATCTATTGAAATAAAGCAAAAGGCCCAAGCAGCTCTTATCAATTCTACCTCTATCAGCTGAATCCAAGTCTTTTTACCAGTTACCCCTATGCTTGAACACTCTCCTACATCCCATCTTCTCATTTCTATGGTTTTCTTTGTTAATCAACTCAATTCATATCCTCATCAAGAAGTCTTTCTGGTACCTTCTCAGCCCTACCACCACTAAAATTACCTTCAATTTACTTAAAAATTACCTTCAATTTACTTTTTTTTATATCTTGTTTCTAATAGTAGTTTAAATATTTTCTTCTTCATTAGATTCTGAGATCCTTAAAGGCTGGGAATATTTGTCCCCAGTCCAATCCCAACCCTTTTTTAAAAAATCCTCAATTCTTATCAAGGTGTCTGGCAGGTAATGGGCACTTCAAAATGTTTAACTGACTAGAAGTTTGACCATTAGATTTCTTGAGTACCACATATAATTATCCCACCACATTCACATTTATCTTAGCCTTCCATCACACAAGATTTCTTTGCCTCCAGCTTTATCTGGAAACACAAAAAGCTATTAGTGTATGTTTGAGGTCAGGTTATTGTAAAAAGAAGAATGTCTTGAATAAATTTAACTGAGGGAAAGAAAAGCATTTTTCTTAATTCCAAAAGAGTAACAGAACAAGAGTGTTCTTTCCTCTACGATTCTAATATTTCTTTTCCCATTAAGCATAAATAAGAGTAAATAATGATGCTAAAAAATTTCATCAATATAAAACTTTAAATATTACTAAATTAATGTATTGTCAGACAAGGATAAAAAGGTGACCTTCAATTGGGTGAATTACAAACCTCAAAATCAGTTGTCAGGCATATTCATATATGTGTGCTATCTGATTTCCTTATTCTGGTTACAGTAATAACATTGAGCCTGCCAATGGAGGGGCATATGATGCCCTTTAGAAAAGAATGTGCTAAAGCTGAAAATTTTGGCTCATTTTCATGTTCTTTCCAGGGAGCCAAACTTCTAGATGTTGTGCCCTTTTATATGAGTGGAGCTAGCTGAGAAAAGTGGTTGAAATCCCACACAGTAAAAGTGTGTGGTTATTCAGCTTGAGCCCATGATTCATTCATGTGGAGTGTTTGGGAAAGAAGATAAGTACCCACATATTTGTCAAAAGATTAGGTATAGGGGATATCTATGGAATACTTGGTTATCTTTTAACAGCATTTAGCAACAGATTAGGTCTTTATATGTATTAAAATTTCACATAAAGAAATAGAGGAAGAAGGAACCATATCTCAGGGGTGATACTTTTAGTTATCCATGATTAAAAAAAATGACATTTCTGATAATCAAAACAGAAGATAACATAGAATCAGTTTCTCTTCAAAACTGAAATGCATTATATGATTACTTTAGGGGAAGAAATTCAAGATAAATATGATTTGACTCAGACCAAATTAAACATTATGTCAACATCTTACAATTTTGTTGTTGGCAGTAGTTGTAACAGTAATAGTAGTAGCAGCAGCAGCAATAGCAGTAGTATATGTTCATTTATTTGTTACTGTGGGAAATAGATCTCAACATACCCATATGACATGGAGTCTTAGAGACTGTAATCTGGAGCTCTGAGAAGATAAGAACAATTATGACCATACAGCTAAATAAATAAATAAAGTAAATAAAAGAAGTAGGATTGAGTAGCCTTGAAAGCAATTCAAACAATTGAACTAATCTTTCTTACTGTATTTAGTACACATTTAAATAATATCAATTAGAATTTTATTTGTATATACTAAGAGAGAAGGTAGGAAAAAAATGGCCCTGATGTATGTAAGGATAAAATATCTGATACTACAAATTTCACTATGGATAACTGGCAAAGTTTATAATACATAAACATAAGAGAGATTTATACATAGATAAATTGATAGTTATTAGGGATATGATGAACTCAAGCGGATCTGTCCTATGATCAATTCTGATATTCTCTTCCTCTATAGATTGAAATCTATCCATATCCATTCATGATGACAACAGTTTATGTATTACTATGAATTTACCACAATGTGTCCACCCAATATATTGGAAGTCTTCCTGATTTTATATTGACATTACCAAGGTATCTGTAAGATGTGAATTTTCATCACATGGCTAGCTCTTTTTCTTTTCCCTGTTATACATTTCCCAGTGGCACCTTTTAGTTCTGCTTTTCATAGTTCCCCATTGCTTACACTGAAGCTATCTTAACCTGCTTACTCTTATATGAGACTCTCCATTGCTCTCTGCTCGATATTCATTTTCAGTGACTCGAAGACTACAATATTCCATGTTTCAGAGTGATGCAACATTATTAGTACAATACTGATATTAAAAAGATAAACCTTTGTGTCTTGCAAAAATTTGTGGTTATTAAAGAAATTTTTCAATATCCTGAAAGCAACAAAAAAAAAATCACTATACATTTTTCCTTAATAATTCTGTGCCCACCCAAATTGTTTTCCATTTGCACTATCTCCTCAGAGACAGTGATAACCAAGCAAGAATTATATCTATTCCTTTAATATTATTATTCCAAGACATATAATTTTTAGTCTCAAGATAATTTCTATTGTTATTTCTTAAAATTGGAGACAAGCTTTATGTGTAAGATTCGGTACCCCCTTCCACCAAAGGTAAGTGCCATAATAACCAAATATAGAAAATAGTAAAGAACACTTTTTGCCTAAGTTAATAGCAAACAAATCAAAGTATATATGACAATATATACCAGAGAATAAAGACTAGAGTTCTTTCATAGCTTAACCAAGAAATGTATCAGATCTTACCCAAAGGGAAAATTTCAGAAATTTTTAGTGTAGCAAGCTGAAAACAAGGGTATAATCTTAGTTCTCACTTTAGTGGCCTCTTCTCATTGAATTTATTTCTCTTTTTGTCCCTAAAGGCAAGGTGAAAGGGAATGTGTTTTCTCTTGATGACAGAGGCCAAAACAAGTAAATACAGCTGAAGATACTAGATTTCTTTTCTTTCCCGATATCAACAATTCTGTCCTGCTCCTTGTACAAGTTCAGTGCATTGATTTCCATCAATGAGGAAAGACTCCCATATAATTGGTTTTGAAAATCTGGTTACATTTAAAAATAATTCCTCATTATTTGCCCTTGCTGCTATCATTTATCCATATCCTTTTGTTTTTAGAACACCACTTTTTCAAGGAATTGCCTGAGCAAACACATACTATACTTTATATAGTATCAACATCCTCTATGTTTTGACATTATCTATGTTTCAGTTATTAAAAAATGATTCTTTGTAAACATCCTATTAAAATTAAGATGATTTGTCTTGTAGAAATACAGGACCTGGGATAGGAATTACTTCACTGAACTCTGAAATCTTTTCTTCTGAGTTCTATAATGTGTCAGATAATTTCTGATTTTTCTTTCCTCATCTATCAAGAATTCCAGTTTTCCCCTGACTTTCCATCATTTCTACTAGAAGAACTAGTTCCTCATTGATCAGAATAATCCAGAATAGAATTTCTCAACAATCTTAAAGAAGGGAAAGGGACCTACATGTGCAAAAAATGTTTGTGGCAGCCTTTTTCGTAGTGCCAAGAAACTGAGACTGAGTGGATGTCCATCAGTTGGAGAATGAATGAATAAGTTATGGTATATGAATAATATGGAATATTATTGTTCCATAAGAAATGATCAGCAGGATGATTTTAAAGAGGCCTGGAGAGACTTACATGAACTGATGCTAAGTGAAATGAGCAGAACCAGGAGATCATTGTACATGGAAACAATAATATTTTACAAGGATCAATTCTGATGGATGTTACTTTCCAACAATGATATGATTGAGGCTAGTTTCAATGATCACATGATGAAGACAGCCATCTACATCCAGAGAAAGGACTGTGGGAACTGAGTATGGATCATAACATTCTCATTCTTCTTCTTGTTTGTTTGCATTTTGTTTTCTTATTCTTTTTCTTTTCTTTTTGATCTGATCTTTCTGGTGCAGCAAGATAATTGTACAAATATATTTATCTATGTTGGATTTAACATATATCTTCAAATGTATAACATATATTGGATTACTTATCATCTAGAAGAAGGGTGAGGGAAAGGAGGGGAAAATTTGAAGCATAAGGCTATGCAAAGATCAATGTTGAAAAATTACCTGTGCTTATGTTTTGAAAATAAAAACTTTAACATTTTTTAAAATTAGAACCAAAAAAAATTTATTATTATTATTTTTTATTTGCAAAACATATGTATGAGTAATTCTTCAACAATAACCCTTACAAAGCTTTCTGTTACAAATTTTTCCCCCCTACTCCCTACCCCTCCCCTAGATGGCAGGATATCCACTACATGTTAATTATGTTAAAATACTTGACAAATCAAATATAGGTATACATATTTCCACACTTATCATTGTTGTGCAAGAAAAATTGTATCTACAAGAAGAAAAATCAGATAAAGGAAACACAATGCAAGCAAACATCAATTGAGAGCATGAAAATGTTATGTTGTGGTCCACATTTCACATCCCTCTCTGTGAGTTATATGACTTTCTTCAGTGAACAATTGGAAATGGTTTGATACATTTCATTGTTGAAGATAGCCATGTCCATCAGAATTGATCGTCATATAGTATTGTTGTTGCCGTGTATAAGGATCTCCTGAGAACCAAAAAAAAAAATTTTTCCTCATCCAGGATAAATGCATTATTTAAACAAGACAACAATAAGAATTTATTAAAGTGATGGATAATATATTAAGCACTTACTTTGTGCCAGGTGTTGTGCTAATTTCTAGGGATACAAACACCAGCAAAAAAAAACAAAAAAAAACAAAAAAAACAAAAAAAAGTGCCTGTCTTCAAGGAGTTTACATTATAATGAATGGAGACAATGTAAAATTTAATTAGCTGTTCTGCTATTGGCAGAAAGATGAGTCCAAAATAGTTGAAATTCCCCATCATTCTAATATCATTCCCCATTCCAAGTTTATGATCTATTTCTAGAATAATGTTTTATACTGGTATGATGATAAAACAGTATTTTCTTTTAAAAAAAAAAGAATTTTATAAGAATAGTTGTTAAAAATTTATTGCAAGAATAGCAGTGTTCTCTAAACCATGATGAGTAAACATGATTTTAGCTGGGTTATTTAGAATATTTAGAAACCAATGGACAAAGTCTAATAAGATTGTATAACATTAAAATGAAAAAAGTGCCAGTTAAAAATGAAAAAGATTTTGTACTGCATTTACATTCTACCACTTAGCAATTGCTGTAGTCTTAGCCATGTCCTTTGGGGTTTTTTTTTTGTTTGTTTGTTTGTTTTTCCCTGCATCTTGATTTTCTCATTTTTGAACATGAGAAAAAACTTGCCTTTTCTATTCATGGAATTGTTGTCAAGATCAAGTAAGACTTACCTGTAAAAAAAAAAAAGTGGTCCATTCTAAGAAGCCAATACAAAGAAAAATATGGAAGAAAAGAACAAGATATTAAAGAAGTACAAGAAGGAGGAGGAAGAAAGGAAGAGGAGGAAGAAGAGAAGGAAAAGGAAGAAAGGAGAAAGGGAGGAGGAAGAAGAGAAAAAGGAGAAAAAAGAAGAAAGAAAAGAAAGACAAAGAAGGAGGAGGAGGATATTTGAGAGGTAACATTGCATAGTAGATAGACAGTTGGCCTTGAAGTCCAGAAAACCTGTTCCATCTTTGCTGTATGCTGACAATTTGATACTTGACAAATCCCTTAATTTTTCCCTGCCCAGGCAACTTCTCTAAGTCTGGTGATCTGAACTGATAAAATTCACTCACAAGGGTTCCACACAACAATGAAACTAGAGCTTTAATACAATAAGAATATATTTCAAATATTCATGGCACCTGAGTGTAAACTTTCTCTATTAATACAACTTATCACTTTAGACAGTACCCCAATAGGCAGTCTTTATGAATGCTGAAACTAACATAATTCATTATATGATGGACAGTCCTTGTTGATGAGCTTCTTCAAAGTTAGTTACAGTGGGCTACTCCTTAGACCCTAATCTATATATTGTATATAGAAATACACTATTTCTCACTAGGTCAGTATTACAAAATTTATGAGTTTAGTAAGACTTTCTCCAATATTCTACTAATATATCCTTCAAGAAACTGGTATATTTATGGATACTGACATTTTATGTAATTTCCCTTTCCTTAAGTGGCTCAAAAGAAAGAAGATCAAGTGAATCAGTTTCTTAAGGTGGGAGGAGAAAGAAGAGGAATATAGGGATTACTCTCTCAAAAAGAAATTAAAAGGGGCAGCTAGGTGGCGCAGTGGATAGAGCACCAGCCCTGAAGTCAGGAAGACCTGAGTTCAAATCTGGTATCAGACACATAACATTCCCTAGCTGTGTGACCCTGGGCAAGTCACTTAACCTCAATTGCCTCAGCAAAAAAAAAAAAAAAAAAGAAAAGAAAAAGAAAAAAATTAAAAGTAGAAGGGAAATTAGAAATCCTCTAACTCAAGCATTCTTCACCTTGGTAGATTTTAGGGAATGTGTAAGTTTAGTTAAGTAAATACACACACACACACACACACACACACACAATCACTAGCTTAGATTTATCATTTTTTCCTATTATGTATTTTTTTCCAGGGGAAGTGTCCCTAGATTTACCAGACCCCAGAATAGTTTCTGCCTGTCTCCCCCTCCCCTCCCTCCCCTCCCCTCCCTCCTCTCCCCTTCCCTCCCCTCCCTTCCCTTCTCTTCTCCTCTCCTCTCCTCTCTTCTCCTCTCCTCTCCTCTCCTCTCCTCTCCTGCTCTGCCCTCAATCTCTGGCCCTCAATCTCTCACCCTCAATCTCTCTCTCTCTCTCTCTCTCTCTCTCTCTCTCTCTCTCTCTCTCTCACACACACACACACACACACACACACACACACACTCGTAAAAACGTTTGATCTAATCCAACCTCTTCATTTTTCAGATGAGGAAACTGAGGAATGGAGAGGATAAATGGCATGCCAAAGATCAAACTAATGACCTTGGAAAGTTGCAGAGCTGAATTGTAACCCAGGTTTCAATACTGGTCTTCAAATATTGTGTTCTGGAAAGTTTTCCAGTGAGAATTGGCTTCAAAAAGAATCAGGGCCCCTTATTATTAATTCACCTGGAATGAACCTAGGAACAAATGAATTAATTCAAATAACAGAAAATAAGAAGGTAGTTGCAATAGAAATAGAAAAATAGAAAAAAAAGAGATTTATTTTGGAGACTATAACAGGGGAAGAAGAACTTGAATTGCTGAATGAACTTTGTGATGAGTTTTGAAACAGAATCTATACAATAATTTTCTTCAGGAAGTAAAACATCGGCATAAAGGAAATTATATCAGTTTTTCTTACATATTAATAGTTACAATTAAGAAAGCATGTTTGGAATGGGAATAATACATATAAAATATTATGATTAGGAGATGACAGCATTAAATACTTCATTGGCTCTGTTCATTTAGGAAAAGGAAGGATTGCAGCCTATGTAGGAGATAGTGAAAAAGAAAAAGATATTCTATAGATGTGGATGAAGAAATCATTTGAGTACAATGAGAAAAAAGTGTTTTAGATATGGAGAACAAGGGCACAGCAGTACTTCCCTTTATAAAAAATAGGAATTGTATATAACCTTTATGGGGGAAAAGGGCATATCTATTCAAACTGCCCAGGAGCCCCTCATAATGAATGGGAGCCCGGAACTGCTGGGCCAACTTCAAGGGCTCAGAATGAAAAAGGAAAAGAACAATGAACCTGGTAACATCTGCCCAAATGAATGTAAGGAAATCTCCTATGGCTGAAGGAATAGCAAGATGGAGTTTGAGGAAAAGGCAGAAAAATAACTATTATAGATGTCAGTTTGTAGTGGAAGAAAAGAGAAGCAAAACAGCTATAATTGAACAAGTAGTGCCAAAAGAACAAAGTAAGAAGTTAACTTGCTTTAGAATAAATCATTTAACATTGGAGGAAAGGAAGCACATTCGGGGTGGGGGGAGGAACTAAGGAAGATAAATGTCTGCTATGATGAGAGTGAAGAATGTAAGAAAAAGAAAATAGTATTGCATCTAAGATTTAAAAAAAAGATAAATGGGGGGAAATAAGGGAGGTAAAGAGAAAATATTTGAGACAGGAATAAACTTGAATCTATTATAAATTGAGGAGAGAAGTACTATATTATATTTAGTATATATAAAGCTAGAAATATAGAAAGCTAGAATTGTGTCCTATGTGATTTTAGTCAAAAAAAATGAACTGAGAAAATAAATTTGGTATATACAAAAAGACTGTGTTAAGAGATCTTTAAATTTGTTATTAGGAGTAGATAGAAAGCCAATAAGGATGGTATTGTCTTTAGAAACTATGGGACCCTGAGGCATGGTGACATACTGAGTAAAAGCTGACCTCAGAGTCAAAATGAGCAGGAGGCAAGTCTTGCCTCTGACACATACTGCTCTATGACCTTTGGCAAGGTACTGAACCTCTTAGACAGCTCTCTAAGACAATAAATTTTAGAGTAGGTGCTAAACTGCATTAATTAAGGGAAAGAGGTACTTCCAAACTCCATTCCCCTACATTATGAAATCATAGTCAACTGGGGAAAAAAAAAAAAGACAGACGTATCTCTGAATTGAAAAGAACATACATATTCATAAAGCTTGTGTTTTCAATTTACCAAAGGAAAAAGAGAGAGGGGAAAACTACTTTGAGACATCATGTGCATATGTTTGTATATATGTGTGTTTGTACATGGGGAAAGAGAGGAAGGAAGGAGGAGGAAGGAGGAGAAGAAGGGAGTATATCAAAGAAAGACTATGATTGTCTTAATTAACTGAGATGGTATAAAACTTAACCTAAGCAATCCTACAGTTAGCATTAGTTAGGAAGAATATAGGAACAGGTGTTAGTTTTTTAATTACTCAGACTAAAAGTCTGGAACATACTTAGAAAAATGGAAAAATGGCAGTGGAATTAATAGGATTTATGTATGAAAAGAAGGCATCCAGCATACTGGGAAGACTCTCTATGGAGAATTACAAGACAGAAAGGTAATAAAGGAATTTTGATCTGCATCAATGGAAAGAATATTCATGCCATGGAAATCAGAGATCCAAAAGAACCCAAAAGAATGTGCAATAAAGAATGGAAATTGGGGAACATGCTGCCAATTTTTTTGAAACTGGAAAAAGTGGCAGAGGTATACAGATGATGAAACAGTTTCTATCAGAATAAGAAATCTGCTCTCATTTTCATGTTCTATATAGCTGGTTGGAGGCCAATAATCCTCTGAGTTAAAGAGCAAGAATCTCATAGCATCCCCAAGAATTCAAACAATGTTCTTTCCATTGTATGGAACAAACATGATAAATGTGGGGGGAAAAAATCTTACAATGCTTTTTTTATATTTTTGTTGAAGAAATATTGTATCTTTCTATCTCATCTATGTCTCTCTCTCTCTCCCTTCCCTCTGTGTGTGTATGTGTTCTTGCTATATATAGCAAGAATATATTTGCAATTGTACTTGTCTTAGAAATGTGAATTACTCAAAGAATAAAACCCTTGAGAATTTTTTTAAACTTTTACGCTTTCAAATTGTAAAGTGTAAATTGATGTTACTGCCACAAAAACTCTGATGCCTCCTTATGTTATGGTAGTGAGCCTTTTGATTGGCTATGTTAGCTAAATGTAAGCCCTAGTAGTTTCTGTCAGATTGGAAAAGCGTTGGATATGCGCCTCCTGATTCTCCATATGTCATTGCCCAAGTATTAGCATAGTCATATTATGAGAGATTTATTAATTGAAAATCTATTTATTGGTCAGTACTTTTCTAGCAATCCTAGGCCCAAGAGGCTCTCTGATACTATTCTTTTCTCTACTAAGGAGTACATCTGGGATAGGGATTCAACCATATCCACTTCTATGTGACATTTCCCCTAATTAGGGAGATTTTCTCATATTCAGTGACTCATGAAGTCTTCCACTCTGGTCTCCCAGAGGAAAAAGTTACTTGTAGTTTAAGTTATGTCTCATATCTAAGGAATCTCTAAAATGGGCATGGGGAAAGATATACTTTGCTTTTTTTTTTTTTCATCTATAACACTTTTTTTATTCTGTTATTAAAATGGGTTCACTTCTCTGAACACTTTTTCTTTTCCTTTCTTTTTTTTTAAATGCTATTTTAGTTTAAAAAACTGAACATTAAAAAAAGCACAAAAGGAATGCAAAACAAAATAAAAACAAAAGAGAACATTGTCATGTACTTAGCAGAATATCAGGGAGGATTCTAAATATATAATAACAAATTATATATTATATATATGTATATATATAAGAAAATACATTCACAAGTGTCCAGCTTTTCTTTTCTTCTTGTAAATTGTTCTTTTGTTCTCTGCTGTGCGTCTTTTCATTTTCTTTATCACAACCAAGCAGACTATAGTTAAGAAAAGATATCTTTGTGTTTACATATGTAAATATAAACTAAAACATACACTCCCCACCTCCTCCCACAGACACACACACACACACACACACACACACACACACACATATCTTTCCTATCTGCTGACCCTTTGCTTTAATTCTGGATCTAACTTGCCTTGCTATTACTTAATCTCCCCACACACAGGGATCCCTCCTCCTTTGCCTTCTGTTTTCATCCTTTGCTTACACATCTGCCCATCCCTTCTTCCTTATTTCTTCATAGATTTTGGAGTTGGCTATTCCCTTCATAGTATACATGTAATGCTGCCTATTTAACCTATTCCTGATGTGAGTAGGTTTTCAGAACAATAAGCCCTCCTCCCTCCTCTTAGGCCTCATGTCTATTCTTCCTCTGTACCTCATTTGTATAACATAATTACTATTTTTTTACGTTAACTGTGCTCCAATCTCTCTTTGGAGCTACTATATTATTGATGTCAATCTTAAGCATATGGTATATATCTCCTGTGTAAAAAATAAACAAACATTTTCTCCATGGTGAGTTCCTTGAAATTGATCTTGACTTGATTGATATTGACTCTTATATGTTAAATTTTCTATTGAGTTCAAGTTTGGTTGATAGAAAGACCTGAAAATTTGCAAGATGGCTGAATGCCCATTTTTTCTTATTCAATATCATATATAATTTTGCTGTTTATAATATTTTTGGCTGCAGGTCTAGTTCTTTTGATTGTTGGTAGATTTGAATGCAGCACAGGCTGATTTTATTGTGGCTGCTGCTAAGTCAGTCCTATACAATTCCAATTGTAGCCCCAACATATTTGAATTGTTTTCTTCTTTTTTCTTGAAAAATTTTCTCTTTGATCTGGGGGTTTCCAAATTTGACAATAATATTACTAAGTGTTTTCCACAAAGGATCTCATTGAAGTGGTGATCAATGTTTTTTTGTTTTTGTTTTTGTTTCGTTTTGTTTTTTTCTATTTCTACTTTCCTCTATCACTCCAGGCCAAATTTCTTGCCTTATTGTGTCAAGATTTTTTTTTTTTGGGGGGGGGGGTCACAACTTTCAGACAGTCCAATTATTCTTAGATTTTTTCTTCTTGATCTGTTCTCCAGATCTGTCATTTTTCTTATAAGATGTTTCACATTTTATTCTATTTATTCTTTTTTTAGAATCTGTTTTGTTATTACTTGGACTCTCAGAGCTTCATTGGCTTCCCCTTGCCCAATTCTAATTTTCAAAGTTATTTGCATCCATGAGACTTTGTATTTCCTTTTCTAGTTGATTAACTTTTTTCCCCATAATCTAATTGTTTTTCTTGGATGGTTTCTATTTATTTATAGTTTTGTATCAATGTCTCTCATTTGATTTATGTCTTTTTTGAGTTTTATAAATTCTCTCTGGGCAGGAAGCCATTTCACATTACTTTTGGGGGTTAAAGAAGCTCTTTTTACTTAAGTTTCCTTCTTTCAAGATGAACCCTGGGCTTCCCTGTTTCCATAGTAAGTTTCTATGGTGAGGTTCTTTCTTCTTTGCCCATTCATTTTGAAACACCTCTAATCATAGGGTGGGGAGATAGTGCTCTAACTTCACTTCAGCTCTCCCCTAAACCAAGAGCACTATCCTCCAGCAAATACCCACAGCCAGCAGCATCCGTGTCCCACTTCCTAGGTACTCCCGCAGTGTGCTATATCCTTTTTGCCCATGGTTACTTTCCCTGCAGCACAGCTGGGCCTGATATTCCTTATCAGCCTAGATTCCCTCAATCTTCCCAGACTAGGGCCTGGATTGCACAGGTGAAAATTTCTGTGGTTCCTGCTTAGGCTCTAGCCACACCCAGGTAGTCCTAGGACTTCCCACTTGATATTTCTGAGTAGCTATCCCAGAAGTGTTTGCACTTCACAGTGGTTAATTTCTGGCCCAGAGTCTTTCTTCTGATCTTCTCAGGTTGTACCTGGAAGACCCTGTTCTGCCCCAAGTCTTCTTTCTTTTTCATGAGTGTGCATTTGCCCTGAGGTACAAATATGTTCTATTTGTGGGGAAAATCTGGAGAGCTTGAAATTTACCAACCTACTCTGCCATCTTCCCAGAATCCTCCCTGAGGTATTTGATTTACAATGTGAATCAAACAAAAGAAAGATAATTTAGTCCTACTGTCATAACATGCCTAATATTAACAAACAAAAAAACCCTCACAAGCACATGTTAACAAAATAGCATTTAAGAACTTAATTTCTTGCAAAACTTTGAGTGGATGATATTTAAACTCCCATGAAGCAATCTGTGGTTCACTTTGGTATCTAAGTATCATCCCATCTCACACCAAAAGCTGCTCTATACTTCCTCCTCTGCCACTTCCAAAGTCAATGGCCTCTGAATCTGTCACTGCTACAACTATACTTTCCAGTGAATGCTAACAATGATTTTCTGATGGACATTGTTATCCCTTGAACTTACAAAGCCTGAACACACCATTACAAAGCTGTTGTTTGATCAGCTAGTTAGGAAAGGAATGAGAAAGAAATAAAGATAGCCTGGGATCCAGAAACAAGCTTACCTTGCTAGGATGTCAAGGAAGTGAACAAAGTTTCCATAATACTGGGACAAGATATTATTTCATGTACTTTGGAGAGTCCTAAGTGAAGATTTAACTGATGAAAGCTCTCTTTTCTTTGAAAAGAGGCCATATGCTTCCCACTTACTTCTGAGTCAGGACTAAAGGATTCATGATCAGAAGTAATCAGTAAAATTGTTATCTCCAAAAGTATCAAGAAAAACTTCCTTGGAGTTTCTGGAAATTTCTAGTAGAAAGATGGCCATACAATCCCAGGAATATCCCCTACAGGCCAAATGATCCTCACTACATTTTGTACTGTTTATTTAATAAATGTTCTTTTTCCAATATAAAATATAAAATAATAATTAAGGGTAGAAAATTTCATTTTGTATCTCCAATGCCTTGAATATACTATCCATTTAACAAATCTTTGCTAATTTTTTAGCCATGGTAACTCATAAAGACTGTTTACCAAGGAGACATAATCTGTGCCAAAAGAGAAACTGTCTGCATCCTCCAAATAAAACATAGATCTTTGGAAGTGTTAAAGGAAGCTGAAGTAAATGAGTATAATATCCCTTTATATCAATTAATTTTAGAACAAGATGATACCTGAAATAGATAAAATGTCATATTTGTCTCATTTAACACAACATATTTTTGACTGCATGTACCCCATTTTGGGGGGATATCACAATTCTATAATTTTCATGAGTTATATACAATAATTGATCCTCTAATTTGACTGAGGTGAAGAGATAAAGCTATTTCAACATGTAAATGTCTTTTTCCCCATAATACAAACAACTTATGTAAGCTATAATTATCATTATTTTTCCTTTTACGTAGTAGGGGGAAAAATCATAAAACTTCCTTACATATGATGCTTATTGTACAAGGAAGTTTCATGACATTTTTTCTCCTACTACAAAGAAGCAACAACAATGAAGTATTTATCCTCAAAGTCCAAACCAAAGAAAGATCCATCACAGATGGTGACATTATCCAAATGCTTCAACTTGGAGACAATAGTCTGCAATGAGAGTTAGCCCCAGAATACTAGACAATTTTCTCAATGAAATTCACAGCAAATTTTACCTTAATAGTAATCCTCTCTACAATCTCTTTTCCCTCTAGCCTACAATGATAATTCTTCAGATACTTAAAAAGAACTGCTCAATTTACTTCAGCCAATGGCATATGCCGTTATCACTATTGGTGGTAAATGTTGGAAAAAAGTAACCTCCACCTCAATTTCTACCAACTCTCAAGTGGTTTCTCCAAAAATCTGGAGTATTTCTTGGAACTTGTGGCATATCTTTTGAATATACTTTTAAATTGAACAACTCAAAAAAGAAATATACAGTTATGCTGTAGGAAAAATAGTTATTTAATTAGGATTTACAACACACATATAATAAGGGGAAATTAGTAGGCTAGTAAATAAAACTTTATGAAAACTAAATCCTATTTAATGAAAACAGAATCCTTAAATAAAAGGAACATAGTTATCCTTGAGAAGTAAACTTCACTGGATCACTTTTTTTAGGCCAAAACAGTCAGAGATCTGAAAGAACACCAAAGAATGTACAAAACAGAATAAAAATTGGAAAATATAACACCATTTTTAAAATGGAAAGATTGGCCACATATCCATTAGGATTTTGCTAATATAAAGAATAGGAGAAGGCAATAATTCCATTTAAATACATTAAAGGATTAAAAGCAAAAAATAAAAAAGATAGAAAGGATAAAAAACAGAGGTAATGGTTAAAAAAAAACAGAAAGAAAGAAAAGGGAAAACAAAAATAAAAAGTCATAATATATTCTTCCCTACCTTTACACACTCAATAATGCCCCTATAATGCCCAGTTTGAGATCTATTTCCTCAATGTTGGGACTTCCTACCTAGTCCCTGGTGGTTATTGTTCTTTTTAAACATTATATAACTCAGCCAGGAAATGGAGGTTGAAGTAGACATAGATAAGAAAATACTATGAGGGAGATATTGAACTCTATCTGTATCTTCATCCTTTTCTGTCTGTATCTCTTTATCCAACTGTCTGCCAGTCTGTCTATCTATCATCCAGCTATCCATGCATTTAACCATCTATCTGTGTCTCCAGCTATCCATCCAGCTATTTGTTTGTCTGTCTGTCTATATGCATTTATCCAGCTCTCTCTCTCTTCTCCCCTTCCTTCCTCTCTCTTCCCCCTTTATCGCTCCTCTCCTCTCTCTTCCCCCTTTCTCTCTCTCCATTCCCCCTCTACCTCTCTCTCTCTCTCCCTTTCTCCCTCTTTCCCTGTATATGTGTCTCTGTCTTTCTGTCTCTCTAACTATCTGTCTATCTTTTTCTCTCTCTTATATTGGCAGTACACATAGTGAATGTGTCCCTATTCCTCATCATCTGCATCTCAGGCAACACTATGGAAGTTTCCTTTAAATCATAGATGAAATGTGCATCCATTTTAAGGAATGATATTCTGTATGTTAACTAGATAATGGACAGTCATATCAATTGACATCTAATTTGTTATGTGATGACATGGGAGTATGGTAAGTTCAACTTGTTTTAAGTTAAGCAGACATTTTAATTGAATATGGATGCATTCTCAGTGGAACATGCAAATACCCACTATATGAAGAGTTACTGTCTGTGTGAAAGAAAAGTGTTCTATAATAAGATGGGGATTATTATTATTTAAGACAGGCATCCTAGAATCTTATGAAACAAGAACTAATTCTGAAAGAATCTTTGACAAATTTCACTGCCTTGCCTCTATCAATTTGTCCTTACCATTCACTAAACCACTTTGATTCTAAAACTCTCACCCTTCCTCATTATATCCTATGGTACAAGGCAATCAGCACAGCTGACTGACTGAACATTAAGCATTCCAACATTTGCATTAGATATGCAGCCTTCTGAGATGTGTCTAATATGCACATTGCTAATTAAGTCAGCAAGCCACACCTGGGCCTACTGTCCATGGCCATGAGAACATTTTCAAGAGACAATTTGAAAGGCAATTCATTAAACTTTGTCCCTTTCTCCAAGTCAACAACAACAAAAATATACAAAGGAAAACAGATTTTAAGGACTAATTCGGTTTCAAATGAGAACATCTGCCATGGAGCTAAATTTGGTTTGCTTTAATTTTTTTTTGTTTTGTTTTGTTTTGCAAAATCAGATACACTCCAATCTGTCAAATGCAAAGGAGCATTTAGGGGCACAGAAGAAAGATAGCATTCACAGAGAAGAAATGTGTTGAAAGAGCATCTTTAGGGTGTAGGGTAGATATACATATGTGTGGAGATATGTACATGTTTATAGATGTGCACAGTAAACAAGAGATTGAAATTATAATATGAATTTTTACCCATTGTAAAACATTATAAGATAATTTGAATCAAAGGATCTTTAATGGTGTGAGAAGCAGCATAAGTTATATAGAGTCATAGGATTCAAGAATCAGAAGGAGCCATAGCAAACATCAAGGCCAGTTGCAAGAGAATCTCCAATGTAAGATGATTATCAAGCAGTCACCTGGCCTCTGCTCTAAGACATGCAAGGAGCAATTATCCACTTCTTCTCAAGGTAGCCTTTACTCTAATTATATTAAAGATGTCACTTTATAACTTCTATCCATTGCTTTTGCTTCTTCTCTACAGTCTCACCTCTACATGATAGCCCTTGAAATACTTGAATGTCACAATCATGTATGTGAATTATGCCCAGTTCATCCAATGGATCGCCATATATCATGGACTCAATGCTCTTTGTTACCCTGTTTGCTTACCTCTTTACATTCCACTTTATCAAGGTACAAGTTGGTTTTAGGTCTCCCTGAAATGCAGTGGAATAGCAGGAGAATTACAGAATCTCATAGTTGGAAGGGATACCAAAAGCCATTCAACTCCAAAATAATACTGAATAAAGTAAGAATCCCTTGCATTGGGTGCCTCCCAATGATTCTGCCATCTGACTCATGTTGCTTGCTTCTTATACCTATCAGATTGCTGAAAGTATCTGTCCATGTCAGTTATTCTCATACACTGCTCCACTACAGTTGTCTTTAGTCCTCTTACTATTGTAACTGTCTTGTACAACTCCAACAATCAAGTGCCCTATTTTCTCATTAATTCTACTCCTCAGTTCAGTTTCCCTCTTATCTGAAGTTAAGTTGTATTGCAAATAATACTTTTCACATACTTTCCCATTGAGTTAGTATCAACTCACTAATCTCAGCCCCTTAGATTCTTTATTTAGGTCAAAACATACATGTTCATTAATCTTACACAATTTGCCTATTTTTTTTGTAATCTCTGCATCCCAGAAGTCTCCCATGGTAGGTTTGGCAGAAAATGAGTAAATTATGGAAATTTCTTCTTCTTATGTTGCTTAATTAAATCTCTTCTGTTAAGACCTTATAGGATTATGATTCAGTATTGATTGTCTCCTCTTCCCAGAATGGTACATCCCCTACTGCCATTAATACCAGCTGCTGTGCAGGGTGTTGGAATTTGGGGATCCATCTTTAATCTCTTTCACAGTTTTTATCAATCCCCTATTTTCCTCTTGGGCTGAGCAACCTTGACTAGATTTTCAAAAGAGAGGAAGAATAGGGGCAGCTCCAGATGCTAATGGAGCAGTCAATTTAATAGTTCTCACTACACTGACAAACCTGAACCTGAAACCGTTTCTAAATGTTAGTTTGAGTTGGAATTTGAATCTATCTTTCTGAGCTCTCATCTCCCCACCCCTTTTGAATTTAATGAGAACTCACTTCATTCTATGATATGCCATTAATAAACTATGTTACATAGTCCATGACTAAGAAAAAAATGTTCTCATTGTATCCTCAGGCTAACCAAATCTCCAACTACTTCTGTGATCAAATAATGGCTGTAAGAACCGACTTGTATTTTTTTAATTTCTTCTGACACAAGGCATCAAATAGCAGCAGGGGTAGAGAACAGGCTGAGTAACACCAGAGGTCATGTCTTTACTGGCCAGCACCAGCTGAAAATTGAAGGCCTCTGTGTGATTTGTTACCATCTGCTTCCTAGGGACAGCTACCTGAACCAATGCCTGGCTCCCTGTAGTTTCTATTGAATTTCCTCAATATGTTCTTTGGACTGGTGACCTCCGAATCTAGAAGACAAGATGATTCCCTTGTAGCAAATGTTACTCTTGGAGCTACCACTGGGTATACACATTAAGCTTCTCTTTGGCTTGGGTCCTGGAGATTGCCAAGTTGTTTTTTCTGCTACTGGTACTGATTTACCAAATGGAACACTGGCATCCAGTGCACCCGAGTCTCTACAGAAGCATAAGTAATTAGGCTCTAAAATGGATCTCAGAAATTAGTGAAGCAGCACTAGTCAAGGCACAAATCTCCAGAAGGGTAATAAGGCTGATGTTTCTGAAACAAACAAAAAACAACAAAAACTTGGTGCAAAGAAGAAGAAATGAAATGTGGACTTTTCCCTAAGAAGATAATTTATCATACTAACAAAAAAAAATACTATTTGAGAAAGTAATGATTAAAACTTGCTCAAGTGGCATTTCTCTTCATTTTACATGATTTTATTTAAAGCATTTTAATGTACTTTCCCTAGGCTAAGTTCCAAGGCAAAGTTAATGGGAGTTGCAGTTAACTGCACAACCTAGAGAAATTAATATGAATAATATTGACATTAGTTTCCACTTTTTCTTTTTCTGAAAGAATGATAGGTGCTGTGCTACAATATTTCAGTTGAGGACATGTGATGGAGAAGCTGCCCTTATTAGAACATAGCCTCTGCTCCTCTAGCCCATTGCTCTATACTCCTTCAGAGCTACTCTAAATTGTGTGTGTGTGTGTGTGTGTGTGTGTGTGTGTGTTAAAATGCCTTATTCTGTGGGTATATAGTGAAGCAGCTGAGAAGGGTATGGACTGATATGGACTGAGTTGTCTCTCAGAAACCATAGAATTCTAATCCTGTTACCCAAAGATCTCATTCTCTAATGATTAAAACCACATGCAACAGTTGTAAAAGAGACAATACCATCTATTATCACAAACTGTCTAAATGCATTTCCATTTAAAAAGAAAGAAAAGGACTATCCAAAGAACAAATAATTGCTTGGTTTTGGTATATATAAAAATTATACATACCACATCAAAACAGCATACCATGCCAGGTTATGTTGCATTTCTCTGCGTTACACTGTTGCACTGCTCTGCGTTACACTGTTGCACTGTAATGTTACGTTGTGTTAAGTTTTATGTTATTTTATATCAAGTTCTAGGAAGCCTTAAAAACCATAGTTTATTCACCAGAAGTTCCCTTTCTTGATTCCAAGTAAGTCACTTAACTATTTGCCTCAATTTCCTATCTGTAAAATGAAGACAATAGTACCTTTGCAGGATTGTTGTGAAGAACAAGAGATATCTTTAAAAAAAAAAAAAAAAAAAAAAAAACAGCACAATGCCTATAGATCCTCATGTAGTTCCCTTAGGCCCAACCAGATGCTGAGTTTTGTCTGTCCTCAATATTTGTCACAATATGACAAATCTATTTTGTCGCTCTCCTCACATCACCACAATCATAATTCAGGCTCTTATTAACTTCTTTCTTTCTGGGACTATTATAACAGTCATTTAAGTGAATCCTTTGTCTCTAGTCTCTCCTCTATCCAATGCATCTTCCATACAAATGCCTAAATAACTGCTTTCAAATGTAACTGTGAAAAACTTAAGATGTAATGACCAACCATGACTCCAGAGAAGTGAAGAGTTAGAAATACAAATAAGACACATTTTTCATATATCCATATCCATATATGTGGATCTGTTTTGTTTGCCCCTGAATCCTATTAGTATATTCAAACAAAACAGACTTTTTGAGGAGGGAGAGTAATTCTAGGTAGAGGATAAGGAGGAAAAAAAGAAAGAAAAATAAAAATGAAGTTTCCCCCCCTTTTTTTAATGCATGCATGCATGCATGCATACATATACACATATATGCAAAGCAGGAGAAACTTCAAAGTTCAGAAATAATACTAATTAGGTTGTATCAGAAGTACTGGATTAAATTTAATACATATTTTAAAAGCAAACTTAAAAAAAATTATACTTGTGCCATAAAAATCCTCTTCTGTTTTTTCTGTGAGGTAATGTACAGGAGGGGCTTCAGGATCATCATAATAAAAAGCAATGTAAGGTGTTTTGTTTTATTTTGTTTGCTTCTTTCTTTCAGATCCCCACCCTCCAAAACTACTCTTGAGCAAGAAAAATAAAAACAATATTTAGAGGTTTCCTGGTACCAAATGATACAATTGTACCCCCATTCCTTTGCTTATATTTAAGTCCTACTACTAAGTATTAACCTACTTTTTCAGCCTTCCTTCACTCTATGATTTTTATGAACTCCATGTCTCAGTCATGCTGAAAAACTAGTTCTTCCTAAATTTTCCTCTTTTCTTATATTCTGCATTTCTTCAGACAATCCCACCCATCTGCTCTTTTTTGAAATCTGTCTTTTCTCTCAAGTGTCACACCTCATCAATCAAAAGGTTCCTACTATGTGTCAAGAGCTCTATCAAGCATTAGAGTCCAAAGGCATAACTTTATGGAGTGTTCCCTAACTTCCCTAGCTAATAGTTCTAATATCTTCCCAGAAAATAGTCCTTGAGTTAATCAATTAACCAGAAGTGAGAACTAGGAGTAAGGACTAGACATCTATATTTAATCAATCAAAAGAAAAAACAAATGAACAAATAAATACTTAGGCTAGTTTTGAAAAGTCCTTACTCATTTACAATTCCTTGAAAACCATTAGATAAAATACAGTGACATTCCAAAGCAAGCATAATTGTATTATTTGGGGAGACTTCATTAAGCTTTGTATAAAATAGCAAATCAGTTTGTGAACCAAAGTTTTAAGTATATGGCAACAGAAAGGAGAGAATCATTTCAACCAAGCCCATGAGAAGGAATTCCAGAGCACAATATAAAAACATTGAAGAAAAAATAACTTCAAAACTCTACAAGAAGTGCAACTTTAAAGCTACACCATGCCTAAGAGATACTCCATAAATATGTACTGAATAAGAAAGAAATTCTATCAATCTAGAACTATCAAGTACTGTCACACGTTCCACAAGATTACTATTCTTTAGACTTTGAACTGATGAAAGAGTATGGCACAAACTTTGTGAAATAGTTTTGTACCAATTATTCTTACTGTACCATCTTAAAATAATATCTTCAAAAAGCTCATTAAGTCTGAATAACTAATTGATGTCAACTAATAATCTTAGACAGCACATCATTAGGGAATCATAACCCAAATCATTGAAAGGTATATCTTATTCTTCAGAGCTACCCCTTAGAACCTGTAGGATAAATGTAGTTCTGGGGACCTTCCTGACAAAGAATGGTAGGGAGATTAAGATAATGGGTCTAGAGCACATATATAATAGGAAAAATGGAAGGAAGAAAAGAAATAGATAAAAAAAAAAATATTTATTTGTACCTGTTATGCAACAGGCCTCATGCCATGTACTTAAAAAAAAAAAAAAAAAAAAAAAAAAAACCACACACACACAAAAGGGAAGCAGCATCTGTCCTCAAGGAGGTTGCATTCTAATAATGGAGACAACACATATATGAGAATATTTGACAGAGGAACAATTGTATATGGAATCATAGGGATGATCCTGTTCTTCACTAGCCAGTTAAGTAAAACTCCCTTTCCATGAACAATAGTGTTATTGTTTTGATTAATATTCTCAAAAACTGTAGAAAGCTGAGTGGGTATAAGAAGTATGAACACTATGCCAAAGAACATGGTAATATAGCTAGGGTGGACACTTGTATTACATACAGAATATGATTTTAGGATCTGCTCTGAAGCTTAGAGTCCATTAGAATGTGTTCTAGTTGATTTTTCACTCAGTCACTCACTAATCAAAGTACCTGGATGCTAAGTGATATCTTTTACAAAGTATGTAAAATTTTGGTGTTTGGAGTAAAGAAGTTCAGAAACCAGAAGCAGCAGAAGTATGCCATAGACTTCAGGTGCCAAGCATTCTCACACAACATTCAATGTCCCAAGAAAGCAGCAATAAAACCAGTGAAGACTTTCTCTTCAACAGTGTTGCAGAAATCAGCTCTAAAATCAAATCAGCTCTAAAATCAAAGAGTGGGAGAGAGAGGGGGAGAGGGGAGGGAGGGGGGGGAAGAGGGGGAGAGAGGGGGGGGGGAGAGGGAGAGGGGAGAGGGGGGGGGAGAGAGAGAAAGAGGCTGCCTTAGAAAGGAATAAACTTTGAAGTTCAAATACAGGAATGAAGAACACAAAAAGTTAAACATCAGTAAAAATGATTAAACACAAGATAAACTGCTTACATTCAAATATCAAAAAATGATACTATGTCCTCTGATCTTTATCATCATCAGAATTCATAGAAGGAATACAATTAAATGAAGCCTGGCATTGGTTCAGTTATGTCTAGTTGATATTAAGACAAGAATAGAAAAAAGTAAAGAGAAACGAGGAATATACAGAAGGAGAGAAGGGGAAGGAAATGAAGCTAGGGGGAAAAAATTACATGGGTGTGTATAAGCAGATAGATCTCTAAATATCCATATGAGACAAGGAAGATGAGGTGGGGGAGTGACTGACACTTGAACCTCTCATCTGAATTGGTGAAAAGCAAGGAAGACACACATGCACACACACACACACACACACACACAATTATGTACATAAAAACACTAAATTTAACAGGGAAATAGGAAAGGAAAAACGAGAAAGGGGAATTAAGGAGAGGGAAGATCTACAGTAGAGTTGGACCAAAGCAAAAGCAAAATAAAAACAAATACTAAAGATGTATGGAAATATCTGTAATTCTTTAGAAGTAGCAAAGAATGGGAATTTGAGGGGGGGATGATAAAAAAAAGTTATGGTATATAAATGGGATAGATTATTGTTATGACAAATGAAATTTTAGTGCAATGACCAGTCAGAATTCCAGAGAACTGATGATGAATGAAACACTCTACCCACTTCTTAACAGAGAGATGAGAGAGACAGAAGGAAGAATGGGGGGGAAAGGGGGACAGCAGAAATTAGGACATGGCCAATCTAGAAATTTTTTTTTATTTACTACATATATCTTAGACTTGTCTGTAATAGACTTTGTTTTTCTTATGTCCTCAATCACAAAATTTAGAGAGGGTGAGCAGAAAGATGAGAAAGCATAACACGTGTGTTTGTATACACACATATGTGTATGTATATATACACACAAATGCAATATATAAATACATACATATATAGAATTTATGCATATATGTATATATATATACACATCTACATATATTGGATACATACATATCTGTGTAAACAGATTTGATATGAATGATAAGTTTTGTAGGGTTTTTTGACCACAACATTTTTAACAAGGATTTAAGGTTTTGGTTTTTGTTTTGGGGTTTGTTTTTTGCTTTCTCAGTGGGAGATAGAGAAAGAAAGAGGGATGGTAAGTCTGCTATTGTTGAAAATAAAATACTATCTAATTTAAAGAAAAAAAAAGAGGTTTAATTCATTTCTTTGGGCTGAAAATAAAATGAGTTTTTTGCAAAGTAACACAATTTGTTCTGAAGAAATATTTCTATACCTTCTCATGTATTCAGTTCAGATCCTCTCTGAAATGTTCTTCACTATTTATTGCAATGGACTTGACCATAGAAAAGGTGAGTAGATATTAAAAGAGAAAGAAATTCTCGTCACTCTTTTTTGCCTTGGACTCCATCCCTAAATTCTATTATCTGCTACAAAGCATAGGAAAGAACATGCTTCAAGGCATATTCAAAGATGAGGACCAATTCACATGAAATGGTTTTCCTGCTGCTGGTCAAGAAGGCTCTTTTTGTATAAAGTAGAGGACATATTTCCAGGATGTTCATAAGAAAGTCCATTCCCATGAAATTTTCAGCTGTTTTTGCCCACTGTCGAATATCACGTTTGTAAGTTGAGAGGCGTATCTGAAATGAGCTTCTGAACCTTTCAAAGTTTCTAACATAGGTTTGGTACAAAACACATTTTCATTTGTCACAATCTGGAATGTGGAAATACCCTCTCAGTGAAACAGTGTCAAATGTGACAGTCTGTCTGGTATTAGAAAAACATTTATTTTATTTTTTTCTAGAAATCCATCCATCAAGAAAATGAAAGGAGATTTTGATGGACTGTACATATATTATAGTGTGTTAATGGATTTTGTCAACATAGAAATACTCACACTATGGGCTTTTTCTATGATGGGAATGTAATGAGTTATTTTAAACAAAAATAAGCAAAATAAAAAAAAAACTTTATTCCTTGCTTAGCACATTGATTCTTTACTTTTTATTTTTATTTTTTTTTATTTTTACATCAAAATGAAATTACTGGAACCAGAGTTATTAGCATGACAAAAAAGGGAAGTTAATTGTTTTTTGTTTTTGTTTTAAACATAGGATTCTTTCACAATGCTAAAGAAGACTTTTAGGGCCAAAATGTTTATTATTTGGAAATAAACAATCCATTCTAGTTCCCAAGAGGCAATATAGCTTAGAATGCTTATCTGGAGATTGGGAACATCATGCCTCTCTCTTTGACACATAGTGGTTATATAATCCAGGGCAACTCATGTACCTTCTCAATGCATTAGGACTTTTCTTCTTAAACTTTTTCCACTAGTGACCTCTTTTCACTGAGAAATTTTTAAGGGACTCAATCTCCAATCTCCGGGGTATTTCTGGCAGCATTCCTGCATGTGCAGTGCAAAGTGTTCATATTGTTGTGTCCAGAATCAAGGCTGCTATGAAGTCACATGATACAATAGGAGCAATGCTTCCCAAAACGCTTTGAATTCATTCCATGTTTGATTTTGAATTAAATTTTGGTGATTGTGTTCTGAAACTTTTACTGTGGCCAATTTTTTCTTGACCCCCAAATTCAAGTTATGTGACCCACAGATTAAGATGCTTTGCTCTAGGCAGCTATATAAAACTACAGAATTTGCAGAGACAATAAAAACCAGAATGGGGAAAAGGAATTTCCTCACTCAGGAGTTCTCTAATCTGATGAAATCCCTTTGCTAAGACTGAAAATTATTGGCTGTCTAACCAACCTAATTCAATTAACAAGTGCTCAAGGTAACTCTCTAAGAATATGAATTACTGATGCATAACAGGGAAAGGAGTTCCCTCCCCCCCAAAAAAATAATAATAATTCCCTACACTAATGAAATCAAAGAGGGAGTGAAGGGGGAGGAAGGAAGGGAAAGAAGGGAGAAGGGAAGAGATAAATAAGGGAAAGAGAAAAAAAAGAAGAGAAGGATATAAAAATAAGAAAGAAAGCATACGTGCCTAATTCATAGAAATGAAAAATTTTCATTTTTGTTAATATTTTTGACAATTCTTCCAGCTTAAATATATATACATCAAAGGTTTATTCTAAATGAAAAAAATTATGAAATCTATCACCCATCTGCCTTCTCATATCATTATAAAATTTCTTATACTATAGAAATCATATTATTTATACATAATTCAAGTCAAAAATTAGAATGAAGGGGCAGCTAGGTGGCGCAGTGGATAGAGCACCAGCCCTGAAGTCAGGAGGACCTGAGTTCAAATCTGATCTCAGACACGTAACAGCTGTGTGACCCTGGGCAAGTCCCTTAACCCCAATTGCCTCAGGAAAAAAAATTAGAATGAAAATATTATTTTCCCACAATATAGGAGATGTAGAGAGTGAGGGTACCTACATATAACATTCCACTTTAAAGAATGTTTGCCCTATGTCACTTTTTTACCTCTACCAGTTCTTTTACTACTATCTTTTAAAGCTCAAAGACTATGATGTTTTCCCTCATTGCTGACAGCTGGAAATAAGCAATTCCTTCTCAGAGCTTGGGTGGCTTTTTTAAAAAGACATTTTTTTTAATATACTCTCACATTCTTTTATTTGCATTCATATTTCTTCTGTAGTAGAATGTAAGCTCCATATGGGCAGAGCATATGTTTAATTCTTTCTTTTATGCTTCTCAGCACCTAGAATTGTGCCTTGCCCTCAGCAGAGAAATAAATCTTGGTTGAATTGAAAATATAAAGAGGTAGTCCTAATTATCTTTTCAAATCTTATGAAGAAGAAAGAACACAGAGCCAAAGTAAAAATCCCAGTTCTACTACTTCCAACCTATATGGCCTTAAGTAAAACATTTGTCTTATATATGTCTTAGCTTTTTCATCTCTAAAATGAGGAAACTGGACTAGATGTCTTCTAAATCTAAGATCTATGGTGCTTTTCTTTGAACTTAAACTTAGAACTAGGATTGGGAAGACTGTGATTTCTAATGTTCAAATAAATGTTTTAACTTGACAAAATCTGATTTGATTTGGAATGATTTTTTGCCTGTGAACTCAACACTGAGGTAAACATTTAGGTGAATATGCCCCAAATGAGACATTCATTAACTAAGACATTTGTTTTCCACCATAGCTATGGCAAGAAAATGACTCTCGAAATGAGGATGCCATTACTGGGGTGTGAATTTTCATTTCAGGTACAGCCTTTTCATGCTTCATTTAGTTCCCTTGTTTGGATCAGAAAATAGCAGCGGGAGTCATTCTGAGATTATGAGAAAATGTCACTGTGTCATGAAATAAAACCAAGCACCCAAGGTAATTTTAATGCCTAAAATAATATGTTAACCATGCTATGGATTTGAAAGCATGACATAATTTGAGACTCTATTATGATCTTCAGTTCCCAAACTGGTAATCTCTGAAATTTGACTTTTCAGAGGTATAAGTAAAATATATTGAGGTCCATCTCAAATGTCATACCACCCCCTCTTTCCCCCAAACAATTTTCTCTGACTTTCCCAACTGGTAGTCATCTATTCACCAACTGAAATTGAAATTTTTTTGGGAGGGGGCAGGAGGAGATCCTACTCTTATGTCTACTTTTCTATTCTCAAATAACCTCCTTTGAAATAAAATAAGTATTACTACCGTCTTCTAATCTTTGTTGCTTTTCTCTTTAGCTATTGAGGACTCCCTTTCACTGTTCCAAATACCTTTTACATTTGGCTTCATTTCTTCTTCTCTATCACTTCTTCCAACATTCTTGGTGCTCAGAGCAATAAAAAGATACTGACTGTAGAGATTAAAACTAGGATTCAAATCCCACCTCTAATGCTTACTACCACCCTGAAATATAGAACCATCATCTCACACCCTGAAGGAGTTGAACTAGGTGACTTTGAAAGTGCCTTCCCTAACTAGATAAGTGATCAATATTCATGGTAATAACCTTTCCAACAGCCTAGCATCCAAATTCCTTAATCTTTCCCACTCCTCTAATCTTTTTTTTTTTAATTTAATTTTATTTTTTTTTTTATTTTTTTTTGTTAAAGCTTTTTATTTGTATAACATATGTATGGGTAGTTCCCCAACATTGATCTTTACAAAGCTTTCCATTACAAATTTTACCCCCAGTCCCCTCCCCTCCCCTAGATGGCAGGAAGTCCACTACATGCTAATAATGTTGAAATGCTTGAGAATTTATGCAAGAAAAATCCTATCTACAAGAAAAAAAAAAAAGAATCAGAGAAAGGCAACACAATGCAAACAAATGTCAGTAGAGATCATGAAAATGTTATGTTGTAGTCCATATTTCATTTCCCTCTCTCTGGGTGTATATGGTTTTCTTCAGTGAACAACTGGAACTGGTTTGAGACAATTCTTCGTTGCAGAGAGCCATGTCCATCAGAATTGATCATCATGTAATACTGTTGTTGCTGTGTATGATGATCTCCTGGTTCTGCTCGTTTCACTCAGCATCAGTTCATGCAAGTCTCTCCAGGCCTCTCTGAAATCGTCCTGCTGGTCATTTCTTACAGAGCAATAATATTCCATAACATTCATATACCATAATTTATTCAGCCACTCTCCAATTGATGGGCATCCCTTCAGTTTCCAGTTTCTAGCCACCACAAAAAGGGCCGCCACAAACATTCTTGCACATGTGGGTCCCTTTCCCTCCTCTAAGATCTCTTTGGGATATAGGCCCAGTAGAAACACTGCTGGGTCAAAGGGTATGCACAGTTTGACAACTTTTTGGGCATAGTTCCAAATTGCTCTCCAGAATGGTTGGATCCGTTCACAGTTCCACCAACAATGTATTAGTGTCCCAGTTTTCCCACATCCCCTCCAACACCCATCGTTATCCTTTTCTGTTATTTTAGCCAATCTGATAGGTGTGTAGTGGTACCCCAGAGTTGTCCCAATTTGCATTTCTCTGATCAATAGTGATTTGGAGCAACTTTTCATATGACTAGAGATGGTTTTAATTTCATCATCTGAAAATTGTCTGTTCATATCCCTTGACCACTTATCTATTGAAGAGTGGCTTGAATTCTTATATATATGAGACAATTCTCTATAAATTTTAGAAATGAGGCCTTTATCAGAACCATTAAATGTAAAGATGATTTCCCAATTTGATGCTTCCCTCCTAATCTTGTCTGCATTTGTTTTGTTTGTACAGAAACTTTTTAACTTAAAATAATCAAAATTATCCATCTGGTGTTCAATTAGGAGTTCCAGGTCTTCTTTGGACATAAATTTATTCCCTCTCCACAGGTCTGAGAGATAAATTATATTACGTTCCTCTAACTTGCTTACAAAGTCCCTCTTTATATCTAGATCATGAACCCATTTAGATCTTATCTTGGTATGTGGTGTTAGGTATGGATCAAGCCCTAATTTCTTCCACACTAGTTTCCAATTTTCCCAGCAGTTTTTGCCAAATAGTGAGTATTTATCCCAAAAGCTGGGGTCTTTGGGTTTATCGAACACTAGATTGTTAAGGTTATTGCCTAGGTTGTCCTGATAACCTATCCTGTGCCACTGATCGACTGCTCTATTTCTTAGCCAGTACCAAACGGTTTTGATGACCGCTGCTTTATAATATAGTTTTAGATCTGGTACAGCAAGGCCACCTTCATCTGCCTTTTTTTTCATTAATCCCCTTGAAATCCTTGACCTTTTGTTCTTCCAAATGAACTTTGCTACTATTTTTTCTAGATCTGTAAAATAATTTCTTGGGAGTTTGATTGGTATGGCACTAAATAAGTAGATTAGTTTGGGTAGTATTGTCATTTTTATTATGTTCGCTCTGCCTACCCATGAGCACTTAATATTTTTCCAATTGATTAGGTCTGATTTTATTTGTGTGGAAAGTGTTTTGTAATTTAGTTCGTATAGTTTCTGACTTTTCCTTGGCAGATAGATTCCCAAATATTTTATCCTATCATCTGCTATTTGGAATGGAATTTCTTTTTGTATCTCCTGCTGCTGAACTTTGTTGGTAATATATAAAAATGCTGATGATTTATGTGGATTAATTTTGAATCCTGCAACTTTGCTAAAGTTGTGAATTGTTTCTAGTAGTTTTTTAGTTGAGTCTCTAGGGTTCTCTAAGTATACCATCATGTCATCTGCAAAGAGTGATAATTTGGTTTCTTCATTACCTACTCTGATTCCTTTTATCTCTTTTTCTTCTCTTATTGCTAAAGCTAACATTTCTAATACAATATTAAATAGTAATGGTGACAGTGGGCAGCCTTGTTTCACTCCTGATCTTATGGGGAATGGTTTTAGTTTGTCTCCATTACATATGATGCTTGCTGATGGTTTTAAATAGATGCTGCTGATCATTTTAAGGAAAAGTCCATTTATTCCTATACTCTCTAGTGTTTTTAATAGGAAAGGGTGTTGGATTTTATCAAATGCTTTTTCTGCATCTATTGAGATAATCATATGATTTTTGTTAATTTGGTTATTAATATAATTAATTATGCTGATAGTTTTCCTAATATTGAACCAGCCCTGCATCCCTGGTATAAATCCTACTTGGTCATAGTGTACTATCCTGGGGATGACTTTCTGTAATCTCATTGCTAATATCTTATTTAAAATTTTTGCATCAATATTCATTAGGGAAATTGGTCTATAGTTTTCTTTCTCAGTTTTTACCCTACCAGGTTTAGCTATCAGCACCATATCGGTCTCATAGAAGGATTCTGGCAGTATACCTTCTGTCCCTATTTTCTCAAATAGTTTGTGTAGTATTGGAATCAATTGTTCTTTGAATGTTTGGTAGAATTCACATGTAAATCCATCTGGCCCTGGAGATTTTTTCTTAGGGAGTTGGTTAATGGCTTGTTCTATTTCTTTTTCTGATATGGGGCTATTTAAATAATTTATATCCTCTTCTGTTAACCTGGGCAATCTATATTTTTGTAGATATTCCTCCATTTCATTTAGATTATCAAACTTACTGGCATAAAGTTGGGCAAAATAACTCCTAATTATTGCTCTAATTTCCTCTTCATTGGAGGAAAGTTCTCCCTTATCATTCTTGAGACTAACAATTTGATTTTCCTCTCTCCTTTTTCTTATCAAATTAACTAAAGGCTTATCTATTTTGTTGGTTTTTTCATAGAACCAACTCTTAGTTTTATTTATTAACTCAATAGTTTTCTTGTTTTCGATTTTATTAATTTCTCCTTTTACTTTTAGAATTTCCAATTTGGTATTTAATTGAGGGTTTTTAATTTGTTCTTTTTCTAGTTTTTTTAATAATAAGCCCAATTCATTGATCTTTTCTTTCTCTATTTTATGCAAGTAAGCATCTAGAGATATAAAATTACCCCTTATAACAGCTTTGGCCGTATCCCACAAATTTTGGTATGTTGTCTCCTTATTGTCATTCTCCTGGATGAAATTATTGATTGTGTCTATGATTTGCTCTTTCACCCATTCATTCTTCAGGATTAGATTATTTAATTTCCAATTACCTTTTGGTTTATTTTCTCCTGGACTTATATTGCATGTGATTTTTATTGCATCATGATCTGAAAAGGATGCATTTACTATTTCTGCCTTTCTGCATTTGATTTTAAGGTTTTTATGCCCTAATATATGATCAATTTTTGTATATGTTCCATGGACTGCTGAGAAAAAAGTAAACTCTCTACTGTCTCCATTCAACTTTCTCCATAGATCTATCATACCTAACTTTTCTAACAATTGGTTTATCTCCCTAGCTTCTTTCTTGTTTATTTTGTAGTTTGATTTATCTAATTCTGAGAGAGCAAGGTTGAGATCCCCCACTAGTATCGTTTGGCTGTCTATTTCTTCTTGCATCTCTCTTAATTTCTCCCCTAGGAATTTGTGTGCTATTGCACTTGGTGCATATATATTTAATATAGATATTGCTACATTATCTATGGTACCCTTTAATAGAATATAGTTTCCTTCCTTATCTCTTTTGATTAGATCTATCTTGGCTTTTATTTGATCTGAGATAAGGATTGCTACCCCTGCTTTTTTTTGTTCACCTGAAGCATAATATTTTCTGCTCCAGCCGTTTACCTTCATTCTATATGTGTCACTATGTTTTAAATGTGTTTCTTGTAGACAACATATTGTGGGATTCTGGTTTTTAATCCAGTCTGCTATCTGCTTCCGCTTTATGGGAGAGTTCATCCCATTCACATTCACAGTTAGAATAACTAATTCTTTATTTCCTGCCATCTTATTTACCCTCGTTATGTTTTCCCCTTTCCTTTCCCCTTTCTCCCTTCCCCCCTCCTCAGTACTTTGCTTTTGATGACCCCTCCCCTAAACAATACTCCCCTTTCCTTTCCCCTTTTTCCCTTCCCCCCTCCTCATTACTTTGCTTTTGATGACCCCCTCCCCCAAACAATACTTCACCCTTTAGATCCCCTCCCCCTGTTTTTATTCCTTTCCCCTGATTCTTCTATTTTCCCTTCTATTAGTTTGTCCCTTACTTTTCCTCCTTTTCCTCCCACTTCCCTCTAGCAACAGACAAGTTTCTATCCCACTCCTCTAATCTTTAAGAACATATATATAACTATAGTAAGACTTTCTTTTTTATTAAAGCTTTTTAATTTTCAAAACATATCCATGGATAATTTTTCAACATTAATCTTTGTAAAACCTTGTGCTCCAATTTTTTGCTGCCTTCTTCTCCATCCCCTAGATGGCAAGTAATTAAATATATACTAAACATGGTAAAAAAAATATATGTTAAATCCAATAATGCATACATATGTATACAATTATCTTGTTAAAATGAAAAATCAAATCAAAAAGGGAAAAAAATTAGAAAGAAAACAAAACACAGGTAAACAACAACAAAAAGAGTAAAAATATTATGTTGTGATCCACACTCAGTTCCCACAGTCCTCTCTGGGTATAGATGGCTCTCTTCATCACAAGATCATTGGAACTGGCCTGGATCATTTCATTGTTGAAAAGAGCTAAATCCATCAAAATTGATCATTGTATAATCTTTTGTTGCTGTTTACAATGATATCCTGGTTCTGTTCATGTCACTTAGCATCAGTTCATGTAAGTCTCTCCAGCCTTTCTGAAATTGTCCTGCTCATTGCTTCTTATAGAACAATAATCTTTCATATCATTCATATACCATAATTTATTCAGCCATTCTCCAAATGATGGGCATCCACCAAGTTTCCACTTTCTTGCCACTACAAAAAGAGTTGCCAAAAACATTTTTGCACATGAGGGTCCCCTTTTCCTCTTTTGAGATCTCTTTGGGATATAAGCCCAGTGGAAACTACAATAAGACTTTCAAGGCCTTTCTGAACCTTACTTTAAAATGTGTTCAGTTTTGTTTTATTTTATTCTTTGATTTTATTTTTTATCCATTAGTCCATGGATTTTTTCACTAATCTCTTCCAATGAAACATTTTCCTTCTCTCATATATTTTACAACATTGTTAGACATTTCTCATGAAATGCATACAATTCAAACTTAAAAAAATAATAATTTTTGTATATATCTCATGCCTTTCCATTATAGATCATTATGTACATATCTAGTCTTCCATACTACCAAGAAATTAAACTACTTGAAGACAAAATTTTGCAGCATTTAATCTCTGAATTACCTGAACTTGGTGCATTTATATCTGTCATTCTGAAATAAAAAGAACTGCCAAAGTAGCAACCAAAAAGGTCTTTAATCAACAGAAGTGAATTGTAACTTGGGATATCATAAAGCACTAGAATACTGGAGTGCTGCCCACTGAAGTGGGCAGAAGGGGCACGGTTTAAATATACTTCAATAGGACTGGAGTCTCAGGAAGGCATAGGCTCTCAAAGTTGTTTTGCAAAATAGCTGACAATCCATAGAGAAGGCTAGATATGCTTCAGGAGTGGTCACATGATTAGATCAACAGGCTCCAGGTACAGCCATGGAATTTCCAGAGAAACTTCAAGACTGTCTCTGATGGGTTCAAACCTACTCTACCCATGGGGTCAGGATCAGTTAGTCCATTTTATGGCTACTGCATTCAATATATTAGGCATATATGTACACACACACAAGTATATTTACAAATGTGTATATATAGTTTTAGCTATAGTTATATATGATAAATATAAATTCTAGATAAGGATGTGCATATATGTGTGCATACGTGTGTGCATGTGTGCGCACATGTGTGTATATACTTATGTGCATATGTATATGTATGTATATTCTCCTGAATAAGTACTGTTCTGTTGTTGCCTTTATACAAGCAACATCTAGCTCATTGCCTGGTCCATCAGAAGCTCTTAATAAATGTTTGTTGCTTGATAGCTTTTGAATTAAATAAAACTTAATTGAATTCAAATGCGTCCTACTTTCTAACATAGAAGAGATCTGGGTTTACTAATAGAAAGTAAGGGAAAAGTCCCACTTATTCTTTGTTCTTAAATGGGTCTGTTTCATTTTTCTTCCCTAGCTGAGTTGTAGGCATCCATTAGTGGGAAAGGGAAAGTAAAAGGAAATCTCTATTTTATCTTCAAGGAACTCTTTTGCAGTTTTCCTAAGCTGTAACCTCTACAATGATGTAAAAGGGACCCAGTATAAAGACCAAACTCCAAGATTAGACTTTCAAACATCTCTGACTTGAATTTAAACCAGAGTTTGGATAGCAGTATTCAGAATAGAGGCTGCAGAAAAAGAATTAAAAAGACAATTTAAGTCTGAGGGTTTCTGCAGATGATAGGAGGTGGCCAGACTAGGTGTGGCTCGAACAGCTCTGGGCAATAGCTAAATGAAAGAAAAATCTGAGACTTCTCTTTCCAAAAGGGATATTGTATAACAAGAAATAATCCTATAAGGAGGCAATCAACAACAATCAAAAAAAAAAAAAAGTCACTTTCTCTGGTGAGAAAATGAGAGGGGAAAGCCAAGTCTCTAGGTATTGAGAAAAAAAGGGGAATAAAAAAAAGTGAAGAGAGCTGGATGTAGACCATCAATGAATCTGAATCAAATCTGAGGTCTTCTATGGGAAGGAACAGCAAAGTCATTTATCTCAACTCATACAAATATAGAAAATCTCTATGGATCTCACACCCTTAGCTTAAAGACTTTCAGTTAAAGGAACCTACTCTGTTTCAAAGCAGTCCATTGATTCTGCTTTTAAATAGTCAAATCAGAGGTGTGCTGGTAAATATTTAACAACTGGCTTTCTGGAAATATATATATATATATATAATTACTATAATCAGAGTAGATTCTTTTCAGGACTGCTTACCTAACATTGGTGCCCACTTGTTATTCAACTTGTACCTGGCTTTAATAAACTGTAGCATGTGCAATGACTACACCATAGTAAAACCAATTCAGCAGACATGCTAAACCAGGTTCAGTTAATGGACCATGGTGAGGAAGGATCTCTACCCCAAGCATGTGAAGATTTTTTTCAGCAGAACATTCAATTATAAATAATTTGTTCAAATGGGCCATGAAGAGGCAGAAGAGGTTGTGTGAGGCACTTAGTTTGGTTAGACAATGAAGAAGGCAAAGTCATCCATTGCATCCTATGCCATCACCAGTCATCTTGACTTTTATTTTGACACTAGATTTTTCTGACTCTGGAGAACAGTGAAGCCAGATTTTGTGCTTCACTTAGATCCAATTTATGCATGAGTCAAAAGACATTACCCATGCTATTTTAGCACTTTAAATTTTACTATTTTTGTTTCATTATTTTATTTTACTCCTACCTTGATGTCTTATGTTGACTGTGATGTGGCAAAGCATCAGATGCAAGTACACTGAAAGTTGTAGTCATAGTCCTACACAGAAGTAGTCCAAGGCATAGGATTGTCTTCTGAACTGAAATAGCAGTGGGATTTGGCAGCCCCCTGAGTGTCTGGACAGCCTTTTGTAAACTTACTTACCCAGCATGAGGAAAGGGAAAGAAAAAGTGCCCTAAAAATTGTCCGCTTCACTTAATCTAACTCTAGCCTGCTTGCCACAGCAGGCAGAGATCCTATCCTGGGGTTGAAACACACCAAAAAGTACAAAAACTTTTACAAAGAACATTCTACTCACCCATAGTAAATACACATGCTTATAGATAATTTGGAATCCAACACACCTTAAAGAACAATAGATCTTTCAGTGAGAGAACTCAGCAGACATCATATCCAAATAACAGCTCCAAATAAAACAAGGCTGGGACATGAAGACGAGCTTATAAAGTTGGATTTCAATATACATATTTCTGAGGATGTCACTGTGGTAGGGAAGACAAAGGCTTCCAAATCAAATGAAATCTATTCAAATTATATGTTTCCCAAAATGAACAAATGACAACTTATGACCATGTAATTACCACTTGCAGGGAAGTACCATGGCATCACCATCAGTGTATATGTTTCCACTATATAGAACTTTGATGAAATGAAAGTAAAAAAGAAAAAAAAATTGAAAACCTGGAGACCTTCATCCTTAATGCTTCAAAAGAGCACTAGTTTAATTTTGAGTGATAGAGCCAGAGTAGGTACCTATTATTAGACATGATATGAAGTCCTTGGATAAATAGAACAGCAATGGTCATTTACTATTGAAGACTTGTGTATCTCATGACCTCATCATCAACATTGTCTTCCATTTACCTAAATGCAATAAAACTTCATAGATGTACTTTTACAGTAAATATTGGCATTTGATGGACTATGTCATTGTAAGAAGGGACACACAGGATGTAGGGGAGACAAAGAGTGCTCCGTCATACAGAATGCTAGAGCAATCACAGACTTATCCTCTTCAAGCTAAACAATGCATTCTACAAAATCATTTTCCCTAAAGCAAGATAATGACAGGAAGACTCAATATCAATAGATTAGAGCATTTCTCTGAAAGATGAATAACTGTTGCTAACTTGGAGGAAAAATTGGGCTGACACAGATTCAGTGAAGCAGAATAGAAGTGAGTAGCTTTCAAAAATTGGGTATACAGCATTATATTTACTCATCTGGGCAAGAACACTCAAAAAGTTTGCAAAAATGGTAGAAATTCAGAAGCTATTAAGTGAAAACTGAGAACTCTGGGGTTTACCAGTAAGACAGTTCTTCTGCCTCTAAGAAAGCATTTAACTCCATCAGAAGTAAAGTGGAGAAAAGCTTAGAGAGATGCATAGTTCTTTATTCTGTAACAAGGCAGATGAAATTAAGTTTCATGCTGATAGCAATGAAAAGCAAATTGGTTGTCTTGTGACAATCATGAGGAATGGATGGGATCTTTTTCTTACTCACTGCCAACAAAATTCTTTCAGAGTTCCTCTTAGTAGATTTAGCCTTCATCTGGAAGATAGTTATCTCCTCAAGAGCCAGTGCTGATTCAGAAAGGGCTGAAAAATGTCCATGTATTTGCTGCCTGACAATTCCAGGAGGAATGTCAAGAGCAGAACAGAGATCTTTACAAACATTCATCCATCTAGCCAAGGTCTTTGATATCCTCAGTTTTGAGATCATGGTAAAATCTGGTTGATCAGAGAAGTTCATCAGTATTGTATGACATTTTTATGATGGCATACTTGCATAAGGTCTGAATAATGGATGATATTCTCAGTTTCCCAGCCATTAATGGAGTGAATCAGACTGTGGACTTGCTCTCATACTTTTTTGCATGACATTTTTAATTGATGATGTCAGATGTTTTCAATAAATATAAAAAGAACATCAAGGTTCTTTTTGCTGCATTTAACTTTAATCAAGAATAAAGTGGAGGGAGAGTTTTAGTGCATATAACTTTTTGTTCACAGATGATTGTATACTCCATGCAGCCTCTGAGGCTAAAAACACTGTGCTCATTTTTGGCCTGACAACACCAAGAAAATAGATTCTCCATCATTAGTACCATACAATGACTATCTATCTACCTTCCTTCCTTTCCCATATGGAACCATCAATTATAGCAAATGGAGGAATTGTGATTGCTGTAGATTTTTTTTTCCCTCTTGGCAGTATACCTTCCTGCAACATACACATGGATGATAAGATAGGCATATGTATTACAAGAGCTAACTCAATATTTGGGAGAGTATGGAAGAGGATGGCAATAGACTGAACAAGCTGAACTGTCAAACATTCAAATTCCACTATAGAGAACTATGATGGGCTGTTCAAATGGCAAACCTGTGTTTGCCCACAAGATTTATGCAGACCACTCACATAAGCCAAGTGCTCACATGGAGGTCAGAAGAACTGATACAAGTAGACTCTCAAGATCTCTCTGAAGACCTGTGAAACACTAGCACACAACTATTCAGCACAGCATAATTACAATAAAGAAGGTGCTGTGCTCTATTAGTAAAGCAGAATCTTAGTAGGTCAAAAGATGTTACATGGGCAAATTTAGAGACATCTCCAAAGCAAATGTTCATATAGGCTGTCTGGGCCTGATCTGTAATAAATCATTTCCAATTTTTTCCCTCCCTCCATTCCCATTCCCTCCTCCAAGACAGCAAGCAATTTGATATAGATGATACATATACAATCATGTTAAACATATTTCTCCATTAGTCATGCCGTAAAAGAATCAGACAAAAGGAGGGAAGCATGAGAAAAAACTAAGTCTATCATAACTGATCATCAGCATAATGTTGTTGTTGCTGCATGCAACATTCTAATGCTACTGTTCATTTCACTTAGCTCTTAACAAGACAATGATTAAAAAAAAAAAAAAGACTCATGAAGAAAAATGCTTTCCACATCTGGAGGGAGAAAAAGAACAACTATGTAGTCTGAATGGAGATTAAATCATACTATATCACACACACACACACACCCTTTTCCAAAAAGTTGGAATTCAAAATCTTACCAAAAAGAATGTTGAAAACTCTCTTTACATATAATTAAGGGGAAAAAAACACTTAAGTATGGGGGAAAAGAAGCATTTTAGTTGCTGGTCACAATATCTGCCCCCACCCCAACACTTTAAGCCACTTTAATATTAAAAAAATAAATAAATAAAAAGTATGGCATGAAGACTAGTAAATTGTCACAATGAGGAACTGGATTAGAAAATATGAATAGATAGATTAAAGCATAAATGAGAGAAGATTTCTGAATGAATTCAGTTTTAAATTTCAAAGGGACCTAAAGTGATGAAGACAATCAGGGAAAGCAAGTAACCCATTGAAAACTCTTTAAAGCTTGGCCTGAAGCCCATAGAAGGATTTTTAGGAGATGAGAAGAAATAGCTTTTGAAAGCTAGCACCCCACAGCAAGATACAACATTGGTTGTGAAGATTCTAGAAAGAAGGAAAGATCTAACAGGTTTCCCAACTAAAATGTATCACACATCAAAAGCCAACAAGATCGATCTTACATACAAATTAGACAAATTGATCTGGGTCAAACCCAGATATAGAATTAGAGAGGATAACAAACCCCCCCCCCCAAAAGAAACAAAAAACAATAAATATTTAGTCATAGGTTGCCTTACAATGCCATTCAAAGCTAGGGGAAATTATATAATTTTTCTCTTTCTAAAATTTCAAACACCATTATATTTCCCTGTCATTATAAGCAATTTAATCAGCCCAATTCATGAAAAAAGAAACCAAAAACACTTATAAAAATAATTATCTGTCTACTTTGCAAAGAAACATACACTGGGAAAGTTAAAAATATACTTTTGCTTTTTTGAGTTAGCAAGGAGAAGATACCTAGAAGAAGGGATAAAGGAAATGTTTTATAGAATGTAAAATTTTAGAGGAAGAATTATTTTGTTTTTTTATTCCCAATCCTGAGCATAACTATGCATATTGAGGGCACTTGACAAAATGCTGATTTGAAATGAATTCAATTTTTAATGTCAGTAATAAGTAAGTCAGTTAAGTCAGTTTGAATATTGCCAATGGAAAGTTTAGCAATTCTCACATGGACTGGTGCCCCAAAGTATTATCTACCTACCTTTAATATACCTCTACTAGTCAAATCTTAGTAAGCAATCAAAAATAACTTTTATTTCCTGGATGATAAATAATGTCTGTAATACACATTTAATTATGTGAAAAGTTAATAATACCAAAGTTAAAAGGCAGTCTAATACATTTGGATAAGAATAATTGATATCCAGGATGATTTCTTAGAAGCCTGGAGAGACTTGCATGAACTGATGTTAAGTGAAATGAGCAGAACCAGGAGATCATTATACACAGCAACAACAAGACTATGTGATGATCAATTCTGATGGACATAGCTCTCTTCATCAATGAAATGCTTCAAACCAGTTTCAATTGGTCAGTGAGGAAAGCCATATACAACCAGAGAGAGGGATATGAAATGTGGACCACAACACAACATTTTCATGCTCTCTATTGATGTTTGCTTGCATTATGTTTCCCTTTTCAGATTTTTTTTCCTTGTAGATCTGACTTTTCTTGCACAGCAAGATAACTGTAAAAATATGTATACACATTCGATTTGTCAAGTATTTTAACATAATTAACATGTAGTAGACTTCCTGCAATCTAAGGAGGGGTGGGAACTAGGGGGGGGGAAATTTGTAATGGAAAGCTTTGTAAGGGTCAATGTTGAAAAATTACCCATATGTTTTGTAAATAAAAGCTTTAATTAAAAAAAAATAGCTGATATCCTAATGGCCCCTCTCCCAATTTAAAATTCTTTAGTCCAAGTAAAGAAGGCTACATGTCACACTAGAAACAAAGCTAACCTTAGAGTCCAAAATAACATGGGTTCAAGTCCCATTTCTGAAACACACTAGCTGTATATAACCTTGGAAAGATCACAGCCTTTTAGTGTACTATCACCTCTAAAACTTTAAGGTAGAAAAATGTTGTCAGAATCCATAGAAGAAAAACTTTCCTGGGTAGTTTCCTCTTCCAATGAAATGACAATTCTAGACAAACAACAATGAAAACAACCAAAATATTATTATATTGTAACAGAGCATTGATACCATGGCATGCATGGGAAATAGATTTAAGTGAGGGCTGAGCAAGATCACCTGCCTCACTTTCCTCTCCAGAGCCATCAGGGTCTAGTGCCAGATATAGATCAAAATAACTGGAGATGGTCCTGGATGCAATGGTAGACCTTGGCCTTTAATAAGCCTTAATAAGCTGAGTCAGCACCCATTCATTGATTAAGACTATGTAACAATACAGGCAAAGAATCTCTTCTTTCTTCTAGTCCAAAGGGAAAAGAAAATCTTAATAAATAGATCAATAAATATGGAAAGTGAAGATCCTCATGGTTTCTGACCAACACAGAAATGAATGCTATTTACATTCAATCTGAGTTGATCTAAGCAGTGACCAAATAGGGCTTGACCTGGGACCTATTGGTGGCCAATCAATGAGAATCAGAGAGTTTAAGAAAGAAATCTAGCAAGTAAACCCCAAGATATCTTGGGAGTCTTCAGATTTTTAAAAAAAGTTTTTAGGAATATTTGTAGATACAATTATGATATCTTTTGTGGACAGAGAGAAGGAAGGGAAGAAAGGAAGTAGGGAAGGAGAAGTAAGAAAAGAGGATTAATTTGAATGAAGAAAGGTGTTGAATGAGGCTCAGAAAGGTAAAATGACTTATCCACAGTCACACATCTAGTTGCAGGCTAGATGTTGATGAAAACAGGTCTTTCTGATTCTAAATTCATAACTCTAACCTCTAAAATATACATATTATATGGGGAAAAGTGATTTCCCTCTATGTAATTCTACCAAGTAAAACTTTGTTTTGTTTTGCATTTTAAGATATTATGTTTTTCTCATTTTAGAAGAGTGCAGGGAATTCACTTGGAAAGGTAAACTCCAAATAGTTGATTTGAAAATCTGAATGCCATTGTATTAGGATTCCAGTTTACTTAAAGTTGTCTGATCCACTTCCAGCTCCATTTGCTTCATCCCGCCATAAAAAAAACACTTTTTTCCTGATTAGCATGAACAGATATTTTTCTTTTCCACATTTTATTACAGTCTTCCAAAAACATGTTGAGAACAAGTTACTTGCCCCTTTTTATAAAGATAGAGGAAAGAATGGGAACTATCCAAATTTTTTCTTTTAATACTGATCTGTGTATACCTGAACTGAAATCCCTCATTTCTAACTGATTCATTATTAGAGTAGTTGTAGGGCTTTCTGTGGTGTTTATGTATGTATATGTATGAGTATGTGTGTGTATATATATATATATGTGTGTGTGTGTATATATATATATATGTATATGTATATATACATATATATATATATGTACTTGAAAATTGGAAATCAAAACTATGACTGATTTTCCCAAAGTCAAAGTACATTTCAATCCTTTAAAATGGAATTTTCTTAAAAGTGTTACAAATGTTTAAAGTATTTTATTGCCAACTTATCAATCCTCTTTCCCTCAATATTTCTTTTTTTCTTGAGGCTTTTCAGTGTTGACAGAGATAAAAGTCCTGATTTCTCATGTCTTGATTTTCAAAACACTTATATTATGCCCCCTCAAATCCTTCCTAATCAGAAATATTAGAATTCTTTTTTCAATCTGTAAAAAGTCACCCTGTTCCTCATGATATTCACCTTTCCAGACCTTTTTACTCTTTTTTAGCAATCATCTGAAATTTGGAGATAAGGATTTTCCAAAAGCTTTTTCCCAACCCAGTTTGCTGTCTAAAGAGCTGTTCTCAAGAGTGCAACTTCCTATAGACCATCATGCATAATATGGAAAAAACCTCCTGAATTATTGATCTGGCAGAGACATAGACACAATGTGTTTAGCTTACACAGTGTGTTTATTCTTAGTACTCTGATTTATCAGATGTTCTAATAATGCTCTCACTTTAGGTCACCAGAAAATAGAACATATTTTCAGGCTAATAAATACTAGCTTTCAGAAAACCATACCTCAACATATACTTTATTTCTCAATCTTATGAAAAAGCAGCAAAAGACCATAAGCAGCAACTAGTTTAGGCCCATGTTAGACTCTTTGGAAAAAGTATCAATGAATAGAAAGGAGTCAAAAAAGCATTTGCTGTACCCTACTACAAATTCAATGCCACATTAGGCAGTAATGGTAAGGAGGAGGAAAAGGATGGGGAAGAAGAAGAAGAGGAAGAAGAGGAGAAGGAAGAGAAAGAAAAGGAAAAGAAGAAAATCATATTCCCTTCTTCAAAAATCATTTACTTGAGAAAACAAAACTGAAATAGGTGAAACAATAACCAATTGTTTAAATTTTAAATTTTTAAAAATTGCTTAAGAAAATTATTCAATTCTTTGAATGAATGTTTAATCGAGTGATACAGACTTCATACTATTTCATTTATGAAAAGAGAGAAAATATATTGGGTTAGAATAGTTGGGGATGTATGATAAAAAAATAAGGTATCAGCTGAATATTGAATGATGGGTAAGATTTAGTCAAGTAATTGGAAGAAAGACAGAGAGAACATGATTAAAGGAATAGGTTTGGGAATGAATAGGTAAAGTTCTCAGTCAAAGAAAAGTCTGACCTAGACTGGACTGAAGAATCAATGTTGAGAAGAAAGGCAAAATGAATTTAGACAGGTGTAGTGGTGCCAGACATTAGAAGACCTTAGAAGTCAGATGGAAGAGTTTAAATTTGCTACAGTAGGCAAGGACTTATTAGTTTAGAAAAGTGTGTGGGTGAGTTTTATATAATGAAGAACAATCTGAAAGAGGAGAATATCATGCCATAATGTCATCTCTTTAACTACATTATTCTCTTACTGATTTTGAATGACTACAAATTACATAACATGATGATCTAAAAATTAAACTTTGCAATCACAAGGAAAGGGAATTTTGGATTTAACAAGCTCAACCTCTCAGCTTCCTCTTCACTGAACTAGTCTCCAGTAAGGTAAACTAAAACTCAGCTCCTTAATCAGAGGCTAAAGATTATATGCCTTATCCCAGATAGATGTCCACAATTAATCCCTAGCTCTTTCATCAACAGGAAATAGCACCTAAAGCCTGTAAGCTTCCCTATAAAAAGCCTCTCTGATAATAAAATAACAGCATATATCTCTCACCCTCAGCACAAAGTAGTAGAATTCTCTACATGTATTTCTCTCCCAACTAAACTGCAATATAATTAAATAGCCTCTACTTTCTCCAACTACTAGGAATAGACCTACAAGGAGTACTCAATTCTAATACCTCCAATGAGCCTGAATAAATCCTCACACCTGAAACAATGACCTACATCACTAGCTGCACTCTACCTAGCTCACATTTATGGAACATTACCCTTCTAATACGCCGACCTTTTAGCAGAAAAATGAGTGGTAAATGAAGAAAAAAATATAACAATAAAACAAAAGACAAAATCAATTCAGAATTCCAAATCAAAGCAGTAATTCATGGGGTTGGAATACTGAGCAACAAACACATACATAAGAATATGTGAAGAAATAATTAAGGAAACAAAAATCTTATCCAATGACTTAACAAAGAAGTTATAAATAACAAAATAAATGCAGTCAGGGAAAGATAAAGATATAGCTAAATAATATTGATTAACAAGTTTGGTATGTAACAATTGAAAGAGCAATTAATTCTACCAAAAATTACACATTTGGGAAACAATATAATGAATAAAAATCATTGGATTATATAGCATCTTAGAAGATACAGAAAAATATAAAAAGCTAGGCATATTAGAGAACATAATTAGGAAAAAAAATTCAAAGAAATAAAGCCATAAAATAGTAAAGAGATATAATGCATAGTGCACTATTAGAGAGAAATGCTAAGTATGATTTACCAAGGCAAAAATTCATAAATTATAAAATTATAAGCACAAAGAAAAAATACCCAAAATATTGAGGAGAAAAAGAAGACCTATTTAAAAAAGAATATAAAATAACCTCAAATTTGGAACCAAATGTTTAAAGGCATTTTTGGATTCTTGAATCACAAATTTTTTTTTTATTAAAGCTTTTTATTTGTATAACATATGTATGGGTAGTTCCCCAACATTGATCTTTACAAAGCTTTCCATTACAAATTTTACCCCCAGTCCCCTCCCCTCCCCTAGATGGCAGGAAGTTCACTACATGTTAATAATGTTGAAATGCTTGAGAAGTTATGCAAGAAAAATCCTATCTACAAGAAAAAAAAAAGAAGAATCAGAGAAAGGCAACACAATGCAAGCAAATGTCAATAGAGATCATGAAAATGTTACATTGTGGTCCATATTTCATTTCCCTGTCTCTGGGTGTATATGGTTTTCTTCAGTGAACAATTGGAACTGGTTTGAGACAATTCTTTGTTGCAGAGAGCCATGTCCATCAGAATTGATCATCATGTAATACTGTTGTTGTTGTGTATGATGATCTCCTGATTATGCTAGTTTCACTCAGCATCACTTCATGCAAGTCTCTCCAGGCCTCTCTGAAATCATCCTGCTGGTCGTTTCTTACAGAGCAATTGAATCACAAATCTTTGCTTAAAAAACTAACCATTTCTTTAAAATTTTATCAACAAAAATTAAAAATTAAGGTGAATTCTTTAAGCAGTGAAAGAGGAAATCAAAATTGACCGAATAAGTTCTCAATTTAAAGAAAAAGCCTTAAGGCTGTAATTATTATATTGATCATGCATATTACTTTTAATTAAACATATTTATATAATATATGTGTGTGTATATATAGAGATTTGAATATGAATAAAAACCAATGCAATTTTATCTTTGTAACATCTCTCTTCCATACTACCTTGTCTCCTCTGATAACACTGACAGCATCCCAGTTCACAGTCCTCATCAATTCACACCTGAAATATTATAATAATCAACAGGTTGTGCTATCCCTGCCTCAAGTCTTACCCAACTCCAATCTATCCTCCACCCAGCTATCAAGTTGATCTCTCCTAAATTGTAAGTATATGTCATGCTCTACAGCTCTACCCCACCCACTTATTCAGTTAACTCCAGCTGTTCCCTATTACTTCCAAATTAATTCCAAATATAAAAGTTTCCCTTTTTGGCATTCAATGACTTTCCCACTCTAGCCTTCTTCTATCTTTCCAGTATTCTTTTACCTTATACTCCTTCTCATACTCCAATCCAGCAACACTGTCCTACGTACTGACCTTCCTACAAGACTTTCCAATCCTCAACTCCATTGACATTTTCCATTGCTGAAATTCTCAACCTCATCTCTACCTCCTACATTTCCCAGATTCCTTAAGGTCACAGCCAAAATCTCACCTTCTCCAAAATAGGATTCCTCCAATTTATCCTGGACATATATTTATACACAGTTGTTTGCATATTCTTTCTCCTACTAGACAAATTCTCGTGAGCAGGGATTTTTATTTTATTTATTTTATTTTACTTTGTTTTTGCCTTTCATTGTACTCTCAATCCTGACACAGTTCTTGATACATAGTATGCCCTTGATAAATGCTTGTTGAAAAACTGACAATTACATCATTATTTGAATTAAATTATATATCATGAGCACAAAAAAGGTAAAACATTTACTAATATGCATTTCATATAGAAAGAAAATTATCCTCCCCCCTATCCCGCCACCCCCCCGCATAAAAGCAATGTTATTAAAGTAGCTACTAAGGGCAAAACCCTTTATATGTAATTTTTAAGGGAAGTAAACCTCAAGAGGATGTAAGAAGAGTCTGAAAAACAGAACTATAACATGTTTCACTTAATAACTTTAATGGTTTGAATTGATGGGTGGTACTGTGAATGAAGAGATAACTGACCTTCAGAATCAGAGAGATTCTGATAAACACTTACTGACTCTAATTCTAACACTTACAGTGAGACTCTGGAAAATCACAACCAACCTCTCAGGGCCCCAGGTGAGTTTCTCAAACTATAAGTAGCAAAAAAAAAAAAAAAAAAACAAACTGAGCTGGTAAGGAAATTCCCCATAGGGAGCCCACTATTCCACTTAAATAAAAGAAACTGAAATAGCTAAAAATGATTAAAGTATATTTCCCTCCCTCTGGACAACATTAAAAATAAAAAGAAAATGAAAGAAAAGAAATCAAGTTCATTACTTATAATGGTAATTGTGAATGGTCTAAATTAGCCCCTCAAAAAGCATAGATTTAAAGCACCCATCAAGAAACAAAAGCTCTCAATATGTTGTATATTTGATGTGTTTAATTTTTGTCTTTATATCCAAAACCTAATGCCTAGCACATAGGAGGAGCTTCAGGAAGAAAGTAAATAAATATTGATTAAACCTCTACTGTGTTCTAAGCATTATTCTAAGTATTGTGGAGACAGAGAAAGTCAAAGAATAATACCTGCTCTTAAGGAGCTCACAATCTAGTGGGAGAGAGAGCATGCAAGAAATTCTATGGTTAAAAGTTAAACTGGATATTATCAACAAGGGAAAGATACTAGAATTTAGAGGGATCAGAAAAGAAACAATAAATGTGTGGACTTGCTCAATTGAAAAATAATAAATGCTATGAAAATTGAAAAGTAATTTGTTTTATGATTGGGTTAAATTAAAATTAGAAAAATGGGAACACTTAAATGATAATAATGAAAATACTGTATATCAAGATCTATGGGCCACAGACAGTTATTCTTTAAAAAAAAGTTTGTCTTTAAGTTCCTGCATTAATATGAATGAAATAAAAAAAATTGACTATAAAACCAAACCAAAACTATAATCCAAAAGACAGTAAGCAAATATAACTTATAAAGTTGAGAATTTTGCAAATAACTCACAAGGTAGACCCTAGAAGAGCAAGACCCTACTATAGTCTGTGTTTTCTAGGGACCTTGGCATAGGGATTTATGCCAAGAGTTTAAAAATATCTTTTAGTCCCCAACCTTCTTTCAGGATAGATTCAAAAAGCTTAACTTTTTTGTTTGAATTGGCCAACCCTTGTTATGCAAAAGCAAAGAGTTTTGGGTTTTTTTTTTGTTTTTTTTTTTTTTTTTGGCTTCCTATGCTGCTAGGAAATTAGAGGTATTAATATGGGAACTTATATTTTAACTTTCCTCGAGATGGAAATTTTCACCCTTTTGTATGTGGTCCAAATATTGCCAATGATGCTACCCATATGGGCTTGTTACTTAACATTTCTGGGTTTCAAATTCCTCATCTGGAAAATGAAGTCTTTGTACTAAATAGCTTCTGAGGGCTCCTTTGAGCTCTGTATTAATGATGCCATTTCCTAATCAAATACTTGTTATTGAATTTGTATTACTAATATGTCTAGCAACAAAATAATATGCATTGACTTATCGATAGTTTAAGTATTGTTACCAACCCATTGTATTAGAGTGCATATTTAATAAAATGGTCCCAAAAGTGCTGTGTATCACATTCTCTTCCTCTTCTCTTGATTTTTCTCCTCTCCAAAGCAGAAAAATAAATAATCTAATGACAGTAAATTAAGATTTCCTCTATGAAAAGTAAAGAAGGCAATGAGGGTTATTTTTATGGTGGCTAATTTAACAACAAAGCTACCTTTTGGGAAATAGTTGTGAGGATTCAAAGAAAGCTAGGTAGGTTTCTAAGATTTAAGAAGAAGTCAGCATTTGAAGGAGTGAGAGATGGAGTGGGGGAGAGGGGTGAGTAATGCTTAACATTGAAATAATGAAATCATGAAGAAAAATAATTCTGAGGAAGAAGAAAAAATTAGCAAACTCTAAATAGGTTGATTTGAATGCACAGAAAACCAAAGTTTTGTTTTGTTTTGTTTTGCTTTGTTTTTTTTTTTTGTTTTTCTTTTAGTTTGTTTTTTTCTACCAAAAAATAAGAGATGGAAACAATGGCAAATAATGGAAAAATTTTCTAAAAAATAAAACATGGCAAAATTTTCCTATGGACAATGAACAAAGGGCTAAAATTAAGAATGGGCTAAGGAGAACAGATGATAAAAAATTTTAAAAAAAGAAAAAATGAGTTTATGACCTATGTTAGTGGGGAAAGGAAGGAATAGGTTATTAGAAGTAGCTGGGATTTATAATAAAAACAAAGCAGCACTTGTCAATACTAATTTTGCTTGGTTTCCTTGTCAGAGGGGATATAATATAGAGTAAGACAGAGCACAAATCTAGCTAATAGGGAGCTGATACCCTTGTTAAGTAAGCATACAGCACAAGAATACTCTATTGCCTTGCATAAAATTGAGTCCCCAGGTCCAGATCTACAACATACTGGGATACTGAGATCCTGTTTCTGACAAACACTCTTTGGGCTTTTCAGAAAATTCCAAAAATCAGTTTCAGATGAGTGTTGGCCTGGATAAATCATTTTCTTCTCTGAGTAGATTATACAAGACATGTTATTTCATTAGTTCACTGGATAAATTAATACCTTGATAGATATTTCTCTGGGAGAATCTTTGGAAACCTGTAAGTTTCTCACTTGTGGTTTGTACTAATTAGAGTGATAAATTAGTAAACTCATTACATATTGGCAAGGAGCAATGGGAATTCAGGATGGTGGATTATCACATTTTCCCCACATATACATACTCATGCTCTCTCTCTCTCTCTCTCTCTCTCTCTCTCTCTCTCTCTCTCTCTCTCTCTCTCATCTCTCATCGACACAATCCCAAATCTTAACACTTTTAAGCCTTTGATTGTATTTGGATGAAAAGACCATTATTATCTTTCAAATTGCCTAAATATTTCATTAAAAGGCTAAGACAAATAGACCACATAATTTTATTCAGCTCTATTAAAAAATTCCATCCTCTAACTTTATTTGGGTATTGATTGGTATAGATCTAATCAAACTAGACATTAACATGGAAGTGAAAAAAAATCCATAGATCATGTTTTTAATCTTTTCTAAGAATGTGCTAATATATTTTGAAATCCGTTAGTTTTTTTTTCAAATTAAAACCTTTTAGTGATTATAGAATAATGAGTTTATTACAAGATTTAATAGATAACAATAATAGAAATGACATGTGGAATAGACTGTGTTATTCTTTATCAGTATTGTCACCGTCATTGTCTTAAAGGTCAGGGAGTTATGATTAAAAGCTAGCATAATATGCCTTCTATTAATTCAACATTCTAACTAAACCAATGCAAATGGAAGGAGTAATAAACTTAAAAGCTATTGAAATGGAATATTACAAAATTAGAAAGAAAAAGCCAGACCCCAAAGAACAACTATAAGAAGATGCCTTTTGCCCAGTCTTTTGAAAGCACAAGGTCCATAGGTGTGGAACATTTTATTATATTTTTATATGTTTGCAATATATTGGTTAATTTTACTGGGTTTTTTTCTCTATTTCCATTTTCTTTGCTTGTTCTTCTAGAAATATTCTTTGTTATATATGGAAGTTCTCTGGGAGAGTTCAAGGAAGGACTGAGAAAAATCTAAGCAAATTCAAACAAAAGTTATCAAATACATATTTATTATATAACATATACTTATTATAACATAATAATAAATCTGGCATAGTTCCTGTCTTCAAGGAATATGTGTATGTATATGTATATAGGCCATTTGAAGGTGGAGGGAGAAGAGGGGAGGGTTTATCTTCAGAGAGATGTCAAGGCTGCAGAACATTGATGTTGAATTATGAATATCTGAGTTCAAGTCAACCTATGACCAAGTTAGTTGGTGTATCCAGGCAATTTTTACCAATGAAATCATAATCTTAGACCCTTCTCCTTCACAAACAATAATTCTTGAAATCTAGAGTATACTGCCTTGCATAGAATAGCTGTTTAAGAAATGTTAAAAGAATGGGATAAGGGTGGGGTTTTTCTTCATGCAGGAACTTTTTGCAGGCCATTTCTAAAAGTACAAAAAAGGATCTCTATTTCTTCATTCATTTTTATTATCCCATGCTACTTCTACCATAGAAGCATAACCAGCCCAAGGTGACCAGGGCTTTGCCCAAGGACACTAACATTGGACTTTTACCATGTAAAATGTTAGAGATTAGCAACAATGGAGACATACAATGGCCTAACAGTAAACTAGTTTTTCTATCCTCATGCCTTCCCCTCTTCACACATACACACTCTGTGTATTTTACAGGTCCCAGAGGATCCAGTTACTACACTGACTTCCATTTTCAGATGCACAGAATAAAATTTGAAAGAATATGAATTTTTTTTTTTGCTTTTTTGTTGAGGCAATTGAGGCTAAGTGACTTGCCCAGGGTCACACAGCTAGGGAATGTTAAGTGTCTGACACCAGATTTGAACTCAGGTCCTCCTGACTTTAGGGCTGGTACTCTATCCACTGTGCCACCTAGCTGCCCCCTGAATTTTTTTAAAAGAGAGTCAAATGCAAAACACACTTCAAAAACAATGTAACACAAATTCTGCATAGATTATTTCTTATTTTTCACTGGGACTATATCTTTTCTTTGGTCATTGTTCTTCACACTTTCTGTGGCCTCTGAACATCACATAGTATATCAGTAAAATATCAGCCAGGGAGAAATAAAAGAAGACTTAACTTTTCTGGCTTATTGTTACACAGAATGGTAATAAGTTCATAAGCCTTAAATAAATTTAGACAAAAATAAATCTCTTTAAATTTTCTTCATAAAGAAAGACATACAACACAGAAAATCTTTCTACTAAGACATTCTTGAGTGCTTAAATTTAAATTATAGACCTGTGAGACTAGGAAATAGTTTAAAACTGTCAGATTGGGAATTCTTTAAAAGTGCTGTATCACATGGATTTAAAGTTAAATCCATAAAGAAGTTTGGACATAGACTCAGTTATCTTCCACTATTTGAGCAAATTTTGTCTTTACATTGTGTCCTTGTTACAAAGTAATGAGATACATTTCTATTGACCATTGATTATTGTTATTGTTCAACTAGTTTGGATCAAATCTCCCTTTTCACAATCCATTTCCTAATAGTGCTAATGGGTTTGCAGCTCATTTATAATGATCATATTGGCAGGGTTTAGCTGATGTTTTCAAATACTCAATAGGAAATTTTTTTTTACCCTCCTGAGTGCCTCTTAGTTGCAGGTAAAAATGTTAGTGTTGTTTGAGAGAGCTAATTAGAGCCAATTTCCACCTGAATGACCAGCAGTGGCATTAAAATGCCTATCAGATCTATTATATCCTTGTAACAGAGAGGTCTTACTTATCTACACATATATTGTGTTGAAACATTAACTATTTTATGAAATGGAATAAAACAACCACCTGGATTTAAAAATCAAAAAGTTTTCCAAATCAGTTTTAAAAATTGTATTTCACAAGCCAATATCTTGAGAGACATATAAAATATTATCAAACTTACCAGGATCTCAATAAAGGATGACCAGGTGAATTCTGGCAAAATGACAAGAATAGGTAAGTAAATTTCAAGCTCTCCAGATTTCCTCTACAAACAGAACAAATTTTTACCTCAGGGCAAAAAAAAAAAAAAGATTAGTGAAAAATAAAGTACACTTGAGGCAAAAGAAGGGTCCTCCTGGAACAACCCAAGAATACCCAAAGAAAGAACCCAAGTGGGGATTAACTAGATGAAGTGAAACACCTATACAGAAGTGGGGAGCCCTCGGGATAACTGGGTTAGGCTGGAGCATCTATAGGAAGCACAGAAACTTTCACCTCCTGGACAGTGTGTGGAGTCTGAGTCTGAATTTGGAAAGACTTAGGGAACCTCTGCTGATCAGGAACATTTGGCCCAGGTGTGCTGCAGGGACATGGCTCTGGGTGAGAAGGAATCAGCATACTGGTGGGGCAGGGATCATGCTGGCTGCAGGCATATGGAGAAGTGGGGAATTTTTGGTTTGGAGTTCCAGGTCAGAGAGGCTAGATAAAATGAAGCCAGAGGCATCATCCTCCATCCCATGATTGGAGGTACTTACATTAATAAATCTCATTAAAAAAAAAAAAAAAAGATGAATTGGCAAAGAAGGAAGAAACTTACTATGGGAATAGAGAAGACTGGGATTCATCTTCAAAGGAGGACACTAAAGTAAAAACAACAAAGCTTCTTCTACCCCAAAGATTTAAATGATTCCCAGCCAAGAGAGAATTTAAAGAAAAACTCAGAAAAGACTAAAAATCAAATGAGATTGATAAAAAATATAATAATAATAATAATAATAATAAATAAAAACTATAGGAAAAACAAGATTATGAAAAATGTTAACCAACTAGAAAAGGAAATATATAGTCTTAAAGAAGAAAATAATTCTTTGAAAATGAGAATTGGGAAAGGGGATACCAGTAAAGCTATAAAAGACCAAGAAATAATAAAACAAAATATAAAGAATGAAAAAAGATTACAGAACAGAACATGAAACATAAGAAAAACAACAGATCTGGAGAACAGATCAAGAAAAGAAAATGTAAGAATAGTTGGACTACCTGGACAGCTGTGTCCAAAAAAAAGAAGCTTGATACAATAATGCAAGAAATAATCCAAGAAAATTGTCCTGAAGTGATAGAACATGAGGAGAAAAAATAAAAATTAAAAAAAAATCCACCAATAACTACCTCAAAGACATCCTTTGTACTATTAGACATATTGGAATATTATTGTCAAATTTCAAAATCTCCAGATCAAAAAGAAAATTTTGCAAGAAAGAAAAATAAATAAAAAAAAAAAAAAAATCAACAATTCAAATATGCTGGAGCTATAATTAGATGTATGCAGAATTTAATAGTAGCCACAAAAAAAGACTCCAGGTATGGAATCATATCTGACAATCAAAAAATCTAGGCCTGTAGCAAAAAATACCATATCTAGCATATATAATATTGCATGAGAAAAAATTGGGCATTCAACAAATTTGCAAATTTTCAGGACTTTGTCTCAACCAACCCCAAAACTTAATAGAAAATTTAGCATATGAAAGCAGATATCAAAGATTAATTTCAAGGAACCTAATGTGGATAAATTGTTTCCATTTTTACATAGTAATTTATGCTATATGTTCAAGATTGGCAAAAGTAATTGGGTAGTTTTTTTTGTTTGTTTGTTTGTTTGTTTTTGCTGAGGCAATTGGAGTTAAGTGACTTTCCCAGGGTCACACAGCTAGGAAGTGTTCAGTGTCTGAGGCCAGATTTGAACCTCAGGTCCTCCTGACTTCAGGGCCGGTGCTCTCTCTACTGTACCACTTAGTTGCCACTGATTGCATAGTTCTAAGAAGAAAAAAAAATGGGGCAAGATTGAATATGATTTGATTGTAAAAAAGCAAAACTATCTAGGAAAAGATAATTATGTTATACCAATGGGATGTAGAGGAAGAATAGACTCAGCGACATTAGAGGGGGGAAGAGAGTTCATAGTTCTGAAAACCTACTCACATCACAAATGGGTGAAATAGGCAACTCTACATATGTACCATGCAGGATAGAGCAACCTCTAAAATCTATAAAGAAATAAGTAGGCAGGGAAGGGAGAAAGGAATAGAATAAGAGGTGGTATAGAAGGCATGTAGATTTATGGTGGTGGGACAAGGTGTATAGATTAATTGGAAAGGGATAAGGAAGGAGGAAAAGAAATAAAAAAAAAAGGAAGGAAAGAGTAGGGAGAGAATACAAGGGATGGATACATGGATGGGGGGAGGTTAAGACAAGTTGAGGGGAGGAATTAAAGTAGAAAACTTAGCAAGAAAAACAGTTATACTATTTTGATTGTTTTTCCCCTTCAAGCTAATTGTTCTTGAATGAAGCACTTTCACTCTCTCCTGTTTCCACCCATTACACAACAAGTACCTGTTTAGAGCATAGCTTTCTAGTACAGGCTATCAGTGAAAAAAAAAATTCTCACAAGGCCAGAGAAACTTCTTTTTGTATCCCTATGAATATTTTATCCTCTCTTTTTCTCTGATTTGTCCCCCCCCTTCCTTAAAATGATAGCTTGAAATATATCCACCTGAACTTGTTCTTTGGCAATTCCATTTGAGAATCTGCATGTCACAGTGCATAGAATGTTGGCCTAGAAGTAAAGGAGAGATGGGTTCAAATTCAGTGACTTTAGTCACTTAAATACCTGTGTGATCCTGGACAACTCAAAAATTCTCTCTGACTTTGTTTCCTCAGTTTTAAAATGTAGAGGTTGGACTAGCTGTAAATATATGATCCTCCAACTAATAGCCAAAGATCTATAAGTATATTTATCTGAAGCTAAGGTCTATGTCTTACTCCTTTGACACATCCCTTCCTTTGGATTAGCCTGAGGTGGAACTTATATAAAAATTTTATAGTGAGAAACTACAAGTCTTTCCTATATAGCTAATAAAACAATCTAGGAAGACATAGTGTTCTAAAATAACTTTAAATTGTCTGCTAAAAAGGTTGTCTGCAATAAATATTACCTAACAGGACTTTCCAGAACTTCTAAGAACTGAAAATTTTAAAAATTGGGAAAATGCTGCAACTAGAAAATATATTACAGACTGATAGTTAAGTATAGATGGTCATAGAAGGTCCTAACATATAAACAATATCTTCTAAAAATGCAAAGATCCCAGGCTCAATTTGTTATGTTCTGATGTCAGTTCATAATGCACCATGTTGTAAAATTCAAAGCTGCAGTGCTAAATCACAATTTATAAGTTGATAATCAATCATTTCTGCCAGCTAGAAAACAACAAAATTAATTAACATTTAAAAAGAAACTTCTTTTAAGGTGTGTAATTCTAAACAAACAAATTACTTTTTTAAAAAAACCTACATAATGATAAAGCCCCTCATGGAATCGTTTGTCCTTAAATTCAGCTGTAGTTATGACCCTGAGAGATGATTAGTAAATTAGACTTCTTAATTAGCATTTTGCATAATTCATTGAAATTATAATGTTCTCATGCATTTGATTGTCAAGGTGCAGATGTGCTAACATGGAGTTATAATTTTCTCATTTAAATAACTTTTAGTAAAAACTTCCAGTTTTTTATAGTTCTATTGTTTAGAACTCACTATTGCTCATTTGAAATTTTAAAAAGCCATATGAATTCAGAAGTAGATTTTGGAACCTGCCTGAATGATTATAACAGTCTGTTGGGGAGAGGTGTGGATGTAGAGAAAATTTGATTTTTAAAATTTACAATGCATTCAAAACTACTCATACCAAAATAAAAATAAAAATTATTTCTAGCCAAAGTGTTTTTCTATTTATGTAACTACTTAATTATGCCCAAATAATTTCAAACACAAAACTAAAATACAAGCAAGAAAGGAAGTTGTGTTACTCACTAACCTACAACATCACAGTCCAATTTATAATCACCGGAGCACTGGCAATGGAATGAGTTGCATGGAACTGAGTTGACATTTGGCAGTCATTCAAAAACCAAGAGATGTGTCTAAAATTCATTTTGGTGAGATACACATTTTGTAGCTGTCCAGATTGCAGAAACCGATGAGATGGGGGAGTGGAGAGGCAAGGCCAAAGAAGGGTCTCCTTTTCATAGTGCCATGCAAGGTTATACTGCAAAATATGGTTAACAGGATGCCTCTGCCCACTGTGGAAAGATATGAAAAAAAAAAAACAAGCAATCACCCAAAAAGATGGTTATTCCCCAGAAGCAGCAGGTGCTCCAGGAGTCTCCATTTGAAAACCTATAATGACAGTTGTGACTGATAAATGGAACTAAATGTTTCCAAAGAGATGAGAGAATAAGGGGACCTGCATTGTTGGCTGTCAGTCACAATTACGTGTGAGGGAAAACTCTCAGCTTCAAGCAGTAACATGGACTCAGATGGTAGCTTCTTATCTGCCCTTGTTACTGGTACTAAGAATGTCAGTCCCTGATGCTGTCATTACTGGGACCACATGTACTGGACAGTATGAAAAAGATTTCTCAGAAGAAGGGTCCAGGAGGAAGGAGTAACAAAGTCTGAGACAAATGTTTCCTCTGCATATATGTGTACCTGTTTTTCAACCTCTCTTCTTTTGAATGTGAAATAATCAAATTCTGGAAAATAGTTTGGAAATTTAGGGAACCACACACACACACACACACACACACACACACACACACTTGATATATATGTGTCTATAACTATTCTACCACCAATATAGAATTTAAGGTCCCTGAAAACATTTTCTTAAAATGTGTATTCACTTTTTTAAAATGTGTATTCTCATTGCACAGTAACTGACACAGAGTATGTATTAAAGTTTTATTGACTAATAGAGTATTATATGAATTCACTTACATGGTCACAAATATAAAGATATATACATATATGTGTGTGTGTATATATATATATTATATATACAATGCATACATACACTCCTACTCTCATATAAATATAAGTTTTCTATAACCTTTTCATAAAATATTTATAAGAAATAAATGATTGTATTTAAGGAAACATTTGGCAATATGCCTAAGTGCATATATATATATATGTGTGTATATATGTATATATATACACATATAGGTTTTTTTTTCAGAGAGAGGGAATAAACTTTTTAAAGAAATTTCATAACATAGTAAAGGGCTAGGATCAGTCTTGGATTGAGAAAGAGCAGATTCATTAAATACATATCGGCTGTGTGAGCTTGAATAAATCATTAACCACTCAGGTTGCCAGGCTAATCTCTAAGTCTATAAATCACAGAGTAAGAATCAATATGTACAATACTTTGGACTTCACCACCATGTCACCATGTTTGGCAACTTCTCCACCTCATCTCTTTTCAGTTTCCTTTTGTGCATTGTCTTCCCTCATTTGATTGTAAGTTCCTTGATGGCAGGAACTGGTGTGTGTGTGGTTTTGTTTTGTATCCCCAGGGTTTGGCACAATGTTTAGCACTAATAAGAATTTAATAATATTTATTGACTAAATGATTGACTGTGATTAGAATGATTCCTTAACTATATTTCCTATACCAGTGAAATCATGGTTGTAATTTTAAAAAAGTATATGTGATATGTGTGAGTGCATAAATACATATTGATTCCTTGACTTTCCAGAAAATTTTTATTATTGTATATTCAAATGGCTAGTAGCATTAAAATACCTCTGTGTAGTTCTGGAATTCAGTCTCTGGTAAGTGAGTTTTTGAAGAGATTCTGCAATATCTGGATCCAAGTAGCTCATAAAATGAATTCAAACACTTGTAGTAGCCCAGATAGCAGACATTGATTGGTATAGAGTTCCTGTAATACATGTCCAAATAACACACTACTGTTTCTCATTAATCTTCCATTCCAGAATATCAGGTCTATCCTATTTTCAGATGACTATATATCAAAAATGAAGTTATAGTTAGACTAGCTTTAAAATATAGTAATTTTTGCTATCTTATATTTTATAGAAGGTATGGTACAAAACATCTTCCAACATAGACCTGACCAGGAGGTTGTCATTTTAACAGGTGGGAACTCTGGTCACATAAAATTCCAATGAATATAAAAATGATCTTTAATTTTAGATTAGTTTTTATCATTTTAAAAATATTTTTAAACATTAAATTTTTTTTTAACTTTGAAATATTTTCTCTCTCTAGCCTCTCCTTTACCTACTGAGAAGGCAAGCAATATGATACTTATTATACCTGTGAAAGCTTGAAAAATATATTTCCATATTATCCATGTCATAGAAAAAAAATGGAAGAGAGAAGATTTTACTTCAATATGCACTCAAAGTTAATCATTTCTCTCTCCAAAAGTGGATAGGAACTTATATCAGGAATTTTTCCAGATTGTCCTAGATCATTATGTTGATCACAATAGCTAAGTCTTTCACAATCAATCATCATTACAATATTGCTGTTACTGTGTACAATGATCTGGTTCTGCTTACTGTATATAAATTCATATGATACTCCCAGGATTTTCCAAATGGAATATCATGTTCCAAATCTTCGGTTTTCTTTAACATGGAAGCAACTAAATCTTGTGTGACACCTACTACAGCTCCATGTTATTCAAAATACTTGAAAGTTCTGGAATTTGGCTCTAGAACTCACAGATAATGTTTGTTATTGGTTTTAGATAAATACTACTTAATCCTTTATAGTAAGATTCTACTGATTTCTATAATCTCTATTTTTTCACAGTTTAAAATTTTTTTCTAATTTTATTTATTTAATATTTTTCCCTAGTTACATTCAAAACATTTTTTTTCATTTGTTTTAAGATTTTTAAGTTCTAGGTTTTCTCCCTTAACCCCACCCACAAGGAAGAAACCACATGTGAATTTATGTAAAACATTTCCATAAAAGTCAAATTGTGAAAGAAAACATAGATCTCTCACCCTAATGAAAACAAGAACCCTCAAGAAAAATTTAGTTAAAAAATAAAGAAACAGAGAAATAGAGAATGCTTCTATCTGTATACAGATTCTACCAATTCTTCCTCTGGGTATGGATAGAATTTTTCATCATAAGTCCTTCAGAGTCGTTGTGGATGATTGTACTACTCAGAGTAACAAAATCATTTATAGCTGATCAACTCAGAACATTGCTATTACTTTGTATAGAGTATATTTCACTTTGTTCATGGAGGACTTTACAGGTTTTGCACTTTTTCTTGAAAGCTTCCTGCTCATCATTTCCCAGAGAACAATACTATTCCAGCAGAGAAACTTGTCTCAAACTTTTTTGTTTACAATTAATATTGATAAGTTCTTGATGACAAAATTGTACATATTATCTTTTCATATAAACAGTCCAATATGAACAACATAATTTTGTTTAATCCTTTATAATTTCTCTTTCCTGTTTACCTTTTATACTTTTCTTGAGTCTTGTATTTGAAATTGAATTTTTTATTCTCCTCTGTTTTTTTTATTAGAAATACCTAAAACTCTATTTCATTAAATATCCATTATTTGCCTTTTTGAAAGATTAGCCTTATTTTTTTCTGAAAAGATTTTCTTGATTATAAAACTAGCTCTTTTTCCCTATTGGATATCACATTCTAAACCCTCTACTCAAGTAAGATAGATTTTCTAAGTCTTGTGTTTTCCTGACTGTGACTCCTTTAATGTGGAAGCCACTAAATGTTGTGTGATCCTGACTGTGGTTCCATCATATTTGAATAATTTTTTTGCTGGCTGCTTCAACTATTTCATCTTTAAACTAAACTCTGGAATTTTGCTATAATATTCATAAGAATTTTCATTTTAGGTTGTGATTGATAGATTCTTTCAATTTCTATTTTATACTCTATAGGAGTCCCTGATAATTTCTTGAAATATGATCTTTAGTTTTTTTTTCTTTAATCATGTCTTTCATATAGTCCAGTAATTCTTAATATTTTTTTTATTTTCCCCAGTTTTACATGAAACATTTACATGAAAACATTTTTACATTTGTTTTTAAAATTTTGACTTCCAGATTCTCCCCCTTCCTCCTTACCCCTTCTACCAATCATTGAGAAAGCCCATGTGAAATTGGGCAAAGCATTCTTTTGACTTCATTTTGTTTCTTGATGTCTCTTGAAATCATTATCTTCTAGTTGCCCAGTTCTTATTTTTAAAAATATTTTCCCCTTGGTGAATTCTTTTCTATAAGGGCTCCCCACCTCCAGTTAATGTGCCTCTTTTAACATTAAGCTAATATTGTTTTGTAAAGTGATACTATCTATGATGCTTGTGCCATCATAATTGAGATTTTTAATTCTCTTTTCATAATTTTCTTTTTCTTTTCTCTCTCTCTCTCTCTCTCTCTTTTTTTTTTCTGAGGCAATTAGGGTTAAGTGACTTGCCCAAGATCACACAGCTAGGAAGTGTTAAGTGTCTGAGGACATATTTGAACTCAAGTCCTCCTGACTTCAGGGCTAGTGTTCTATCCTGTGCCACTTAGCTGCCCCCATAATTTTCTTTCCTCACTTTTCTAAACCAATTTTCCCTCTATCAATCTTATTTCTTTACCTCACCTAGGAATTCTTGTTGGTCTGGAGCCCAATTTGCATTTTTTCTTTGAGGATTTCTTTGCAGTTTTCCCAACATCGTTGTCTTCTTCTGGGTTCATTTCATAGTTTTCCTTCATCTCTCTCTCTCTCTCTCTCTCTCTCTCTCTTTCTCTCTCTCTCTCTCTCTCTCTCCCCCTCTCTCTCATTAATTATTCATTTTCCTAGACTATTTTATTTGTCTTTGAATTTTATTTTAAAATTGGACTCGTTTCCTAGTTGTATGTGTGGGATGAAGGAACTGTGACAAGTTTTAGTTTTTGTGTGTGTTTGTGTGTGTTAGGGGTTTGGAAGTTGTCAGGGACTCCAAGTTGGTGTGATCTGAAGAGAGATGTGGTTACAGCTCTCCTAGTCTCTACTGTTACCCTAGAAGGGTCTATGATACTAATTCACATTCTTTCTCAGGGCCTCTGCATCCTTGGGACATAAGTGGCACTGATCCTCAGAGCCCTAATTCTTTGTGACTGAAATTGATCCTGCTTCTTAGTAAAACTGTTTCTTTACTAAAAATGCTCTTCTCCTACCTTGAACTTTGGCCTAGGTAGGCAATGGAGCTGTCAAACAGTCTCAGGCCCTGTATTCAAGGCTAGCACAGGAGTCCTCTCTAATCCCTTGTAAGTAGTTGTCAGGTCCCCTTACTCTCTCCAGCTTGAGAGTTCCCAAAATTGCTATTGCTTTTCTCACTACTACCTACTCCCACCATTAATGATGCCTTTGAGTAGACTCCAGGCCCATATCACACATCTCTCGATCCAACCTTCTAAGTTTTCTTGGACTGGAAGAATGTCTCCCCCAGAACATTTCTTGGGTCTATCACACCAGAATTTGAGTTAAGGCATTATTTTAAAGTTGTTTAGAAGGGATTTGGGGGAGAGATTAGCTGAGTGCTTGCTGTATTCTTATATCTTGCCTCTGCTCCCACAGGTCACTGACTTTAATTCTATTGATTTAAAAATTCTTTATTCAGAAGAAATTATTTTTTGCATTTCTCTTCTCAAAAGATTTAATACAAGTAATATGAATTCCTTGGAGAAATTTCATCAGTAAAATTGTGGAAATGTCTGTTTCTCTTTTAATTCATCTCTATTCTATCCCTGTCCACTTTCACATACACACACTATTCTCATGCTGCTACAATAGGTCAATCCTTCCTTTTTGTAGGAAAATATTTTGAAAGGAAGGTAGAAGCTTCAATGATACTAGTATCTAACAATAAACACAGAAATTAAAGCATACATATGTTTTCAAATATTGTACCAAGTGAGTAGTCCAATTTTTTGACATAGAAAAAGGATAAAAAACAATTGGAACTCTGCAATTATAATCTAATTTCTTTTTTTTTCAATTTCATCTTTATTGTTGAGTTAGAAAACTTGAGCATACTCACATCTATATATCTTTCTTGACTTTAGAATTTTTTTTTATTATCTCTTAGGTCACTGGATGTTTTTGCTTAGGTTTATAGTTTATTTCATGTGATAATTCTTTTAAATAACATAATTCCTCAGTCTCTCTTATCAGGTAGTCAACAATCTGTAAGCAGGATGACACAATGGAAAAGGTATTGAGTTGGGAGTCAGAAGACTTAGATTAAAATTCCAGTTTGTAAAATGAAACATGCTATCTGTTACTTGTGTAACCTTATAAACGTCACTTACCTTTGTGGCATTGTTATCTGTGTAACCTTGCACAAGTTATTTAACCTCTCTAGACCTAGGTTTCCTCATTCATAAAATGAGGAGATTACAGTGGACAGTCTGTAAGGGCCCTTTATATTCTAAATAAATGATCCTTCTAATAACTTTCTGTTAATTATTTGAATGTTCCAGGAATATTTACATTTCAAAAGAATCTTCCTAGTGAATGTCTCTATAATGGTGCCATTTCAGAAACTGAGACATCTATATGGGAAAACAAAATTAGGACTATCCAGGCTTTCTTAAGGCCACCCAACTCACACTACTGAATTGATTATATACTGTGCCTACACATAAGATATGTACATATGTGTGTGTATGCACACACACACATATATGAATATATATATACATCTTTCTCCTACCTTCTCTCTCTGTCTCTCTCTTTCTCTCTCTCTCTGTCTCTCTCTCGTGTATATGTGCGAAATGCATATCTAACAGCAAAGTTCCAGGAAAGATGGAACTGAATATTTTGAGAGTTCTTTTTTCCAGTATGACACTAATTGAAAAATGCTAGCTAGAATAGAGAAAGCTAGAATACATTTAGTTAGAGACTGTTTATTTTGTTTATAAATTGGCAGTCAAAATTTCTGTTCTTATTTTTAATAAATATAATTATTTGATAATACTGGTATACTTTTTCCAATCATGGCCTTTAACCTAAAAAGGTAAGCATCAATATTCAAATTCTTTTTATATAACCTCATTATTCTAAGGAGATAATTTTTTATATGTACATAGTATTATTACTATACACAGTAACTCTGAGATTGATATGTGATATTTATAATGTCTTCAATTTGAGGACTGAGAAACCTGAGCCTGAGAAATATTAAATTATATGGTCAATCATATAGTACTTAAAGGTTCAGAGAAAAAGGGATCTATAGACAAATAACTGAGCATTCAGGTATCTGTTAAATTTGACTAATGTGATCAATGTTTGAATTATCAGACAAATCGATATCCACAATTGAGACTCAAATCATTGGACAAAAAGCTAAAGAAAAACTTGCAAAATCAGTTCTGTTTACCACTTCAAATAATAGTCCCATAAAAGTACACAACTCTTGGTCTGAACAAGATTATTTTAAACTTGAATTTAAAGAAGAGAGAACAATGTGTAGATAGAACTTAAAATCAAATTTCAAAGAAAAAAAATGGCATGTAAAGAAAAACAAAACTACATGTAAATGTATCTCATAGCTATTGACAGGTTAATCTAAAAGAATGATTAGACAATTTGTGTGTGTGTGTGTGTTCCCCCCAAAAAAAAGAACATGAATGGTATGAGTGAAAGTTATAGTAGAATAAATTGTAATTTACCAGAACTTCCTAACAATTAGAACCACTTATAAGAAGAAGAAAAATCTAGAGATTGTGAGTTTCTCTTCATTTAGATATTCTGTCAGAAATTTAATAGGGAAAAATGTTAAGGGATTCATGTATTACACCAAAGATATCCCCTCATATTCTGGTATTTCATGATTATTGGTATAAAATCCCATCTTGAAATCTCTCTATTAATGTTATACATTATGGGTGTCAAACACAAAGTACTTCTTTTAATTAAATTTCATTGATATCACTGAAATGTGGTAGGATGGGTATTAAGATTATATAGACCAATAGAAGAGCATATTTTATTGAGAAGTAATATTTCTCATGGAAAAATGGATAAGTAGAATTTTATGTCAAAAGATGCATACATATATGGAAATTCATAAATCAATAAGTGAAACCAGAGTAGAAATCAACTAGATACAGATGAAAAGAGAAACAAAAATGATACTCCTGTGGAAATATATTTTAGAATATTTAATGAAACTAGAAGACATAGATGATGCTACCTTACTAGACATGATAAAAATGATTAATATTCCAGCAATTCAGCTGCATTCTAGGCATCTGAAAATATTTTTATTACACTGAAAAAAGAGTATTTGATAAATATTTGACTTAGTCAATTGATGATTTTATTTTTCCAAAGGTTAAGAAAAAAACAAATTCTCCCAAACTGGAATTAAATATATCTAAAAAGAAAAATTAATGTGCAAAGAAAAAGAAATGCAATTTTTGGAAAACAAGTCCCCATTATCATCTTAGAGTTTAGTATGGTCAAGGAAAGGAGCCCTGGGTATAGGCAGACATAAACCTCATACCTTAGAAAGATTCTTTTCAGAAAAGGAATAGATACCATCCATCAATTACACATTTTATATGAGCAATGTAACTCAATAAAATTGGGAAACTCTCAAAAATAGTAGCATTGATGACAATCATTAATAAGTCCAATGAATGATTGTTTAGGTTCATTGTTTAGGTTATGATAACTTAAAATGAAGGTAAAAATAGAATTATTATCTCTTCTGGGAAAGAACTTGAGGGTCTTCCTCTCCAAAATTTTTATTTTGTGTTAGCAAATTGGACCATCTTTTGTCTCAAAAGAAATATCAAAAAAAAAAAAAAAGAAGAAGAAGAAACCAAGCTATCCATAATAGAGAAGTATTATTAGTTTTTTAATGAGCTATAATTTTGGAAGAATGTATAATAAAAGTTATATTAGAAAGAGTAGCACAAGTCTGTAAAAACAATTTTGAGACTAAATATTAAGATCGAAAATAAACTTTCAAAAATCTGTGCTTGAAGCAAGCATTTTTGACAAACTCACCATTTGAAGCCAATATGTATTTTTGAATAACAAAGACAATTTATTTCTGGGTGCCTTTTTAAATTATTTTTTTGATGAATCCAAGTCTCTGAACCCAGACAAATTATATCACAGGATACAGAAATAACTTCTAAATGTGATTGAATAGTCTCTTTCTGTAAGTCCTAGAAATTGTAGAAAATAGAAGATAAGCCAGAAGATGAAATGTACTGATATCTTGATTTTCAAAAAAAGGTGGGGTATATCTTTTCTGGAAAATATACTCTAGTGAGCATGACACTTATTTGGAAAATTAAAGGATAGTGGGGTTTTGTCTTTAAAAAAAAGATTTATGAGCACTTAGAAAGAATAAAGTATCTTCACAAATTTCACTAAGAACAAATCATGTTAAAAACTAAACAAATTTTCTCCTATTATAGAATCTTACCTCGGTTTATTGTAATAGTTTTCTTTTTGCTGTCTTCTAATACACCTTTCCCTCAGGTTATGAATATTTCTTTCTTATGCCCAATTTGACCATACTGTACATTCCTATTCAAAACTCCCTCAGTGGATCTTGATTTCTAGAAAAGGGATGAAATGTTTCATAAGTCCTTTATTTAATTAAAAAAAACAAAGAAAAGTAATATGTTATAATACTGAATACAAATACATAGATGACATAAATTGTCAGGGTCAGTGGTTTTGATTTGTTTGGTTTTTGATTTATTGTTTAGACAATTAGAAGTCACCAAAAGATTTTGAGTAAAAAAGTTATGTGGTCAGAGCTGTGCATTAAGAACATTACTCAGGCAATTGTGTACAGTACAGATTAGACAAAAGATGATCTGGAAACAAGAAGGCTACTCTAGACTATAAGATCCTGAAAACAACTATATCCAATTCCCACTTCCATTATTGGATCATGTTCCTAGAGCTTGGCTCCATCTGTTCTCAAGGTTCTATATTCTGGTAACCTTCTGGCTTCCACTGAATGAACAATAATAACTGCAGCTCAAGTCTCTGAGGTTCATTGTTTAGGTTTTGATAACTTAAAATGAAGATAAATAGAATTATTATCTCTTCTGGGTAAGAACTTTGAGGGTCTTCCTCTCCAAAATTCATATTTTGTGATGGTAAATTAGACCATCTTTTGTTTCAATACTTGCCTGGCCCTTGATCATTAAATAGGTATTTCTTTAGACAAACTGAACAAAGATCTAATTTGGAAAGACCTAAGTCACCTACTATATTCTATGCCATTGACAGTCATTTTGATTTTTATCTTGCCACTGGACTTTGATAACTGCTAAGGAGAGAGACTGACAACTTTGCCAGTTTTTTCTTACTTAAATCCAATCATTCACAAGTCAAGATAACAACCTTCTCATGGTCATTGATCTTCTTTGAGAAAATAAAATGAACATAGGGGGATTAATTCTATAAAGCTCAATATGCCCAAACCAACCCATCCCCACTGTGTCCTTTCTCACAATGATTATCAATTAATAAATTAGTTAGCTTTAAGTAGATTCTAGAAAAGTATATTTTTAAGTTGTTACAAGTACAATTAAACATTATATGCCCACAAAAAAAAAGAAAGAAAAAGGGAACATTATGCAATATACTCAATTCCAAATATATACAGAGTACAAGAAAGTAGATTCAAGTTTAGAGAACACATGGCAAAATATAAATATATATATGATTTGTGTTAAGCTACAGTAGGAAATCCCCAAACCATCAAACCATTTAAAGTTTATTAGTTGCTCCTCTGGACAAAGGGGAGACCAGGCCTTCCTCAAAATCAATATCTTGGGGAAGCTAGGTGGCACAGTGGATAGAGCACCAGCCCTGAAGTCAGGAGGACCTGAGTTCAAATCTGGTCTCAGACATGTAACAGCTGTGTGATCCTGGGCAAGTCACTTAACCCCAATTGCCTCAGCAAAAAAAAAAAAAAAAAAAAAAAAAAAATCAAGATCTTGCTTTCTCCTCTAGGTGGTTTCTCCTTAAAGAAGTGCAGAAAATCAGCATTTATGTCAATTTCTAGAAATCAATACCTTTAAAACTTGCTTGATAATTTACAGATGATCCCTGGAGCTTGGCCAAGTTTCCATAGGCTACAGATCAATTTAGCATTTAAAGCCCTTCTTTTTACAATTCCAATCTATTGTTGCAGATTTATTTCATAGAACTTCCCTTCATCTTCTTAGTATCTTGTATAAACTATACAATATTCTACTCCTCAGTAAAATCACACATTCTCTCCGTGCATTTTTCCTGAATTAAATGCTACTTCTTCCTCACAAGGGAAAACTGGTAATATTTTACAGACTATTTAATCCCATCATATGTTTCTTTATCTATTGGATTTTGGTTACTACAGTTCTGCTTCTTTTGAAATATTGCTATTTTGTGATTTACAGATAGCTTCACTGAAAGAATATAGTATTTTTAAAGTAGGAAATACTTTTATTTTCTTCCTCTTAAAAATGCTGTTATAAATGATAGTTTCAAGGTTGGAAAATAGGAGAGAGAAATAAAGATGATATAAAAATAAAAAATATGTCTAAAAAACTTTTAATTTTTTTAAAAGTTCAACTTTGTATTTAAGATTAATTTGCTTCTGAAATTGATTATTATATCATAGGTTATACAACAAGAATTCTCCATCATTTTATAAGAAAATTTTCAAACTGTTTTGTGACCTACTAAAGTAAATATACACACATATATTTAATGGATAGTAATCACACTGGGTTTTATATTCTCTGTAATTTTAAAATATAAGGTGGGGAAAATGTGGTTTGTGGTAGAAAATTGTATCTCTCTTCCCCTGTCATATTTGTATCAAGAGTACTCTCAAAAAGTGCATAACTCATTCTCATAAAGGCTTTCTTGACATGAGAACATAAGTGTAAGTGTAAGTACCTATTGATTTCTTTTTATCTTTTTATCCCCTAACAATATTATCCATGATCTTTTCTAATTACTTGGTTTCTTCTCTTTTAGATATCTGGAAAATCAATCCCTTTCTGCTCAAACTGTCACCTCCAGCACAGCTTTATTCTATTTGTAAATTGCTTCAGCTATTTACCTTTCCTTTTTTTGTTTCTTTCATATCTTTTGTTCTTTATATAGCCTTTTGGAAACTCTGGTTAGAGTACAATACCTTGTTAATGCAAACAGATCTCTATGCTTTTTTCCTCTGTTGTCCTTTTGGTATAATTTACAAATGGTCTTGGAATTCTCTGGAGTTGGTCAAATGTGAAACATTCAGATATTTGTTTTTCTCTCCACTGCTGCTTTGTCAGGCTATACTTTGATGCTTCCTTGGATTTTTGATCATAGTTATGTACATATTGATTCCAAAGGCACATATGGAAATACATTTACTGGTAGATTCTCCATAGGATTTTATTGTATATGTCTATCGGATGTTCTGAGACATTCTCTAGACCACTGATATTAAGCTCAAATAAAAAGAGGGGACACTAAACTATGTATAAAAATCCTTGAGGGTCACATATTGATTTAGTTTTAAGATTTATTAGTATCAGTTTTACCATATTTTTATGTAAACAATTATCAAACAATTCCCTATTACATTTTAATTTGGTTCAGATTGTACTCAGGAGTTTAGTGGGTCATATGGCTAGTGGGCAATATGATTTATACCTCTGCACTAGATCACACAATGTTATGAGGCTATCAGTGGAGATTCATTTATTTCCCTTCATTGTTGCTACTGATAAACTCTTTTGATACACTTATTTTGTAGACACTAAAAATATTGTGTATGCTATTCCTGATACACAATATTTTTTTGTGCTTTAATAATGCACTATTGTATATTTTCACTAATCATATGACTTTCCATTGCTCTTTGGATAATTAATAATATTAATACTTAAAAATCTACAATATTCCATAATGCAATTTCTATTTTTTCTCTCCATAAGTATTTACAAGTAATTTTTTTTTCCCAAGGATCAGACATTTGCTGTGTAAAGTAGTTTCTATTCTCTTTTATTGCACTGTTTTCCTTGTTTCAACTGGTTTACACATTTTAAATGTCTATATGAAATGATATGCAATAAATGTTGATTTGCTTTTCATTATCCATTGCCCATTTTTATACCATTGGCTTATTTGAATAGGTCAACCTGGAGTTGCTAGTTGCTAATTGCATATCATTAGTTCTTGTCATCTTTGCCCTTTCCTTTAACAGCTTTATCACATCATAGATCAAATCTACCTTCTCCACAGAGATTCCCTTGATCTCACAAACTAAAAATGACCCGCTCTTTTTCAAAATATTCGTATTGACACTTTGTCAGGATTTCTCCTTTAGTTCTATTACTATATGCTCTATATCATTCTTATTTGTATATCTCTTCTTGAAAAACATCTTGTCTTATCTTGGTGGACAAGACATTAAAGGTACAAACTATATAAGTAGATGAAATTTGTAGAAGTCAAATGGCTAGGTTACACATTGTTAAATATAATTAGTAATTTCTTCTCCACCCCCATGATTTATTCATTTGTACCCTCTAGGAGAATATGGTTCTTTAGTGAGGTGACTCCCTTTTTTTATTTTCTTCATGGCACCCAACATAGTACCTAGCATATGGAAAGTATTTTATGCATACTTGTTGATTAATTGATTGAAATAAGTAGAAGATCTTTATATACCTCTATGATATGTCCTTGGTTTCATCTTATTTAATATTCATAAAATGGAAAGAAGAAAAGGTAAACTTACTAAACATCTAGATCACAGTTAAGAGGGAAAATAGATTTCAATAAGATACAAAGACTAAAGATAAAATTTTATAGGGGTTATTTTAAATCCCTACACAAGATATAAAATAATCTACCTCACAATACAAGAATACAGAGTAAGGGGAGATATAGATAAATAATAGTTCATATGAATTGCATGTTGGGATTTTGGTAATAATATTGACAATTGATTTAAGCTGCATTTTAAGAACCAATGTCCAGAACTATGATGAAAACTTCATTAATTATATCTGTATTCAATTTTAATTGATGTATTTAAGTAGAGCATTGATAATTCTATGATCAAAACCTATCACCAATGAAGAATACTTTAAGGAATAGTGATGTTTGGTTTTGAGGAAAGAAAAACCAGGAGGATCATAATACCTGGTTTCAGATTTTAAAAAGAAAAAGAGAAGAAGAAAAGAAAACTCTAATCACAGAAATTAGATTTATTCTCTTTAACTACAGTGGGCAGACTTGAAGTAATGGACTACAGAAACATAGGTTTGGTTTCTGAGTTATTAGAGAAGAGTTTCTTCTTTTTTTTTCTGATATCTTTATCTTTCTTCTGATTTTCTTTATCTTAAAATATATTTTTGTTTTATTAAATATTCCCGAAATATATTTAAACTTTGATTTTTTAGCATTCTTTTTAACATGTTTTGGAGCTCCAATTTCTCCAGTCCAAAAGTTGTTTTCCTTTTCTGCCTTGTTATTCAATCTGATGGGTATTAGGTGTCATTCCAAAGTTGTTTTAATTTGCATTTCTCTAATCAATAGTGACTTAGTGGATTTTATTGATAGCTTTGGTTTCTTCTTCTGAAAACTTCTTATTCATATCCTTTGTCATTTATTGAATAAGGACTAACTTATTTTTTTGCAAATTTGGCTCAATTCCCTATATATTTGAGAGATAATGCCTTTATCAAAGAAACTTGCTGTAATTCCCACATACACCCCTAATTCTGGCTGCATTGTTTTTATTTGTGGGGAAAAAAAGACTTTAAAATAATTTAATACATTCAAAATAAAAAAAAAAATTCACTTTAGGGAACAATTACTAAGAATTATATCTGTCCCTACACAGGTTGGCCCATGAAAGTTTGTGCTCTAATACTGTCCAAGTAGAGTCTAAATAACTACTTACCAGTTATGTTTTAGAGAAATTTGGAGGAATTTTCAATGTATATGGGAGAATGGACAAGAGAACCTGTGAGAGTCATTTTTTTCCCTAAAAGTCTTATTCCTCATCTTATTCTTAATCCCTGAGGAAAATTTTCTTGAAAGATAATTCTAGGATTAAATAAATAGGAGTGATACTTCATTAGGTAAACCCATTTAATATACTCAATAGATTTCTATTCTATGACAGTTTACATTACTTAGGCTTATAAAAAAATCATTAATAACAGTCTTTGTAAAATGGAAGCTAAAATTGTGAAGTCATTTATTTTCTTTTTTGTCTGCTCAGTTGTGCTTTGAAATATACTATACATTTCTACTTCTTGGTTATCAGAAAGATTTACCACTATTCTAAATACAATCTAGTGATCACACTTACACTTACATAGAAACCATATTTTGCTTAAAACCATACAAAATATGTATTCTGGTTTTTCCTTAATATTTAGTATGATAATTTCCAATATTAAAATATCAATAAATAGAACATACCCTCTAAAGTGTACACCCATAAACCAGAGGCACAAAAGAAAAAGTACTTTTAAAATTTGATCTCATTAACCATTTGGTACAATGTGATTTTGGTTTGGTAGGGAAATATGAGTTATTTATTAGACAGGTGGAAATATCTTATAATTTAGGAGATTGAGAGTTTCAAGGGTCCCAGGAAGCTGGTATTTCAGAACAAATGACCAGAAAAATCATAAATAACATCGATAATGTCAGTATATAAGATGAATTAATATAAAAGAGTGATTCTGATTCAGTGGATTACATATTTTCCATTGACTGCAGTAATTAAACCCAAAGAACAAATTCAAACCCTAGAAAGTGAAGGAAACATTCGAATATAAAAAGTGAACAATAACAATACACACAAAAAAAGTGAAAATACTATACTTTGACCTACATTGAGTCTCTACAGTTCTCTCTTTGAATGAAGATAGCTCTTTCCAACACAAGTCTACTGAAGCTACCTTGAATCACCTTATTGTTGAGAAGAGCCCAGACTATCAAAATTGGTCATCACATTAAAATTCTTTAAATCCAATAAGCATTTGTTACAAGATTTTTTGGTTTTAGGAATTATTTTAAGCACTGAAGACATAAAGGCAAATGATTAAAAATCTCTCTGGTAGTAAGAGGTTTAAATTCTGCCAGAGAAAGGGGAATACAGCAAATATAAGTAAATACACAAGAAATACAAAGTAATTGGGAATGGGAAGGATAAAATTAGGAGAGGATTTTTTTCATGATGTGATACTGGAACTGAGCCATAAAAGACTCTGGAAGTTCCAAGAAGTGAACATGGAAGACATTTCACGCTTGGATGATAGCCTATACACAGGCATAGAGACAACTGTTTTTTATCAGAACCAGCATGTACACTTGTTTGGCTAGAATATGGATTAAGGGAGGAGAAATGTACAATTAAACTAAATTCATAGTCTTGATCCAGATTGTGAAAGATTTTTAATTCCAAAGAGAAGATTTTGTATTTTATCTTATAAGAAATAGAGATTCAATTAGAATGAGAGATATATTATTATATTAATAACCAAAGTAACAAATATCATATGATTATATCAATAGATACAGAAAAAGCATTTGATAAAATCCAACACCCATTCCTATTAAAAACACTAGAGAGTATAGGAATAAATGGGCTTTTCCTTAAAATGATCAGTAGCATCTTTTTAAAACCATCAGAAAGCATCATATGTAATGGGGACAAACTAGAAGCATTCCCAATAAGATCAGGAGTGAAACAAGGCTGCCCACTGTCACCATTACTATTCAATATTGTATTAGAAATGTTAGCTTTGGCAATAAGAGAAGAAAAAGAGATTAAAGGAATTAGAATAGGTCATGAGGAAACCAAATTATCATTCTTTGCAGATGACATGATGGTATACTTAGAGAACCCTAGAGACTCAACTAAAAAACTACTAGAAACAATTCACAATTTTAGCAAAGTTGCAGAATGTAAAATAAATCCACATAAATCATCAGTATTTTTATATATTACCAACAAAGTTCAGCAGCAAGAGATACAAAAAGAAATTCCATTCACAATAACTGCTGATAGCATAAGATATTTGGATATCTATCTGCCAAGGGAAAGTCAGGAACTATACAAACATAACTATAAAACACTTTCCACACAAATAAAGTCAGAACTAATCAGTTGGAAAAATATCAAGTGTTCATGGATAGGCCGAACAAATATAATAAAAATGACAATACTACCTAAATTAATCTACTTATTTATTGCCATACCAATCAAACTCCCAAGAAATTATTTTGCAGATGTAGAAAAAATAGTAGCAAAGTTCATCTGGAAGAAGAAAAGGTCAAGAATTTCAAGGGAATTAATAAAAAAAAAAAAATGCTGATGAAGGTGGTGTAGTGGTATAACTGTGCCGGATATGAAACACTATAAAGCATTGGTCATCAAAACCATTTGATACTGGCTAAGAAATAGAGTAGTTGATCAGTGGAACAGGATAGGATCACAGGACAAACTAGGCAATAACTATAGTACTCTAGTCTTTGATAAATTCAAAGACCCCAGCTTTTGGGAAAAGTATTCTCTATTTGACAAAAACTGTTGGGAAAATTGGAAACTAGTATGGAAGAAATTAGGTCTTGGCCTAACACCTAACACCACAGACCAAGATAAGATCTAAATGGGTTCATGATTTAGATACAAAGAATGCTATTATAAACATATTAGAGGAAAATAGGATAGTTTACCTCTCAGATCTGTGAAGAAGGAAGGAATTTGTGTTCAAAGAACTGGAACTCTTAATTGAACACCAGGTAGATAATTTTGATTATATTAAGTTAAAAAGTTTTTGTACAAACAAAACGAATGCAGACAAGATTAGGAGGGTAGCAATAAATTGGGAAATCATTTTTACATTTAAGGGTTCTGATAAAGACCTCATTTCTAAAATACATAGAGAATTGACTCAAATTTATAAGAATTCAAGCCATTCTCCAATCAATTCATGGTCAAAGGATATGATCAGACAATTTTCAGATGAAGAAATTAAAACTATTTCTAATCATATGAAAATGTGCTCCAAATCATTATTGATCAGAGAAATGCAAATTAAGACAACTCTGAGATACACCTGTCAGATTGGCTAAGATGACAGGAAAAGATAATGATGAATGCTAGAAGGAATGTGGGAAAACTGGGACACTGATACATTGTTGGTGGAACTGTGAATGGATCCAAGCATTCTGGAGAGCAATTTGGAACTATGCCCAAAAAGTTATCAAATTGTGCATACCCTTTGGCCCAGCAGTATTTTTATTGGGCCTATATCCCAAAGAGATCTTAGAGGAGGGAAAGGGACCAATATGTGCAAAAAATGCTGGTGGCAGCTCTTTTTGAATGGATGCCCATCAGTTGGAGAATGGCTGAATAAATTATGGCATATGAATGTCATGGAATATTATTGCTCTGTAAGAGCAACAGGATGATTTCAGAGAGGCCTGGAGAGACTTGAATGAACTGATGCTAAGTGAAATGAGCAGAACGAAGAAATCACTGAACACGGCAACAATTAGATTATACGATGATCAATTCTGGTGAACATGGTTCTCTCCAACAACAAGCTGTTTCAAACCAATTCCAATTTTTCAGTGATAAAGAAAGCCATATCCACCCAGGGAGAGGCCTGTGAGATCTGAATGTGGACCACAACATAGCTTTTCACACTTTCTGCTGATGTTTGCTTGCATTTTGTTTTCCTTCTCAAGCTTTTTTCTTGTAGTTCCAATTTTTCTTGTACAGCCAGATAACTGTTTAAATATGTATACATATATTCGATTTGTCATATATTTTAACATAATTAACATGCATTAGACTACCTTCCATCTTGGGGAGGTGGTAGGGGGAAGGAGAGAACAATTTGGAACAGAAGGCTTTGCAAGAGTCAATGTTGAAAGATTACCCATGCATATGTTTTGCAAATAAAAAGCTTTAATAATTTAAAAAAAAAGTGGAAGATGGTCCCAAGATTGCAAACCTGATAGTCTGAAAGAATAGTCCTCACCAAAATAGAAAGATTAGGAGTAGAGATGTGTTTAGGAGGAAAGAATGAGATGATGGATTTGCTGTAATTTCTAGATTGGTTTAGATTTCTAGCAAGTAGCTGGAGATGCAAGCCTGGAATTTAGGAAAGAGATGTAGGTTGGATACATAACTTTGAAAGTCTTCTATGGAGAAATTACAATTGGAATCCCAAGAGACAAAGCATTTCTATTAAAAAGATTATACCTGAATTGATGAGAAAAGAAATGCATGACATCTGAAGTTCAATCTTGATCATCTTTACCTTAGAAAATAAAAACAGGCTACTAGCTGTTTCCCCTCTTCATTTGCCATAATGAATAGAAAGCAAACTGGAGAGATTCAATAAACAGTTTCATCTATGAATTTATTCTTTTTTTTAATTTCTTAATTTTTTTTCTTATTTTTTGTCTATTCTTTTTGAAATATTTATTTAAAACTAAATTCAAAATAATAAAAAACAGCATATAAGAAGAATGACAAAAAAAAGAAAAAATAAATGTTATAATGTGCCCAGCAAGAACATCAAAGAGGATTTCAAAATATGTAAGAATAAATTTTCATTTCAAGCAAGCTGTAGTTTAGCAAGATATATTTACAGAAATACATATACATATGTACACATACACACTTATATGTGTACATACATACTCACTCTTGTGCCTACATATATACATGTACATCTACATGCACACACATGCATCTACACATATGTAGGCATGCATCTAAAACAATGTTAACATTGTCTGACATCAATGATTACTAGCCTTACTTTTTTCTTTCTGATAAATTCTTCTTTTAATCCTTATCATTGTCTTTGGGCATATTTTTTTAATTTCTTTCCCTTCTAACTCTTCTACTTTAGTTCTACTTAAGGTGCCTTACCTTACCCTGCCTCCCCACCCACAAACCTTTCCTTTATCTTCTCCAGCTCTCTTTCCCTCCCTCTTTATCCCTTTACTATTCATCTACACCACTTATCCCACTGCCATAAATCTATATATCATTCTATACCCCACTTCATTCTATTCTTTCTTCCTTTATTTATTTATTTGTTTTTTTACATGGGATAGAAGGAAGGATGAGATGATGTTTAAAGAAATAGATTAAATCAGGGAGAATCTGCTTGAATTGAAACTTTAGTTTAAGTTATTAGGTCAAGATCAGAAACAAAAAGAAACAAACGATGCATTGTTCATGGAGTTGTGAAATGATCCAACCATCCTGAAGAGTAAACTTTGGCTTTCTCAGGAATTTTTGTCAAATAGTGAGTTCTTATTTCAGAAGCTGGAGTTTGGGCATTTATCAAATACAAGATTACTATAGGCCCACATGTACAACTTTACTTTTGTAATTATTGGATTTCATAATTACTATAGGCCTTGATTATTGTGTCATGAGTAACTAGTGCACCAATTACTACTTTATTTCTTAACCAGTACCAATTGGTTTTGATGAGTGCTGCTTTATAATATAACAATTTTAGGTTTGTTACTGCTAAGCCACCATTCTTTGTATTTTTTTTCATTAATTCCATTGTTATTTTTGACCTTTTGTTCTTTCAGATGAATTTTGTGATTACTTTTTCTACTTCTATAAAATAATGAAAGCTTTTAAATTTCAAAGCATATCCATAGATAATTTTCAATATTCACCCTTGCAAAAGCTTGTGTTTCAATTTTTTCCCTCCCTTCCTCCTACCCACTCCCCCCAGACAGCAAATAATCCAATATATGTTAAACATGTACAATTCCTCTCTATATATATTTCCACAATTATTCTGCAAAAAAAAAAAAAAAAAATCAGATCAAAAAGGAAAAAAAAGAAAGAAAACAAAATGCAAGTAAACAACAAAAAGTGAAAATACTATATTTAGACCTATTCTCAGTCTCTGTAGTCCTCTCTCTGTGTGCAGATGGCTCTCTTCATTACAAGACCATTGGAACTGAATCATCTCATTATTGAAAAGAACCACATCCATCAGAATTGATCATCATATAATCTTGCTGTTGCCATGAACTTCCATGGTTCTACTCACTTCATTTAGCATCAGTTCATGTAAGTCTCTTCAGACCTCTCTGAAATCATCCTGCTGATCATTTTTTATTGAACAATAATATTCCATAACATTTATGTACCATAACTTAGTCAGTTTGATTTGATATGGCACTGAACAAGTAGATCAATTTAGGGAGAATTATTATTTTTATTATATTAATTCAAATACCCATGAGCAATTGACATTTTTCCAATTGTTTTATTATCTTATTCTTTGAACTATAATCATTTCTTCATATTTTCTCACTTCACTTATTAAGCCCTCCCTTATAAGAAAGGAAAACAAAAATTTTTACAAAACAAAAAGTTTTACAAAAATAATACACAAAATAGCCACATAGGGCACAGTGGGCCATTAATAAGGCTCTGGGTAGACAGTTAGGCATTGGCAGAGAAAGCATGAATCTTCCTAGACAATCTGGGAGAGGTTTAGCTCTTCCCTGAGGTAAGCAGGGTGGGGCACTGATAGGATTATAAGTGGACCTTTTGATTTTGTTTAAGCCTTTTGTTCTTAAATATGCTTTTTTTCCTTTAGTGAACTTTTGATTACAGTCCCACCCCAGGTCAAGGTGTCATGAAACCTTACCTTATTGCATCCAATCAGAAAGCCAGGTCATGATGTCAAACTTCTGAGGTCAAATTTCCCCTATCAAAGATTTACTCATATTGTAGATCTTTTCTAACACTTTTTAGTGTGTTAAATCCCTCTTAGGGTTAGTCTGCCACAAGCATAGTCTTTATTATATCTAACTTGTTTTTTGAATTCAGCCTGCCACTCAATAATGCACTCCTACCTCAAGGTGTCTTCCCTTTAATGGCATCTTCTCTTTAATGGCATCTTCTTTCTAGTTAGTTATGAATTCCTCTAGAAAACTTGTCTTTTCCCTTATTAATTACTAAAACCCCTTATCTTGTTAATTCCTATTGGAATTTAGCCTCCTTTTAACACTGTAATAAACTTATTTGTCCCTTGATTTGGATTTCTATATCTACATATTCTTTTTTTGGATGACTGGCATCTTATAATTCTAATATACCCCATCATTTTGGTAGCTAACCCCATCATTCTGTTGACCTGGTATGGGATGAATCTGACTGCACTCTGAAACTTTAACACCACAATATTTTACTTCTATAGCATCCTCACCGTTCCCATTGCCTTTATAGAAGAAAGGATGTGTTTCTTCTTATATTCCAGGAACCATGATTAATCTTTACAACTAACCTCAATTATTTTCAGTCACATTGTAGTCATCACATATCAGTGCTTCATAAACTTTTTCCATTTGCAATCCCTTTTTGCCAGAAAAATTTTTGCATGACACCACCCATATAGGTATTTAAAATGGTAAGCAAATCATACAATTGTGATAACATATCATAATTTCACAGTTTCTACAGTCAGTGAAGTGGATTGCAACCCATATTTTAAGAAGCTTTGGTATACATGGGGAAAATATAAAACCTGAAAAGATTTATTATTGATTACATAAAAACAATAGGAATTTGAACAAAATATTGAGAAGACTGAGATAATTCATATGGAAAACAAAATTTGAAGTAGTTCTGCCTAAGAAGGTTGATAATTTTGCTTCCTCTTTCTGATTCATATGCACAGGAGACTAGAGAAAATCTTGGATTTTGGAAAATTTGGAGGTTCACACTGGGTGAGGCTTTGGCAATTGTTTTTTTGGAAGGATAACTTCTAATGCTAAAATTAGATAAAGCCTAATATTCAGGTACACATATATGCCTTTGTGTATATGTCATTATATATAATATATACATGTATGTACAAATGAAATATACATGCATTGTTTATCTTATAAATATATGTATTTTCTAAATATATGCACATATAGTACACATACATATCTATGTATAGAGATAGATATAGATGATATAAATATAAATATGTATACATATATTGTTTGTATTAGATACAGGAAAGGGAGGAATGTTTGAACAATGCCATGAAGAAGATGGCTGAATTTGATAACTGCCTATGGAAGCAGCTTCAAACAGCATGTAGATCATTGTTATTTTTCTTAATGATAAAAATGAAAGATTTCAGTATCTACTATATGGAAGAAGAGTATTTGGAACGACGATAAAGGGATGACTGAAATGATTTCTGCTTTCCTAAAATTGAAAGTACATTCATATTTTTTCAAAGTCAGGTATGTTACTATCAGCCATCATTCATTTTAATAATTTTTTTTCTTTTCCTGTATGGCATGTCTCAATCCATATTATTAACTATTAACTACCCACTTAAGTTGGGTTATTTTAAGCACCTTAACTCATATATATCAGTCCAATAAAACATTTTCCTATTTATTTTATCCACTAAGTATCTGAAATAATTATGAACATTTTCTGCATATGTGAACACTTTTTTTTTTTTTTGAGAAGGTGGCAGAAATTCAGGGACAGTTTAACTTAAATCTTTTACCGCATGCATCTAGAGATTTCATACAGCAATCTTATTGTCAGTTTCTTCATCCTTACCTGCCAATGAATTTCATTCTTCCTGTTGTCTACTGGGATGAAAAATAAGCAGACAATGACAATGAAGAAAGATATGCTATACCTATAGATGAAGGAGATGTACAGAGATGAAAGGCAAGATATATGTTTAAAGTCATTTGCAGAGACAAGAAAATAAACAAATGGGTAATGTAGCAAACTAGGGTGAAGGTTGTATTGTAGAAATAACAATAGTATATTTGACATTAAGCTGGCCAAGTCAGTTGGAATTGGACAGCAGGGCAGATAATTGGAGGATGAGAAATAATTAAAAGGATCAGGAAATGGGAGAAGGAATATGATCTATTTTATATCAATAAGGCACCCTTAAAATATTACCAATATTTGAAAGAAATGTTCTAGTTCTGTTTTGTATTTTCTCACATTAGAAAAATAATTGGGAATTTATTGTACTGAAATCTTATGAATGTTATATGATGGCCAAAAATGATGAGATTTTAGGTTGCTCCCCAAAAACATCAAGTGGGGATCCCTTGGGCTAGATGGGTTAGGAACCCCTCAGAACAGGGACCACAGAAACTTTCACTACTAGACTGTTTGTGAAGTCAGGGTCTGAGTGCAGGAAGAGTGAGTGAACCTTGGCTAATTAGGACACCAGGCCCAGCTATGCTGCACAGACACAGCCCTGAGCTAGAAGGAACCAACACTGGGAGTGCAGAGACAGCTGGGCAGAGATGTTACTGATTGCAAAACCTTGTTGGAGGGTGGAGCTCTTGGTTTGGGGTTCATGGTCAGAGCTTAAATGAAGCTAGACACACCATCCTCCTAACCATATTTAGAAGTACTTACACTAATACCTCAAAGAAGAAGGAACCCCACCATAGAACTTTAGTATGAGGACAGGGAAGACCAGGGTTCATTTTCAGAGGAGGACCCTGAAGTAAAAAGAGTAATGTGAAATGGCTCCAGGCCCAGAGAGAATTCATAGAACTCAACAAAGAATTTAAAAATATAATAAGAGATGATGAAGAAAAACTAAAAAACAAAAACAAAACAAAAAACAAAACAGGAAGATTATTAAAAAAAAAAAAAGTTAACCAACTAGAAAGGGAGATTGAGAGTCTCAAAGATGAAAATAATCCTTTGAAAATAAGAATTGGACAAGGAGAAACCAGTGAAGCTATGAGCAAAAAACAACAAAACAGATTCTAAAGAATGAAAAAATAAAACAGAATGTGAAACATCTTACAAAAAAATAATGACAAAGAAGGAGAACAGATCAAGAAGAGAAAATATAAGAAAAATTGGACTGTTTGAAAGTTGTGACCAAAAAAAAAGAACCTTGACACAATAGTGCAAAAACAATCCAAGAAAATTGTCCTGGATTGATAGAGCAGAAAAAAAAAAATCTACCAATCACCCCTTTAACAAGATCCTTTGTGAAAAACACATAAAAATATTATTGTCAAATTTTGAAATCCCCAGATCAAAGAGAAAGTTTTGTAAGAAACAAAAAAGAAAAAACTCAAATATGCTAGTGCTACAATTAGAATTGTATAGGACTTAGAAGCAGCCACATAAAAGACTGCAGATCCTGGAGTCATATCTACCAACAATCAAAAGAACTAGACCTGTGACCAAAAATATCATATCCAGCAAAATTATCTGTAATAATGAATGAAAAAAAAAATAGGCATTCAATGAACTTGCAGATTTTCAGAACTTTCTTTCAACCAAATCCAAACTTAATAGAAAATTTAACATATCAGAGCCAATATCAAAGATCACTTTCAAGGAACCTAACATGGATAAAATGTTTGTTATTTTTGCTTTTTTTTTTTTTTTTCTTTTTGCTGAGGCAATTGAGGTTAAGTGACTTGCCCAGGGTCACACAGCTAGGGAATGTCAAGATTCTGAGACCAGATTTGAACTCAGGTCCTCCTGACTTCAGGGCTGGTGCTCTATCCACTGTGCCACCTGGCTGCCCCCCCCCCCTTTTTTTTTACATTGGAATGTATATCAGTAGGATAGCTCAAAAGAAAAATGGCGGCAGAATTAGGTTAATTTAGTAATTATATTATAAAAATGAGGTGTAGAAGAAGAATAGACAAGAGGGATTAAAGGGAGGAGAAAGACTGGTAATGCTGAAAAACTACTCATCAGGAATGGGTTAAGTAGTCAACATCTCATATATACCATGAAGGCTATAGAAACCTCGAAAATGTATTAAAAAAAAAAATGAGGGAGGGATGGTTTGGCAGTGAAGCAAAGAGTGAGGGAAGAAGATAAGGAAGGGATCCATAGGTAGGGGGAGGTTAAGTAATAGCAAGGCAAATTAAGTAGTAGAATTAAAGCAAAGAATGAGCAGGGCTAGAAAAGATATGTGTATGTGTATGTAGAGGTAGGTAGGTTGTGTATATGTATGTGTATGTATATATCTACATATGTATATATAAATATCTCCTTAATTACAGCCTACTTAGGGGAGGAGGGTGAAAAGGAAAAAAAAGAATAAAGTAAAAGGGAACAAAAGAGAGCAAAAGAACAATTTACAAGAATATATATATATATATATGTACACATACACACACACATATATACACACATTTTCTTGAACTGGTAATTTGTTATTATATATTTTGAAGACTCCTTGATGTTTTGCCAGGCACATGACAATGTTCTCTTTTGGTTTTTATTCCTTTTCTGTTTTTCTTTTTTCTTATTCTGTTTTTTTAAATATAATATATTTTTTTAAAAACACAATTTTTACTATGACTTAAAACCTAGATTCAAAATAAGCTCCATACAAATAGGAAACTAAATGCCTCACACCACCAAGGAGTCCTTAGAAATGAGGAATTAGGTCTATATATCTGCCTAAATCTGAACTGACCCTCCAAGAAATTGGTAAATTAGCCAAGAGCCACTTCACAGGTGAAGTGAATAGAACACTAGACCTAGAACAAAAGAAGAATTAAGCTCAAATACAGCTTCAAACATTAGCTATGTCACTATGGGCAAATCATCTTTCTGTCATAGTTCCCTTATTTATAAAACAATGATAATAATTCCCATCATGTCCTAGGGCTGTTGTGAAAATCAAATGATATATTTTAAATCATTTTGAAATTTTCAAAATATGATGTAAATTCTTGTTTTCATTATTTTTGGTGAGGATTATTCTCCTCTGCTATAAGCACTATTGGCCATGGAGCCATGTTGAAAAACTTCAAGTCAATTCTTGCCCACCCACACCAATCATTTACAAATGAGTAAGATATATAGTAAAGAGATTCTGGATTGATGGAGGAAATATATCTGCATGAGAGTATACACATCCCATTCATCCATTTATTTGATCTATATATAAGTATTCAATTAGGAGAGATTATGAGTAGGCTCAAAGATGCTAATTCACAAGTATTTGAGGGGAGTTTATGACCAGCCTGGCTCTGTCATTAAAAAACAAAACAAAACACTATAATGGTTTGATTTTTTTTTTTTGCATTGGATCAAAAGATGACTTTTGCTCTAGCATGTATATTCTTTTTCCCCTAGGTTTATTAATTCTTGTTGATTTATAACATACTTTGGTGATCACTTTCTTGGTCTTTGGAACAGGTATAGTGTGAAATGGAAATGAAAGTAAAGAAATAGACATTTTTATAGCACCTACTGTGTGGCATACATTTTGCTAAGCAATTCATAGATACATCAATTGATCCTCATAACAATTCTGCAGTACAGCATGATGAATATGGAAATATGTTTAGAAGAATCGTTTTTCAATTCTGAAATAATACCACATACAATTAGATTGGCTAATAGGACAGAAAAGGAAAATGACAAATGTTGGAGGGGATGTAGGAAAAATGAGACATTAATGCACTGTTGGTTGAATTATGAACTGATATAACCGTTCTATTGAGCAACTTGGAACTATGCCCAAAGGACTATAAAACCATGCATACACCTTGACCTAGCAATACCACTACTTGGTTTGTATCTCCAAAGAAGGAACAAAAAAGGAAAAGGACCTATATGTTCCATACACACACACACACACACATACACACACACACACACACACACACACACCAGCTTTTTTCTGGGGGCAAAGAATTAGAAATTGAAGCTGAATAAAGAACATGGGAAAGTACATGTTATATATGATGGAAAACAGTTGCGCTATTAGGAATGATGGGCAGGATGCTTTCAGAAAAGCCTGGAAAGACTTCCATGAGTAGATACAAAGTGAAATGTACTGTGTACAAGGGAACAACAATATGGTAAGATGAACAGCTATAAAGGAGATAACTATGTCAACCACATAGTGATCCAAGACAATTCTGAAAGATTTATGATGAAAAAATGTTATTCATCCAGAGAAAAAACTGATGATGTTTGAATTGAAGCATACTTAATTATTTTTACTTTATTTTTCTTGAGGATTTTTTTGTTTTGGAGGGGTTCTATATTTTTTTTCAAAACCTGACTATTTGTTTTGCATAATTATTACATGGGTATAATTTATATTCAATCACTTACATTCTTAATGGACAGGGGGAAAGAGAGTAAGAGAAAAAGAAAGTGAAAAAAACTGGAAATCAAAGTTTTTTTTTTTCTTTTAAAGGTTTAAATTGTTTTTATATCTAACTGGTCAAAAAGTTTATTTTTTTAGTGGATTAAATTTAATTTGTTATTTGCATGGGGGGCTACAAAACCTTATAGAAAAGAGGTAGAATGATAGGATGTGAAAAGATCTGGATTTAAATGAAAGAAAATCAACATTCATATCCCATATCCATTGCTTATTGGTAATGTAAACGATTTTAAGGTCTTGTGAATCTTTTTGTTATTGTTTTTGTTGATGTTTCATCTGTTTAATGGAAGAATCATAACAGTTTACTTCAATAGTCTACTCATTAATTTTTATTTATTCTTATATATCTTGTTACTATTTGAATTTTTTTTTTTTTGCTTTATGCTGAGGCAATTGAGGAAGTGACTTACCCAGGGTCACACAGGTAGGGAATGTTATGTGTCTGAGACTAGATTTGAACTCAGGTCCTCCTGACTTCAGGGCTGGTGCTCTATCCATTGCACCACTTAGCTGCCCCTACTATTTTAATTCTTAATAACATTTATCTTTGATTACTTCTTTAAAATATATTTTGAAGTACCTTTATAGCTCTACATCCATAATCCTAATATCCCTTCAATTTTATGTCTTTCTTTTTGTAAATATTGTTTTGTAATTTTATTTATATAAATGTAACATACATTCTGTTGATTTATTAAATTTCCAATTCCAATGTAATTGATTGCTTTTCAGATATTTTAAGCATTTGCTACATGTTTTGAATGAGATATTGCTTACTAGTATATCTGCCTGGTATTTGAAATCTCTATATAGCAATGAAGATAAATTTTATATTTGTTTATTTTTGTGATACTTTAATAATATTATTTTTTCCTCAGTTTTACTGATTTGTATTGATTTTCGAAGTACATTATTTTATTCTTTACAAATAAGATTAATTATTTCCTCCTCACTCATATATGTACTTTTAATTTATTTCTCTTTTAATTACTATTGAAACCATTCCTTGTTGTATGTCCAATAATATTTGAGGGAAGGAAATATCCTTGATTTACCCCTAAATTTATTGGAAACTCTTTTAGTGTTTCTTTGTCAAAAATCATGCTAGATTTTTTTTTCTTTTTAAAGTAAAGACTTAAATGTTTCCCTTTTGCTGAATATTTAACAATTTCCTCTGATACTTAGATTTACTTTCCATAGTGCATTTTTTTCTTTTTTAATAGTAAAGACTAACACTATATTGTTGTGATCAATTGTTGTTGGACCATGATTTTTTTTTCCTTTCTGCTAGCAGAAGTTGTAGTTTGATATTGTAATCATGAAGTTCTCCTATAAAGTTACTTGTTTAGCTAAAATGAGGATTTATTTCTACTGTTATTTAAAAATTCACTTTACCTGGACATTACAATTTATTTTTAATGTTTCTGGGCAGTTTTCATATTTGGACATTTTCATGACCTTTTGGAAGGTATATCCAATGGATTTTCTAGCTTTCATGTGTTATCCTGTTTTTTGAATTTTTCATTCTGATCACTAACTTTACCTTCTGAAATCAAATCTTTGCATTCTGTCATTCTATTTTTTTTTTCCTCCACAACATCTCTACCTTTGGTTCTAAATTTTATACTTATATTAGACTTGCTATTTTCTTCCTTAAAATTGTTGATGTCTTGCTTTTAAAAAAAAATTTTGGGGGCAGCTAGGTGGCGCAGTGGATAGAGCACCAGCCCTGAAGTCAGGAGGACCTGAGTTCAAATCTGGACTCAGACACGTAACAGCTGTGTGACCCTGGGCAAGTCACTTAACCCCAATTGCTTCAGGAAAAAAAAAAAATTTCATTTAATTATTTGATTACTCTTCTGAACCAATCCAGAAGATTCTAAATTATTTGAATTAAGTAACTTTGTTCAATTATAGTTGAAAGGTCCTTACAAATTCATTGTGATTTCTTCACTGAACTCACAAAATCTTGGTTCATTTCTGTTGTTGTTATTATATTTTTCTTGTGATGTGCTCAGGGAATATTACTTTTCCTTGATTGTTGATTTATTTCTTTTCAGTTAGATTTTTTCTCTGTGCTTTTATTTATCCTAATCAATCATTCTCCTGCTATTTATAAGATGCTCTTGCTTTAGATATATTTCTTACAATCAGTCCTTTTCTTTCCTTTTGTTTATCATTTCTCTGGTCCTTATCTATCTCTTTCTACCTATTCTGTTTTCTCAAATCATCAGGGTTAAAAACCATATGTAGATATTGAAGAGTTTGTGACTCACTTAGATAATGCTTCAGGAAGATTGATTAGCCATTGTATTAAGCTGAATTCTCCACCAGTTCCATGGTTTTTGATCCTTCCTTTTTGTGAGTTTTTTCACTTACTAAGTTGATCCTGGAATAATGATTGAGATAAGCTTAGAGAAAGCTCATTTGCATCCTTCCATCACTTTGGGGAAAAACCTTGAAAAATTTTTGCAATTTCCTACCTTAACCTTTATCTCAATCTTCTACTACTTGTCTGTTTCTTCCTTAACACTACAAACTGCCAGTAACTAGCACATGTTTCTGGTCTACTCCCTCCCCAATTTTTTTCTAGATTCTACAATCAACTCCATTCATTCTTTTTGAGCCTCAGAACTATTCCTACTCACATGTTTCAACTCATCTTGGAAGTGAGGCTTTCCTTTCAAAAACTAAAATGGATTTATGTCAAAGTCTAAATCTAATATTAGTCATCAGAAAAGAACAGAGTATTCCCTGGGCCCACAAGATGTTGAGAAAGATGTCAGAATTAGGAGCAATGAGAGTGGAGGGCAGGTGAGAAGCTCTCCAGCTTAATTTAGTTTGGTTTGGTGACAGGTAGTGGCACAGTGGTTAGAATGGAAGTCCTAGAATCAGGAAGATTCCTCAATTCAAATCAGACCTCAGACACTTATTAGCTGTATGAACCTGGGCAAGTCACTTAACCCTGTTTACCTCTGTTTCCTCATCTATTAAATAATCTGGAGAAGGAAATAGCAAACTATTTCAGCATTTTTTCGAAGAAAATCCTAAATGGAATTAGGAAGAGACAGATATGAGTGAACAACAATAAAAGTTATTTTATTTTATTTTTCCAATTAAACATTATTTTGTAGTAAGAGCTTTCAATTTTCCTATCAACAACAACCTCTGTGTGAGTGAATACACTTGCTATAAATCTTGATTCATTTTGATTCATTTTTATTATTTGCTTGAGGGGCAGCTAGGTGGCACAGTGGATAGAGCACCAGCCCTGAAGTCAGAAGCTCCTGAGTTCAAATCTGGTCTCAGACACTTAACACTTCCTAGCTGTGTGACCCTGGGCAAGTCACTTAACCTCAATTGCCTCAGCCAAAAAAAAAAAAAAAAAAATCAGTCAATATTATTTTCTTGAAATGGTCTAGGAACTGTTGAATCCTGTGTTTCCTCTCAGTCTGCCATATTACCAAGATTCTCCCTGCTTTTGTTTGCTAGTGTTTCTTTTTAAAGGATATTTGTTAGTAATTATGGGGTTTTGATTTCCTGACAGAAGGCTGAAGGTCATTTCAGTTTGTGGTCACTGTTTTAATGCAAGATCCGATTTTCACTTTTTTTAAACCACACACAAATATGTATATGCTTTGTTTTTTCAGAGGATGAAATGCATTGGCAATAAGTTCAGATATGTTATTCCCAAATTTTTAATAATAATTTAATATATTAGAGTTATAATTTTGTAATATTACTCCTTCTATAAATATGGAATTTCTGTGATTGAAAGATTCTGCCAAAATATACAAAATAATCATTTTCTGGGTTATAACAATTATTTAAAAGGAAGATTGCAAATGATACTGTTTCCTTATTTTAGAAATTGGATATATATTATTAATCTCTTTTCCCTTATCACTTCTCAAGGACCCATTCCAAGGAAGTATTGGTGAATTATTCAAATGGCTATAGTGATTTCTTAGTTGAGCAGCCTTTTTGTTATGGAACAAATATGCTGTTTTATGAATTTAAACAAAATTAATAACATTGAATTGCAATTATTTAGAGATCATTGGCCTAGAAGACATGGAAAATGACTTGAACATTAGAAAGCAAAAAACAAAATTGTAAATGAGGAAAAGTATGTAAAGTATACTTCTTTTTTAGTAATTTTATCTATTATCTGTTGATATCTCAGTGGTACTCAAGACATATTGGTTTCTAAGTGCTCTTCAAGCATGCAGACACCCAAAATAGGAGCAAACTTACTTTGAACATATTAGTTTCAAGAGACTTCAGATTCACATTTTAATTGAATGTAAATGATGCATTCAGTATGCAAGGTACCATCCTTTCAAAAGTCTTGAAAGAGGAAAAAAACCGTATGTGTTCTGGAAATAGCACATTAAAAAGCTGTGAATAGCCTAGTTATGCCACTAAACCAGCATCATGTGTATGTTAGCAGATCACCTCAGTGAACGAGATGTATTATAATCAGGATGTTTATCATGCATAATTACTGAACAGGAGCTGTATTATACTGCACTGACAGCCTCTGATCTTCAGCTATAGATTTATGCTCTTATACATTACTAAGCAGGGGCTGTTCTGTAGTGAGCTGCCAGGAGCAGATGGACTACCCTCCAGAGCATACTTGAGAAGTACTGTAGAATTGCTAAAAGGGACAAAGCTTCCTACCAGAGAAGTGATAGGGCAGTATCACAAGCGGCCAGACAGAAAAAAAACCTATGGTCAACCAAAAAGAAATACTGTTCAAAATTTAAATCCTGGATGAATGGTGTTCAACCTGAGAGGCTGCGGAATGTGAATTGAAGGAATAATGCTACTGATTTTTCCTCTTTTCCATTCTTTTTGTTGCATTCATTCAATAAACTATATCTGAGCACTGTAGGTTTTCCATAATCAGACTTTGATCTGATTGGAGTTTGGAGGAAATTTACAAAGTAATTCATACAAAGACCCACTGATCCCTTCCTCACTTATTTTCGCTGGATGAAACATCTTTGCTGGAGACACAATAAAGTTGGGCAATGGCAAGCAGTGTAATTCCACTCCAATAAGAAATTGAATGTGACTTCCACCCTACCACATTGATCATACCCTCTACTTTGATAAAGATATTAAATGTTATCTCATTCCAACATGTATAGAGAGAAATAATACTTCCCCCGCAAAAAAAACTAGTATCTTGAACACAGAAGTTCTCATCAACCCTAAGTAATTTAAGTTTACTTAGATATTGAATGAGAGTGGAGATTACTGAAAATTTGCTTCTCACTTACATTATTGATCATTGTTTTCCAATTTAAATTTCAGTAAACAGGCTGGTGAGAATTTTGGTGCTATAACAGAGCTCTCTGCTTTTCAACCCCAGACTTCAACACAAAGGGATTATGTATATCTAAAATATCAAACTCAAAAAGAAATGGGTCACAAGTATCCATAAGGTCACATTAAACATTATTTATCTCTGATTGTATTTTTTGTTAAATATTAAAATTACATTTTAATTTGGAATAGTTTCCAATGGGAAAATTCCCCAAGAAGTGCTACCAGTTTGATACCTGTTGTGTAGAATAGATGACATGCTTTTTGTAGAACAGATGAATGATTTCACACGTAGAATTCAAGGTGAAGCTCATTAATGATACCAGATGACAAAAAAACAAAAAAAAATCATAATGACCCAAAATAAGTCTTCATTCTCATGGGTGACCAGGTAATTTCTGACCTGGAATGATTTGAATAGAGGAAGTGAATATTCTATTAGCTCTTTACCTCCAAGAGATCAGATAAAAAAGACAAGGTCTTATATATGTATAGAAATATTTATAGTAGTTCTTTATAGAGTGGAAAAGAAGAAAAAATGAAGAGACTGCCTATCATTTATGAAATGGTTGAACAGATTATGGTATATTAATGTTATGGAAATACTGTTTTAAAATGAGAAAAGATAAAGGGAACCCTTTGAGAGAATCCTGGGAAGACTTGGATGAACTGAAGTGGAATAAAGAACTAAGGATTAATTTATACAAAAATACTGATAATGGGGGCAGCTAGGTGGTGCAGTGGATAGAGCACCAGCCCTGAAGTCAGGAGGACCTGAGGTCAAATCTGGTCTCAGACACTTAACATTCCCTAGCTGTGTGACCCTGGGCAAGTCACTTAACCCCAATTGCCTCAGCAAAAAAAGCAAAAAAAAAAAAATACTCATAATGTTCATGTTATAAAAACAAACAATATTAAAAACTTAAGTGGTCAGTGCAGTGATCAGCCACTAGTCCAAAGGAAGGGTGAGGAAGAATGATACTCACCTTTTTCCAAAGAGGTTATATATTAAGAAACATAATGAGACATTTCTTTTTGGACATGGTCAATGTGGGAATATAATTTGCTTAACTATACTTTTAGTTATAAGGGTTGTGCTTCCTTGTTTTTTCTCTTCCCCAGTGCATGGGAGGGTAGGGATAAATTGGTGTTAGAAAAAAAAAAAAAAAAAACTAAAAAACATGGTTGATAATTAAAAACATATAATTAAATATTAAGATAAATTTAAATTTTTAACAATATTCAGTGCCTAACATGGTTTCTCTAAATTGCTTTCCAGAATGACTGAATTAACTCACAGTTTTTTAAAAAGTATTTCAGGACAAATTTTTGAATCAAATTCTTGCATATCTTAAAATATTATCAGAGAAATTTTCAGTGAAAATTTTCATACTTAACTATTTACCTTTTGATATTAGTTATATTGCTTTTGCTTATTAAAATAAATTTTATATAATTAAAATTTTCTATTTTATCATTGATGATCCTAAACTCTTTTCATCTCCATTGATTTGAAATACAATTTCTTTCTAACTCTCCCTCTTTTTTCCCCCATGACAATCATTAATATTGAAGTGATGTAACCATTGGAGCTTATTGTGTATGATATGAGGAATTGTTATAAACAATTTCTTCCCTAATTGCTGCCTAGTTTTACCAGCAATTTTTGTTTTTATCAAATATTGATTCATTTCCACATTAGCTAGGGTTTTTAAGTTGATCAAATACCAAGTATTTGTTATGTTGTATATCTAATATGTTTAAATTATATGCTTTCTTTTTTTGTTTGTCTGTTTTTTACTAGTACCAAATGGTTTTGATGATTACTATTTTGTTATACATAGCTTAGTAGTCTCCTTTCTTTCCAGCACACACACATAAACACATTTATATATGCATATATGTACATTTGCATATACATTAACATGAAAAACATATATAATATTTACTAGTATGTCTATACACATGTATTTCCCTTGATATTCTTAATTTTTTTTCTTCCAAATGAAATTTGTTATTAATTTTTTTCCAATTCTATAAAGTAATCTTTTGTCAGTTTGAGTGATATGACACTGAACATGTTAATTAGGGGAAAATATAACTTTATTATATTAGCTAGACCCATTCATTAGCAATCCACATATCTCCAATTATGTAGTATTACTTCAATTTGTACATACAATGTGTTGTAGTTCCCTTATACTTCTTTTGTATATCTTAGTAGACAGATTCCTAAGCATTTTATACATTTTGTAGTTATTTTAACTGGAATATCTCTATCTTTTCCTAGACACTGATAAATTAAAGACATAAATAAAGTCTCTGTTCTCAAGGGGCTTTTCATAATAATTCATATATCATAACACCAGGAAATTTTAATAATAATCAGAGGATCGATAGAAAGTAACTGAGGATATTTCATGGGTTCAATCTCAGCCTCAGATGCTTACTAGCTGTGTGAAGTGACAACCCTGTTTGCCTCCATTCCTCATCTGTAAAATGAGTTGGAAAAGGAAATGGCAAGCCACTTCAGTATCCTTGCCAAGAAAATCTTAAGTGGGCTCATGAATAATCAGACACCAGTGAAAAACAACTCAACAACTCAACAACAGCAGCAGCAGCAGAAGCAGCAATAACAACAAGAACAAAACAGCAACATTTATAACAGTTCCTTTAAAAATCAGGAGTTTATGATGACTTTGATTTTACAGTAATGTATCAGTGATAAGAAAAGGCTTTCTCCTGAAAAATCAATTCTGTAGTTTTCTTTCATTTTATTTAATCCTTTAATTCATTCATAATTAAGATAATATATTTGAATTTTCCCTCATTTGCATCCTTTCTCTAATAAGTCAGTATTTGCCCCTCTGTTCCATTGACTCAACACTATTTTATCCTTGTCTTTTCCAAAAGTTCACACCTAAATTCCATAACAAGTGAGTTAGGTACTCAGCAAATGATTGTGGAATGAAAAAGTAGTGAAATAAAAAAGGGAAAATATTTTTAAACAATAAATTTAAATTGGAAAAGAGATTAAGAGGTGCTATTTTGATATGAAATGGCAATACTAGATAGTTGAAGGTATTCTGAGAAAAGTCAGACCTGAAATTCATCTACATAAAAGCATTTTGTAGGTTTGGTATTCAATGGAATTTCTGAGGGATACAATGCACAGTGAGAATCGAAAAATAAAGAGACAACATGAAGAATACATATACATACAAACATATATGTTTATCAAGAGCTTTAGGAAAAGAATGAAGAACCAGCAAAAGAGCCTAAGTAAAAGCTACACACACACACACACACACACACACACACACACACACACACACATATACACACACC